>JAFEMH010001086.1:0-541658 GCA_022495995.1 Adenophora triphylla var. japonica
CGACGAACCACATAAATACCCAACTCATCCAACCTTAAAGCATTTAACACCTCTCCCGACAACTCACTAGCCGTAGCATACCTCTATATTGACGGTGAACATGAGCAATCGGCTATGAGCCTATCCGCCGCACCATTTGTTTCCCACTTAACGCGTGTCTAAGGCTAAAACCACCCGTTAATCCGTTGCGCTCCACTTGGCTAAATACGAATATCGCGAGTCCCGAGAAAATTGGCCTCTCAATATCCCTTGCGACCACCGGCGAGTCGATTCCTTCTACAGATGTTAAATGAAGATCCCAGACATAACCTTAAACCATCTCGAAGGGCAACAATCTACGCACGCATATTAGTGCCCGTCCAGTAAAAATTGGAATAAGCCCCAATAACACCACCCCTCGATCTCTAATGACTCCTCCGAACACTCTCCATGAATCGAAGAACCATCCGTATTGAGTGTGTAGAAATAATCACGCGTAGGCTCCCGTCTTAACGTTCTAACCTTCCTACGCTTTACCTCTCGCCACCACTTAAACCCAAATCCGTTAAAATGTCCCACGGCCTTCGATGTTGGCTTACCCTTAGGAACCGAAGATGAGCACATATCCAACCCAGCGCATGATGAACCCCATCGATGATAGCACCGCTCTCCATCTCGTTTCCCGTGAAACACCATTTTACATCTCTCCTTCAATAAACCCCAAAGCAAACAAACATCATAATTCCCGTCCGCGCTGACCCGATCTGCGATCTCTTGGATTGACCCCTGCACCGAATATCCCATAAATGTTGCAAGTTCGTATAATGATACCCGATACCAAAATACGAGGACCGATGTTGCCCTGAAAGTGAGAGCCATTGTCGAGAGAAGAAAGCAAATGCGCATTAGTCTCTGTTTCCCCGAAGAGCGTAACGCATCTCTGGGAATATTAAAACCCCTCTCCTCCAATCTTGCATCTACCGGGAGACCATTTTGTATCAATCTCCACCAGAAACCACTAACCTTGGTAGGAATGTTTTTGTGCCAAATCTTAGCAACCCATATCTGCACATGATGTTTTCTTTGATAAAGAGGGTCACTTTCTTGGAATTGAGGACTTTGTAAGACTTGGCCTCGACCCATTTGGTGAAGTAATCTATGGCTACCAGGACGAACTCGTAACCGTTGCTTCCTGGTGGTGTAACTTTACCAATGACGTCGATTCCCCAGGTAACAAAAGGCCAAGGGGTTGTCATGCAATAGAGGTTGTGCGGAGGCAAATGGTTGAGATTCGAATAACGCTGACATTTGTCGCTGACTTCTCACGAAGCTGGATCTGCAATCTGCCTCCATAGAGATCCGTAGTAGCCATTCTCGGGATAATCTCAGTAGTAAGGCTCGAGCGTTCGTGTGGGGGCCACAGTACGCCATGTACTTCGTTCGTGGCTCGACGACCCCTTTGTTTTGGCGATACGGCGTAGAGGGGACCTCGGTAGCGCCTTTTGTACAGCGTATCCCCCAGAAGGACGTAGTGGGAAGCCAAGCGTTTCAGGGCCATCATACTTTTTGCCTTGATCCCTTCTTTGTATTCCCCGTCTTCATTTTTGAAGGAGGCTTCACCGATTTTTAAGTACTGGTAGATCTGAGTATACCACGGGTCGTCCGCTGGTTTCTTCTCTGCTTCGATTTCAAAGCAGTAGGCTGGATTCTCTCTTCTCCCAACCCTGAAGGGTTTGACTGATTTTCCTTTGGGTATTTCAACAAGGGAGGCTAGTGTAGCCAGAGCATCTGCGAACCTGTTGCGGTCTCTCTGGGCGTGGTAGTGGAAGGGCGACCTCCTTGAGCCCGGGGCTGCGAGGTCTTCCCGTATAGGCGTGATACTTACAGGACCGGATCAATTGTTTTCCATTTGTTGGAGACTTGGTTGATGATGAGAGCAGAGTCATCGTATACTTCCAACTCCCGGATGTTCCTTTCTAAGGCTGCCTCCATTCTGGCTATGCAGGCTTCATACTCGGTGGCATTGTTAGTGACCTCGAAGTTGAGCTTTATGGCTATGGGAGTATGTTCGTCAGTGGGGTCAACCAGGAGCATTCCTATCCCATTCCCCCGTTTGTTAGCTGCTCTGTCAAAGAAGAGTTGCCAGCAATTTTCTCCTTCTAGAGCTAAAATTCCTTCGTCAGGGAATTGAGGTTCAGGTCCTTGGCATTCGTCACTTAGGAAGTCAGCCAGTTGGTGCGCCGTGCAGATCCTTTTAGATTTCCTCGTCACATAAGTGATGTCGTATTCGGCCAGAAAGAACGACCACTTTGCCAATCTCATGGAGAGGGAGGGCTTGTCAAAAAAGTACTTGATGGGATCTAATTTTGAGACCAAATGCACCGTATGAGACTGCATGTAGTGCTTCAACTTTCCCACTGCCCATACCAGGTCTGCGCAGGTCTTTTCACAAACTGAGTAGTTGAGTTCACTGCCTTGTAGCTTCCTGCTCACTAAATAGATGGCGCTTTCGACTTTGGAGTCCTTCTGTTCCTGAGTAGTTCAGTCAGAGTTGCTTGTTCGGGCCCGTTGAAGAAACTGCCAATCTGCGTCTCTTTAGGCTCTTCTGCAGTTCCCAGATTCACACGAGTCAAAACCTCCTCGGCAGCTTGGAGGCTCCTGTTTTTCTCTTCTTAACAACACAGCTTAAAGATTTTTTTAATGTATTGTTCATTTAATTAGCGTACGCATCTTTATCTAGTGAATCATTATTAACCATTTTTAAGTTGTTAGTTAATTTATCATTAGTTAAAGTGGCAATCGGGGATACTCGAAAAGGTCGATCATTTCATTCTGAGTAAAAGGAAGTACGACATTGGCTCTGACTTCATGGTCTTCGGCGTAAGGCCGTGACGACGCTAGGGACTCGGGTCGACGACAAGAGACTCAGAGGATTTGAAATAGGTGGACACAAGGGGACGGGGGACCAATCCAAGCTTCGTGACCATTTCTTCTTTGCTTGCGAACGGACCGGAGAGAGTTTCCCAATTCTTCAAGGGCGTGGTAGAATGCATGACCATGGCTCGGGGATCTAGCGACTTCTGTCCTCCTGCTTCAATCACTGCGATCATTTCTTTCATCGAGCCCCAGTCGATCAGGTCCGAAATGTGCACTTCTTCCCCAAACATTTGCTGCATGACGGGACCATCCCATTCATCTAAGGAGAATTCTGGAGTCTTGGCCTTCGGCATGTCCAGTTCAAACTCAGCTGTTGTGGCCTCCTCGACAGTCGGAATGACTTCGTTGATCCTCTCAAACTGCTTCACCAGCTCTGGTACCCCTTTGAAAGTGTACTTGCTCTTCATAGTGGTAGTAGCCCCAGGTATCTCGGGTAGGTCGAGGAACATTCTACGGACAGGGTTGGCTTTGGTTCCCCACAGACTTGCGAGGTTCTCTTGTAGCTTCGGCCCGGCTTTACTGCGGGTTTTTCTTTGTGGCCTCATCCAGTGTGGAGCGCCTTTCACGAAGTAGTCGGTCATGTCAAGGCGAAAGAAGGAGGTTTGGAGCCATTGAAAGGGACCTTTCACCGTGACTTCCTTTCTTTTCGAGCAATTTCTTTCTCTTTTGCAATCCCCTCCGAAGTTGGTTCGTATCCCGGGCCGTGGCGAGTTTTACATTCCTTCACCTCGATGACCTTGTGAGTTCCTTGTAGGTTCTTCCCGAGACCCAAATCAGGCGAGAGTAATTGACTTTCTCATCATTCTCGCCATAACAGCAGAGGGATCTTGTCCCGGTGATCGAATCCACGTTGCAAACTTGGACCTTAGGGGACTCGACTGTGAAGCCAGTCAACATGAGACCATCCTCATCATGTTTGATCTCCAGGATGGGTATTCCACCCGTATCAGTGCCTTCCAAAGTGACTAGGTCTCCATAAATGGTTGTTAGATCCCTGTTGGAAACAAACTTTACACACTGATGAAGGCTCGAGGCGACCAGATTAACACAGTGCGGCCGGTCTTCCCAATGAGCATTAAAGGTGATTGGGATATCAATGACTTGGAATTCTACGAGTATCATTTTCTTGCCGAACCGAGAGGTTTAAAGTAAGCGGCCCAGTACGATGCAGACGTTGAGTCGTAGGCCTTGGCGCGAGGAGGAAGACTTGAATAGTGGGCTTGATGCCAAGCTGAGGCTCGTGATCTTTCTTTGCAGGGAGGATGTTCATTCCTGGACCCATTGTCAACTAAAACCCGAGGGAGACGCCGTTCATCTAGCGGTCCGTGATGAAGAGAGGCTCATTATGATCGGCCCCGGCAGGAGATCGAGTACGTGAAGGTGACTATGTTCCCGTAGTGGATATTCCCGATTAGTTGCACCACGTCATCGGGGTAGCATCGAAGGGACCGGTGTGCGGGCCGAGAATTTCCTCTAACTTCAACTTGTGGGGATAAGATGAAGTGAGTAAAGACTACGGGAGATATTGGCTTGAGTGCGCTTCAGGCGAGTGAGTACATGATCCTCTTTCGGGGATCGGGAGTTTTATTTGTCTTGGCATGGGGTTACGGTTTTCCCAGGTCTTGGATCTGTGACTTCTTATCTCGCCTTGGGATTACTGGCGATGGATCTCGCCTTACAGAATCTAGTCAACAGGTTTACTTCTCCCTCTGGCTTATCTGTCGCCTCTTTGCAGGACTCTTTTAATGATGCTAGGGTCAAAGGAGGGGCTTGCTTAGCAACTGGCCACCGATTCTGACTCATTTTGTTGCAAGTCTCCCTGAGTTTAGCAATGGTGAGGGGCTGAGCTCGGGGATATTGGGTATGACTGGCTCATCATTCAAACCTTTCTTGGTGTGAGAGGGCTCTCCGACCTCAATCATGTTCACTCTATTGTTGTTCTTGGGGAATGGGTTGTTGACAGTGTTGGGCCCCTCGGGTACTTCTAGCTTTCCCTTTTCAATTAGTCCTCGTATAGCCTTTCTCGGCGCACTGATACAATCGTCGGTAAAGTGCCCGTAGTGCGATGAAAAGCACAATGTTTGGTGGTGTCCAAAGGGATGCTGGGATCTCTGGGCTGGTAATTATCCAAAGGCCGAATCAAACCTTCCTTGACCAGTCCCCTGAAAACTTCACTCAAGGGCATACCGAAGTTACTGAACCTTATATTCTGAGGCTTGGGCAGCTCGACTTTCTTGGGCACGAAAGGAGTGGCATTGTTGCAATTCTGTCCGACAAAGTTGACAACTTCTTTGCCCTTGGGTTGGGCAGGAACAGGATTGGCGACAGTGGCTCGGTACTTGTAAGTAGGGGCAGTTGCTTGTTGCTGATTGTAGGCCTTTTCAAACTTAGCCCCAGAGCTGACCATGGCACGCAGATCTGGATAGTGGAAATTGCTGAGGGATGCTCTTAGGTGAGGCTTCAAACATGACTGAAAGATGTCCAGTTGTTCTTCATCAGAAGGGGGAATGGCCATTTCACTCAGCTTAAGGTTCCAACGTTTGTAAAAGTCACTAATATTCTCATCAGGGCGTTGCACAGTTGTTTGCAAGTCTACCCGATTCGTCTCCCATTCCAAGTTGGCCTTGTACTTTTCGGTGAAGGCGTTGGTGATATGTTCCCAAGTGGCCCTGGATTTGGGTTTCAAATTTCTAAGAACCATTTCAGAGCCCCTAGTTTCAAAGAGAGGCTGAAGTAATCGGCCAGCTGCTGGTTCGTGCATCCTTTAGCCTTCATAGCTAAGGTATATGTGTCCAGATGGGTTTTTGGGCAGGCAGTTCCATCAAACAGTTTCAAACTGGGCATCACGAACTTGTGGGGTAAAGGCACAATAGAATCAGGATCTGTGGGCCAGAGGGCAACCTTCTTTCCTGTCAGCTCGGCAATCTGTGCTTTCATTTCCTTGTGTTGTTCCATGAACCAGGCGAGGTGAGGGTCCTGTGGTGGGGCCGTAGCGTTCAAACCAATGACTGAGCTGGAGAGAGGAATTACCATTGGCAGCACACTGGTGGAGGGGATGGCCGGACCCGGGGCATAAGTGAAAACCTGTCCTTGGCCTAAATTACCCTGTGGAGTGTAAGTAGGGGCCTGGGAAAAGGGATAGAACCCAGCGGCTTGCTGTTGACTTCCAATTGGCAAAGAGGGTGGTGGCAGACCTGAGGTAGCCGGGTAGCTCGGGTTTCCAGGGTGAGACTCATAAGTAGGCTTAAATGCAGCCGCGGTCCCCTGGTTGTTGAATCGCATGCCCTGGCCGCGGCGAGGATGTATAACCTGGAGGTATCGCGGTCTGGTGATTACGATGAGGCTTGGGATGGGGGCTTGCTGGCCCATTGGACCTTGAGTGAGAAATGGGTTTGTGGAAGCTGGCGAGGTATTAGGGGCAGCTGGACCAACATCATTTTGGAGAGTGGCTCCTGACTGCTGCCCTAGACCAAACTGTGGTGGCGGCATTCCAAACTGTTGCTGTGGCACCCTGAACTGTTGTTGTGAAGGTCTGGGCTGATCGGTTCCAAACTGAGGTTGGGTCCCAACATACTGTGGCATTCCAAGGTACCCCAATCGTGGGAAGACATTCCGTACTGATTTCGCCCCTACCGAGGAACTGCGAATTGGTTTGTCCCACCAGACTGGATGGGCTCAGTAGCCTGTGGTTGAGGAGCTGGCTGACCCAGAGATCGAGAAGCATGGGCTCCGGTAGTAGCACCATAGGAGGCTGGCGGTGGCATCCTGGAGTAGTCAGGGCGACTAAGAGTGGGATTGGGGTCTTCCTCTTCATCCACGGTAGACGTGCCGTCGGGATTAAGACTGGCGGCCAAACCAGGGCTCCTAATAGCTTCCAGAAGGCTGTTCATCTGCGCTTCCTGTCGCAGTCTCATTTGTTCGGCCAACTGATTCCACTGCTGTTCTGTCTGGGGAGTCCCGGGAGGCGGAGTGGTGTTGTCTCCATTGTTACCAGCTGATGCAGACATTCTGAAAATCGGAGTTGAATCAAACGGTGAGGCTGACGATGCGCTTGATTCTTCCCAACTAATCAGACGGTGACCCGGTGTCCGTACCCAAGCCTTGCGAGGTGCTGCGGGAGGAAGATATAAGGGAGGTTCAAACTTTGGGGGTGGAAGAAAAAGGGTAGGTGTTTGGGCTTAGGGCTCATGCAACATGCAATTATTTGTTCCTATTTACTTAAAACGTGTTTTATTAAAACCTAAGCGGTTGAAAAAGATTGCTCTTCTTTTTCGCTTACTACTCTAAGTCCTGGATCAGTGGGACCCATCACTATGATCTTTATGCAATGCTTCACTAACCTCTTTTGGAAATGCTTGAGGGGGAGTATATATTCTTCTTTCTCTGTGAGCATGAGCCTCATTGGCTAATCTATCCGCCACCCCATTACCTTCTCTATACACATGTTTTATCTCCCATGAGCCACATAACTCCTTACAATGTTTCAGTTCGTAACTGAATTCCCAAGGGCCAGGATAAATTTTATTCAAAACCGAGACAAAGCAACTAAATAATCAGATTCAACACAAACAGATTGCAGCTGCATTTGATGACATAATTCCAATCCATCCTTCAAAGCCAAAATTTCCCTTTCATATTGGACCCATTGCCATAGAAATTTGAAAAAGCTGAAACTACAGCCCTCTATCATCCCTTAGAGCACCACCTCCAATGCAAATTCCAGCTTTCGATGACCCATCAGTATTCAGTTTATATCTGTGTATCGTAGGAGCTTCCCATCTGATTGCCTTCTCCAGCTTTTCTCTTGGTCTTCTAACAGTCACATTCAGCTGTCTCAAAATGCGAGTCTCTCTATTACCATGGCCTGTTTTGGGGGTAAAAGTAGAACACATCTCCTGTAAGTCACATCTGATCTGTTTTAAGACTACATGAATCACAATTGGCTTTTCCTCATACTTCATTTTGCATCTCACTTTCCATAACTCCCAGCAGCTGAATAAAATTATCCCAAGTTTGATAAGGCCAATTTGAGTCTTTCTAGAATTTTTCTCCATCCAAGTATTCCACAACTGATCCAAGCTTGTAAACTGACTACTTACTCCAAAAATATCCCCCATATAATCCCATATCTTGTGAGCAGCTTCAGATTCCAGAAACAAATGGTGAGCACTTTCTTGTTGATGATGTTCAGTACAACAGAGGCATCTTGAAACTACTGTTGTACCCCTCTTTTGCAAATTAGAATATACAGGAAGACCATTACACATCAATCTCCACCAAAAACAACTAACTTTGGAGGGAATACATTTGTGCCAAATCTTCTTTCCCCAGTTGACTATGTTTTCCTTCCTCCTTGTGAAGTTCCACCAGATACCAGTTTCAAAAATCCCAGACATGGATAATTTAAATCTCAATTCATCATCTTTAGAGGGAGATAAAGTAACTCTCTTAATTGCCTCATGATATTGAGCAGGAATAAAAGGGAGCATGTCACTTATCTGCTCTAATCCTTCCTTGACAGTTAAAGTACTATCGGATTCTCCCCCAAGAACAGTGCCTGACCAATTATCATTCCAGAAATTTAAGTTTCCTTCCCCTACTTCCCAAACACAATGTTGTTCCAACTCCGGGATAATCCCAACAACTGACCTCCATATGTGAGAAGCAACAGTGGTTTTTTGTCTGCCAAATTTTTCATTCACAAATCTAGACCATAAAGATTTTCTTTGCAAAGTTGACCAAGCTAATTTGGCTAATAAGGCAGCATTTATTTCCTCCAAATTCCTGATTTCCAATCCTCCTTCTTCCTTTGTTTTGCAAATCTTTTTCCAAGCAACCCAATGAGCTTTCTTGTCTCCACCATTATCCCATAGAAAAGCAGCAAAGAGGCTATTTAAATGAGCAATCACCTTCTTTGGAAGTTTTAGAACTCCCATAGTGTATATAGGGATGCTATTCAGAATGGACTGAAGAAGAGTTAGCTTTCCTCCCATGCTTAGCAATTTAGTTTTCCATCCTTCTATTCTCCTTATTATAGCTCTCTCTAAATGATGTAGATATTCTCTTTTCATTCTCCCTTTGAACAGAGGAACCCCTAGATATTTCATCGAAAACTTGCATTGCTGACATCTTGACCATCTAGCAATATTTCCTCTGTCTCTTCCATTCACAAATTCAGCAGTGTAGAATCCACTCTTCTCAAAATTAATCAACTGCCCTGATGAAATTTCATATGTGCTTAGAATCTTCCTCAGCCCTTCGATCGATCTCTGCTTACCATTACAAAATAAGACCATATCATCTGCATAGACAAGATGTGTAATTGCTGAACCTCCCCTACCATGGTTATAGGCTCTAAATTGGCCTAACTGCAAACCTCTTTTAATATTTAGCAACAAAATTTCCTGAGCCTTGATGAATAAAAGAGGAGATAGAGGATCACCTTGTCTTACCCCTCTAGTAGATTCAAAATAACCGTAAGACTTTCCTTCTATTCTGATGGAATATTTGTTTCCACATAAAACCCTTCGAAATAGACCAATGCAGTTCTCATTGAAACCAATAGCCTCCAAAGACCTCAACAGAAAATCCCATTCCAATCTATCGTATGCCTTGGACATATCAAGCTTGAAAATCACATTGTGACCAACCACCCTTTTATCAATTCTATTCACCAACTCTTGAGCTAAAGCAACATTTTCTTGAATACTTCTACCTTTCACAAATCCAGATTGCTCAGGGGAAATCAGGTCAGGAAGAAACTTAGCTAACCTCAAAGTGATTATCTTGGATTGGATTTTGCTAAAAAAAGAACACAAACTGATTGGTCTGATGTCTTTGAAATCTTCAGGCTTGTCCACTTTCGGAATTAGCACTATCACATTAGAGGAGAAACCATTATGCATCTTCTGTCCACCAAAGAACTCTTTTGAAGCAGCTATAACTTCTGGTTTGATTATTGACCAGCAACCTTTAAAGAATTGGCCTGTGAATCCGTCACTACCTGGGGCACTGTCAGGATTTAGGGACTTTATCGCCAGCCATATTTCCTCTTCATCTGGCTCTGCTTGAATCTGTCTGTTCATATCTGTACTGACTTTTTTCTCCACATGATCAAATAAAAATCCTCCACATGATGCTCAAAAGATGTGAACATATTTAAATAATATTGAACTGCTAAATCTCCAATTTCTTTCTCATCTTCACACCAAGTATCATCCACTAATTTAATTCTTATTTTGCTCATTCTTTTTGATGTAGGAGAAACCATGGATGGACAGGCTGCGCTGCGCTACAGAGGGAGGAAAACAAGGCCAAACCCCCTGGACGCGAGGCTGGCGCCTCACAGCAACCCAGGCGGCCACCTCACTGCAAGTTCAACACGACGAAAAGAGGCTGGGACTGAGGCGGGCACCTCACCAGAGCCGGGGCGGGCGCCTCACAGACGGGGAATGCTGATGTTTTGCTTTAATTTTATTTTTGCTGCTTTTGGTTTATTTAATTAGGGGTATTTTAGTCTTTGTTTTGATGTTTCGTTTTAGGATTTGTGTTAGGGTTTAGAGAGAGTATTTAAACACTTTATTGGCTTTGTTAAACTCAGTTTTGACATATTAATTTCAAGAGTTTTTTCTTAATTCCTGGTGGATTCCAGATTATTGCTCGTGGATTCCAGATTATTGCTCGTGAATTCCAGTTATTGTGTTTTAGGATTCTTCTCTTGAAGAATAGCCAAACGATGTGATGTCCAAATCGATCTTTATACGAAAAGAATTCAGGGTTTGGAGGCACAAAGGGAGGCTGAATTGAAGCGTCTTGAGGAAGAAAACAGTCTTGTTGTTGACAAAATTACTGCCCAAGTAGTTCCTATTAACGACAAGATTATTGTTGATGTCAATGACGAAGCTGTTGAAAAGAAGGCTGTTGGTGCAGTCGCAGATGTTTTCAGGTTTGGAAAAAGATTTGCAAAACAAAGGAAGAAGGAGGATTGGAAATCAGGAATTTGGAGGAAATAAATGCTGCCTTATTAGCCAAATTAGCTTGGTCAACTTTGCAAAGAAAATCTTTATGGTCTAGATTTGTGAATGAAAAATTTGGCAGACAAAAAACCACTGTTGCTTCTCACATATGGAGGTCAGTTGTTGGGATTATCCCGGAGTTGGAACAACATTGTGTTTGGGAAGTAGGGGAAGGAAACTTAAATTTCTGGAATGATAATTGGTCAGGCACTGTTCTTGGGGGAGAATCCGATAGTACTTTAACTGTCAAGGAAGGATTAGAGCAGATAAGTGACATGCTCCCTTTTATTCCTGCTCAATATCATGAGGCAATTAAGAGAGTTACTTTATCTCCCTCTAAAGATGATGAATTGAGATTTAAATTATCCATGTCTGGGATTTTTGAAACTGGTATCTGGTGGAACTTCACAAGGAGGAAGGAAAACATAGTCAACTGGGGAAAGAAGATTTGGCACAAATGTATTCCCTCCAAAGTTAGTTGTTTTTGGTGGAGATTGATGTGTAATGGTCTTCCTGTATATTCTAATTTGCAAAAGAGGGGTACAACAGTAGTTTCAAGATGCCTCTGTTGTACTGAACATCATCAACACGAAAGTGCTCACCATTTGTTTCTGGAATCTGAAGCTGCTCACAAGATATGGGATTATATGGGGGATATTTTTGGAGTAAGTAGTCAGTTTACAAGCTTGGATCAGTTGTGGAATACTTGGATGGAGAAAAATTCTAGAAAGACTCAAATTGGCCTTATCAAACTTGGGATAATTTTATTCAGCTGCTGGGAGTTATGGAAAGTGAGATGCAAAATGAAGTATGAGGAAAAGCCAATTGTGATTCATGTAGTCTTAAAACAGATCAGATGTGACTTACAGGAGATGTGTTCTACTTTTACCCCCAAAACAGGCCATGGTAATAGAGAGACTCGCATTTTGAGACAGCTGAATGTGACTGTTAGAAGACCAAGAGAAAAGCTGGAGAAGGCAATCAGATGGGAAGCTCCTACGATACACAGATATAAACTGAATACTGATGGGTCATCGAAAGCTGGAATTTGCATTGGAGGTGGTGCTCTAAGGGATGATAGAGGGGCTGTAGTTTCAGCTTTTTCAAATTTCTATGGCAATGGGTCCAATATGAAAGGGGAAATTTTGGCTTTGAAGGATGGATTGGAATTATGTCATCAAATGCAGCTGCAATCTGTTTGTGTTGAATCTGATTATTTAGTTGCTGTCTCGGTTTTGAATAAAATTTATCCTGGCCCTTGGGAATTCAGTTACGAACTGAAACATTGTAAGGAGTTATGTGGCTCATGGGAGATAAAACATGTGTATAGAGAAGGTAATGGGGTGGCGGATAGATTAGCCAATGAGGCTCATGCTCACAGAGAAAGAAGAATATATACTCCCCCTCAAGCATTTCCAAAAGAGGTTAGTGAAGCATTGCATAAAGATCATAGTGATGGGTCCCACTGATCCAGGACTTAGAGTAGTAAGCGAAAAAGAAGAGCAATCTTTTTCAACCGCTTAGGTTTTAATAAAACACGTTTTAAGTAAATAGGAACAAATAATTGCATGTTGCATGAGCCCTAAGCCCAAACACCTACCCTTTTTCTTCCACCCCCAAAGTTTGAACCTCCCTTATATCTTCCTCCCGCAGCACCTCGCAAGGCTTGGGTACGGACACCGGGTCACCGTCTGATTAGTTGGGAAGAATCAAGCGCATCGTCAGCCTCACCGTTTGATTCAACTCCGATTTTTAGAATGTCTGCATCAGCTGGTAACAATGGAGACAACACCACTCCGCCTCCGTGACTCCCCTGATGCAAACGAGTGGAATCGGTTGGCCGAACAAATGAGGCTGCGGCAGGAAACGCAGAGATGAACAGCCTTCTGGAAGCTATTAGGAGCCCTGGTTTGGCCGCCAGTCTTAATCCCGACGGCACGTCTACCGTGGATGAAGAGGAAGACCCCAATCCCACTCTTAGTCGCCCTGACTACTCCAGGATGCCACCGCCAGCCTCCTATGGTGCTACTACCGGAGCCCATGCTTCTCGATCTCTCGGGTCACGGCTCTCCTCAACCACAAGCACTGCGAGCCCATCCAGTGGGACAAACCAATCCGCAGCCTCGGTAGGGGCGAAATCGCACGGAATGTCTTCCCACGATCGGGGTACCTTGGAATGCCACGTATGTTGGGACCCAACCTCGCCTTGGAACCGATCGCCCCGGACCTTCACAACAACAGTCAGTGGTGCCACAAGAATAGCTTTGGAATGCCGCCACCACAGTTTGGTCTAGGGCGTTCGAGAGCCACTCTCCAAAATGATGTTGGTCCAAATGCCCTAATACCTCGCCGGCTTCCACAAACCCATTTCTCACTCAAGGTCCAACGGGCCAAGAAGCCCCCATCCCAGCCTCATCGTAATCACCAGACCGGCAGCATTCTCCCGATTATACATCCTCGCCACAGCCAGGCATGCAGTTCAACAACCAGGGACCACAGCCTGCATTTAAGCCTACTTATGAGTCTCACCCTGGAAACCCGAGCTACCCGGCTACCTCAGGTCTGCCACCACCCTCTTTGCCAATTGAAAGTCAACAGCAAGCCGCTGGGTTCTATCCCTTTTCCCAGGCCCCTACTTACACTCCACAGGGTAATTTAGGCCAAGGACAGGTTTTCACTTATGCCCCGGGTCCGGCCATCCCCTCCACCAGTGTGCTGCCAATGGTAATTCCTCTCTCCAGCTCAGTCATTGGTTTGAACGCTACGGCCCCACCACAGGACCCTCACCTCGCCTGGTTCATGGAACAACACAAGGAAATGAAAGCACAGATTGCCGAGCTGACAGGAAAGAAGGTTGCCCTCTGGCCCACAGATCCTGATTCTATTGTGCCTTTACCCCACAAGTTCGTGATGCCCAGTTTGAAACTGTTTGATGGAACTGCCTGCCCAAAAACCCATCTGGACACATATACCTTAGCTATGAAGGCTAAAGGATGCACGAACCAGCAGCTGGCCGATTACTTCAGCCTCTCTTTGAAACTAGGGGCTCTGAAATGGTTCTTCCGGCTGAAACCCGAATCCAGGGCCACTTGGGAACATATCACCAACGCCTTCACCGAAAAGTACAAGGCCAACTTGGAATGGGAGACGAATCGGGTAGACTTGCAAACAACTGTGCAACGCCCTGATGAGAATATTAGTGACTTTTACAAACGTTGGAACCTTAAGCTGAGTGAAATGGCCATTCCCCCTTCTGATGAAGAACAGCTGGACATCTTTCAGTCATGTTTGAAGCCTCACCTAAGAGCATCCCTCAGCAATTTCCACTATCCAGATCTGCGTGCTACGGTCGCCCGGGGCTAAGTTTGAAAAGGCCTACAATCAAGAATAAGCAACCGCTCACTTACAAGTACCGAGCCACTGTCGCCAATCCTGTTCCTGCCCAACCCAAGGGCAAAGAAGTTGTCAACTTTGTCGGACAGAATTGCAACAATGCCACTCCTTTCGTGCCCAAGAAAGTCGAGCTGCCCAAGCCTCAGAATATAAGGTTCAGTAACTTCGGTATGCCCTTGAGTGAAGTTTTCAGGGGACTGGTCAAGGAAGGTTTGATTCGGCCTTTGGATAATTACCAGCCCAGAGATCCCAGCATCCCTTTGGACACCACCAAACATTGTGCTTTTCATCAGTACCATGGGCACCTTACTGACGATTGTATAGTGCTGAGAAAGGCTATACGAGGACTAATTGAAAAGGGAAAGCTAGAAGTACCCGAGGGGCCCAACACTGTCAACAACCCATTCCCCAAGAACAACAATAGAGTGAACATGATTGAGGTCGGAGAGCCCTCTCACACCAAGAAAGGTTTGAATGATGAGCCAGTCATACCCAATATCCCCGAGCTCAGCCCCTCACCATTGCTAAACTCAGGGAGACTTGCAACAAAATGAGTCAGAATCGGTGGCCAGTTGCTAAGCAAGCCCCTCCTTTGACCCTAGCATCATTAAAAGAGTCCTGCAAAGAGGCGACAGATAAGCCAGAGGGAGAAGTAAACCTGTTGACTAGATTCGGGCAGATCCATCAGAGTAATCCCAAGGCAGATAAGAAGTCAGCAGATCCAGCACCTAGGGAAAACCGTAACCCCTATGCCAAGACAGCTGAAACTCCTGATCCCCAGAAAGAGGATCATGTACTCACTCAGTTGAAGCAGACTCAAGCCAATATCTCCCTGTAGTCTTTACTCACTTCATCTTATCCCCACAAGTTGAAGTTAGAGGAAATTCTGGCCCGCACACTGGTCCCTTTTGATGCTACCCCTGATGACGTGGTGCAACTAATTGGGAATATCCACTACGGGAACATAGTCACCTTCACAGACCTTGATCTCCCCCAGTTCGGGGCCGATCATAATGAGCCTCTCTTCATCACGGACCAGTTAGATGAACGGCGTCTCCCTCGGGTTTTAGTTGACAATGGGTCTGGAATGAACATCCTCCCAGCAAAGATCATGAGCCTGCTTGGCATCAAGCCCACAGATCTGAAGTCTTCCTCCCTCACAGTCAAGGCCTATGACTCAACGTCTCGTACTGTACTTGGGGCTGCTACTTTAAACCTCTGGTTCGGCAAGAAAATGATACTCGTAGAATTCCAAGTCATTGATATCCCAATCACCTTTAATGCTCTGTTGGGAAGACCATGGCTGCACCAGGTTAACGGGGTCGCCTCGAGCCTTCATCAGTGTGTAAAGTTTGTTTCCAACAGGGATCTAACAACCATTTATGGAGACCTAGTCACTTTGGAAGGCACTGATACGGGTGGAATACCCATCCTGGAGATCAAACATGATGAGGATGGTCTCATGCTGGCTGGCTTCACAATCGAGTCCCCTAAGGTCCAAGTTTGCAACATGGATCGACGGTCGCCGGGACAAGATCCCTCTGTTATGAGAATGATGAGAAAGCCGAATTACTCCGCCCTTTGATTTGGGTCTCGGGAAGAACCTACAAGGAACTCACAAGGTCATCGAGGTGAAGGAACAGAAAACTCGCCATGGCCTGGGATACGAACCAACTTCAGAGGGGATTGCAAAAGAGAAAGAAATTGCTCAGAAAAGAAAGGAAGCTGCTACAGGAAAGGTCCCTTTCAATGGCTCCAAACCTCCTTCTTTCAGTCTTGACATGACTGACTACTTCGTGAAAGGCGCTCCACAGCTGGATGAGGCCACAGTAAAAAAACCCGCAGAAAGCTGGCTGAAGCTACAAGAGAACCTCAGTAAGTTCAGGGGAACCAAAGCCAACCCTGTCCGTAGAATGTTCCTCGACCTACCCGAGATACCTGGGGCTACTACCACCATGAAGAGCAAGTACACTTTCAAAGGGGTACCAGAGCTGGTGAAGCAGTTTGAGAGGATCAACGAAGTCATTCCGACTGTCGAGGAGGCCACACAACAGCTGAGTTTGAACTGGACATGCCGAAGGCCAAGACTCCAGAATTCTCCTTAGATGAATGGGATGGTCCCGTCATGCAGCAAATGTTTGGGGAAGAAGTGCACATTTCGGACCTGATCGACTGGGGCTCGATGAAAGAAATGATCGCAGTGATTGAAGCAGGAGGACAGAAGTCGCTAGATCCCCGAGCCATGGTCATGCATTCTACCACGCCCTTGAAGAATTGGGAAACTCTCCGGTCCGTTCGCAAGCAAAGAAGAAATGGTCACGAAGCTTGGATTGGTCCCCCGTCCCCTTGTGTCCACCTATTTCAAATCCTCTGAGTCTCTTGTCGTCGAATTCGAGTCCCTAGCGTCGTCTGATGGCCTTACGCCAGAAGACTATGATGTTGTAGCCAATGCTGTACTTCCTTTTACTCTGAATGAAATGATCGACCTTTCCGAGTATCCCTTGATTGCCACTTTAACTAATGATAAATTAACTAACAACTTAAAAATGGTTAATAATGATTCACTAGATAAAGATGCAGACACACTAAATGAACAATACATTAAAAAAATCTTTAAGCAGGTTGTTAAGAAAGAGAAAAACCGAGCCCAAGCTGCCGAGGAGGTTTTGACTCGTGTGAATCTGGAAACTGCAGAAGAGCCTAAAGAGACGCAGATTGGCAGTTTCTTCAACGGGCCCGAACAAGCAACTACGACCGAACTACTCGAAGAATTTGTGGATGTGTTTACGTGGTCTTACAAAGATATGCCCGGCCTCAACCCCTCCATAGTGGAGCACCAGATACCGTTAGATCCAGAAGTCAAGCCAGTCAAACAAAAGCTGAGAAAGATCAAACCTGAGTGGTCGTTACAAGAAAAGGAGGAAATTGAGAAGATGCTCAAAGCAGGATTCATCCAAGTCAGTGAGTACCCCATCTGGCTCTCCAACATCGTAACAGTCACCAAGGCTAATGGAAAAGTCCGATCTTTGCGTGGATTTCGTAGATCTTAACAAAGCCGGCCCAAAGGATGACTTCCCCTGCCCAACATTGGCATCTTTGGTAGATACCACGACCCAACTACGAAGTCAAGTCTTTCGTTGACGGTTTTGCGGTTACAACCGAGATCAAAATGGCCGAAAGAGAACCAAAGCTAAGACAAGCTTTCACTACCCCCAGGGAACTTATTATTACGCTCATGCCTTTTTGGTCCGAAGAACGCTCGGGGCTACTCTATCGTAGTGGCTGCACCGCCTGCCTCACGACCTGATTCATAAAGAAATAGAGGTTTACGTGGATGACATGATAGTCCACTCCAAAGGATCCGACGGCCAGCACTTCATCGATTTGAGAAAATTCTTCGACCGCCTCAGAGAACATTCCATGAGGCTGAACCCAGCTAAATGCTCCTTTGGCGTCAAGCGAGGTAAAGTGTTGGGATACATGGTGACCGAACGGGGAATCAAAGTGGACCCGCAGAAGATCAAAGCCATAGTCGAGATGAAGCCGCCTCGAACACAGACAGAGGTTAAATCTTTCATGGGAAGACTATAGTACATAAGTCGTTTCGTGAATCAACTGACCTCCATCTGCGAGCCTATCTTTAAGTTGATGAAGAAGAGCACATCCACCGAATGGAACTCAGAATGCCAGTTTGCTTTTGAAAAGATCAAGGCATACCTTGTGAATCCTCCGATCCTTTGTCCCCCACATCGGCAGAAGCCACTACTGTTGTACCTGACTGTCACAGACACCGCAATTGGGGCTATGCTGGCACAGGAACAGAAGGACTCCAAAGTCGAAAGCGCCATCTATTTTGTGAGCAGGAAGCTACAAAGTCCCGGTAGCCATAGATTACTTCACCAAATGGGTCGAGGCCAAGTCTTACAAAGTCCTCAATTCCAAGAAAGTGGCCCTCTTTATCAAAGAAAACATCATGTGCAGATATGGGTTGCTAAGATTTGGCACAAAAACATTCCTACCAAGGTTAGTGGTTTCTGGTGGAGATTGATGCAAAATGGTCTCCCGGTAGATGCAAGATTGGAGGAGAGGGGTTTTAATATTCCCCCGAGATGCGTTTGCTGCCCTTTGGGGGGAAACAGAGAGACTAATGCGCATTTGTTTCTTCACTCGACAATGGCTCTCACTTTGTGGCAACATTGGTCCTCGTATTTTGGTATTGGGTATCATTATACGGACTTGCAACATTTATGGGATATTTGGTGCAGGGGTCAATCCAAGAGATCGCAGATTGGGCTGGTGCGGATGGGAATTATGATGTTTGTTTGCTGGGGTTTATTGAAGGAGAGATGTAAAATGGTGTTTGATGGGAAACAGATGGAGAGTGGTGCTATCATTGATGGGGTTCATCATGCGTTGTTGGATATGTGCTCATCTTTGGTTCCTAAGGGTAAGCCAACATCGGAGGCCAGGGACATTTTAACGGATTTGGGTTTAAGGGTGGCAGAGGTAAAGCGTAGGAAGGTTAGAACGTTAAGATGGGAGCCTACGCGTGATTATTTCTACACACTCAATACGGATGGTTCTTTGATTCATGGAGAGTGTTCGGGAGGAGTCATTAGAGATTGGAGGGGTGGTGTTATTGGGGCTTATTCCAATTTTTACGGGATGGGCACTAATATGCAGGCAGAGATTGTTGCCCTTCGAGATGGTTTAAGGTTATGTCGGGATCTTCATTTAACATCGGTGTAGGTGGAATCTGACTCGCTGGTGGCTGTGGGGATATTGAGAGGCCAATTTTCTGGGACTTGGCGATATTCGTATGAGCTAAGGGAGTGCAACGGATTAATGGGTGGTTTTAGCCTTAGACACGTGTTAAGGGAAACAAATGGTGTGGCGGATAGGCTTGCAGCGATTGCTCATGTTCACCGTCAATATAGGAGGTATGCTACGGCTAGTGAGTTGCCGGGAGAGGTGTTAAATGCTTTAAGGTTGGATGAGTTGGGTATTTATGTGGTTCGTCGTTGATATGGGGCTGTTTTGTGGGCGTGGTTGGTTGTTTGGGGGATGCTGGTCTGGCATTGCCTCGGTTGGGTGTTGGTTTGCTGCAGATTTTGTTGCTGATGTTTGGTCTTCTGCAGAGCCCTGTTATGCCGTGCGACACTCTTGCCCAGGATGGGCACGAGTCGTGACAACGAGGACGAGTCGTGCTTTTTGCATTGGGAGTTTCTGGATTTTTGGAGCGTCCGCTCCAAGTGGGTGGGAGCGTCCGCTCCAAGCATTTTTTGGGCTGGATGGTTTGGCCGCCTTGGGGTGTGGCCCATTGGCTTGGCTGTTGGGCTGTTCATGGCCGGATTGGAGGAGCAATTTTGGGGCCAAAATTTTGGTTGCCTTGGCCTGGAGTTTTGGGATAGCTTGGTTAATTTTAATTACTTTGGTTTTAGAGTTGGGCTTTTTTATTCCCGCTCCTTGATGTAATATTTTTCTTTCATCAATAAAAGTTTCCGGGTGACGTCCTGGTTCTTCCAAAAAAAAAAAACCTGAACCCTAAACCCTAAACCACGCGTCTGTTTTTCTCTCCAGCTACTGTGGGCGATTTTAGGTGCGTTTACTGCGTGTTTCTCGTCTTCATCGGAATTTCACCGGAGATGGCAAAACCGCCGAACATTGGCGGTCAGGAAAGCTTCCCCAAACTTCAATCATTACATTTACCGAAGGATTTGACGAATAACATTCCACAACAGATCAATTCGATTCATACGCAAGAGGCAAAACCGACTTATGCTCGAGCGGTGCAAGGTGATCGTAAGGTGTTCAATGGCGTTAATGGAGTCTTAGGATATGAAAAGCTACCTCCTAGGAGGAAGATGAAGGTTGACAACAAACAAGCAGTACTGTTTTCCAATCTGGAAATGGCTGATGCTAATAATCGTCTCCGAAATTCAATGATTTTGAAGTTCTCTGCAGGTAGGCCAACTCTATTCCAAATTCATGAACATATAAAGCAAAATTGGCAATTAAATGGTGAATTCGTAGTCAGTTTAATTGATCCTAGACATGTCGGAGTGTATATTGGTAATGAGGAAGATCTAAAGTTAGCTTTGTCGAAGGAGTCTCATGTTATTCATAAGTGTATGTATCGAGCATTCAGGTGGACTCCTGAATTTGATTTGAATGTAGAAAATCCAATTGTGGCTGTGTGGATCAGATTACCTGGAATTCCTTGGGCGTTTTACAATGGTGCTATGCTTGAATGTATTGGAAATGAACTAGGAAGGTTTTTGAGAGTTGATAATAGGACATTGGGGCTGACCAATCAACTGTATGCTAGGCTGTGTGTGGAAATTAATGTATCAAAGCCTCTTGAAAATGAAATCTGGATAGGTGAATCCAAAGAGAATGGTTTCTGGCAGAAGATTCAGTATGAAGGGAATATTGCCTACTGTAGTGGATGTGGTTTACTTGGACACTCCATTGGGATATGTAGGAAAGCTAAAGGGAGAGTTGAATTTGGCAAATCAAAGTGGAGTATGGGACAACAAGAGAAAGTTGATGGAAAAAGACCAATCATTAATGGTGAAGAAAACAGGGGGGAGTATAAAGTTAAACAGGCATGGATTCAAACAGAAAGAAAGCATGATAAAGAAGTATCCACCAGTAATTTGATAAATCAAGCTATTGATGTTGAGAAGGTGTCTAAACAGAAATGAAGGGGTGAATATTCAGAAAAAGAAGGTTGTTATTGGAGATAAGCAAATGACTCTGTTAGAAAAAGTTCCAGAAGAGGAGATAGAGGAAGGGCAATTTGTTGAGAATGATAATGATCAGGTGGATAATTTGCAAAAAGGAAATGAAGGGTTGATGAATGGTGTTGGTGAGGAGAATGAATTGAATCAGAAGAGTAACAGAGGAAGTAGAAATGCTGAAAGTAATGGGGATACTGAGAGGGGAAAAGAGAAGGAAAAGGAAAAAGAAAATGTTGATATACAGGTGGATTCTGCAGAACAGCAACAGGAGAGGGATGGAATTAAGGAAGTAAAAGCAGAAAACAGGTTCGTACTTATTACAGAAGAAGAAAATGTGGTGACTGATAAGGTGGGATCTATGCGATATGTTTCAGATAATGAATTAGCAGAAATAGCTGAAGGAATAGAAGCTGAAATGAAAAAGAAGAATGATATGTTATGTACGTTGAATAAAGAAGCCTCTTGTCATACAAATAATTCTTTTGAAAAGTCTTCAGAGGAGGGGAAAACAAGCACCTTGAGGAAGGGAAGATTTTGGGTAGAGGAAGATGATATCTCAGAAGAGGAAGATTGTAGCAAGATTGATCAACAAAGTGATGGAAAAGAGGAAGATGATGAAGACTATCAAGTTCCAATCGCAAAGAGCAAACTGGAGTCAAAAGAGAGCAAATCACAGAGTCAAAAGAAAGGAAAGAAGAAGAAGAATAAGCCTACTCCAAGGAAAGGTAGATCAAGAGGTAGAGGTAAATGATTTTCTCGATGGCAGTTATAATATGGAATGCTAGGGGGGTGAATAATAAAGAAACTATAGATTACTTGTTGTTATTAATTCAGCAGCATAGACCCTGGTTATTGGGTATTTTAGAGCCTAAAACTCAAGGTTCTAAAATGGGAAAGCTGGCTAAAAAGTTGAAGTACAGGAATTTTTGTCATGGGAATCCTTTGAATAAACATATATGGTTGTTTTGGCAAGAGGGGTATCAGTTAGATATGGTTCAGATTACTAGCCAAAGCTTGACAGTGAGGGTTACAGCAGATGCAGATATAAATGGTCTTATAACTGTGGTTTACGCTAGTGGGGAACAATTAGAAAGGAGGTTATTGTGGAATGATTTGTTACTGATTCAACAAGGCAGACCAGAAGCTTGGGTAGTGGGAGGAGATTTCAATACTATCACTCAAACCACGGAAAAAGTAGGTGGCAATGGATGGGATATGGGAGCTATAAATGATTTTAATACATTCATTACAGCTGCAGGATTAGCTGATGCAGGTTATGAAGGTAGCATTTTGACTTGGTGCAATGATCATTTGGATTATAAAAGCAGAATTTGGCAAAGACTGGACAGAATCCTGGTAAATGGGAATTTTTTGGCTGCTCATGAACTTGATGTTTACCATCTCCTCATCCTGCGATATATAAACCCTTCTTCAAGAAGCTACCATTGCAAATCCCTATCCATACACGTGTCCCTTTCCTGGTAACCCTTGAAATTTTAATGAGCCGTCATTTGGGAATCGTGCTAACTTGTGAGGGAAAATTTAAAAATTTTTCCCAAACGTCACATCAGTCATTTCCCTAAAACCTCTCTCATATAAATACCTAAATTACTTCCCACATTTCCCTTTTTACCTTTCTTCATCCTTGCTCGAGCTCTCCCAAATTCCGGCGAACCTCAACTTTAACTCCAACGATTCTTCTTCACCTTTCACCGTTTATTCACGGATTACTTCCCCAAAATTGTCTCTTGATCATTATTACGTTCATCTTTGGCCATTTTGAAAGAGATTTGGTGCATCATTCCTCAATCCCCAAGATTCCACCTTCTTTTCCGGCGCCTGTTCATCTTTTCCGGCGACTCTTCGTATTTTCCGACCAAGATTTTACTCATCCTCAGGTAACTTTTTCAAAAACCCTTCACATTCTTTAAACATTCACATTTGATCTCCCCCTTTTGTCTGATTACTTGAACTTTGTATTTCCTTGTGTCCCTTTAAATTTTTCCCAAATTACCCTTCATGGCGAGATACAAGAACTGTGCTAGGCGGGTTAGGTACGGAAGATGTCAAGTTTCAGGCGGCTTATATAGGCGCCTGCAAACTACTTGGGCGAGACTGCCCAAGGCCGACATAATTAGGTTGTTGGTTGAGAACTGGGTGGATCCTTCAATTATTGATTCCTTAGAAATCAAAGGTCGCTTTTTCCTTTCCCCCTCAGCCCCTATGTCTCATATTTTTACTTCCCATAGAGAATTGGTCAGGTTTATCAAAGATAAATTTGACCCTAATTTAAGTGACTCATCCGAATCTCATTGTGTCGCTGACCCTTTTTCCAAACGTAGGACGCATTATAAATCAATCCTTTCTTCTTCTTCTTCCAGTGATTCCCGCGAAATGGCTGGTCAAGCAACCTCTTCTCCCGCTGCGGCTTCCAACAACCCCCCTTCCACTGGGGTTCAAAGTCTCCATCCTCATGAAGGTACCTCTTTCACCAATCCCGCCCATGCTGAGGCGGGATCTTCCCTTGCATCAGACACCAGCTCTCTTACTCCTAACCCCATCACTGATTGGCATAGAGATTACCACATTGATAGTTCAATATACCGCATTTCTGATTATCAGGGCGATACTTCCCTTGCCTACTTAAGAGAGATGAGAGAGGGCATAGTAATCTTTCCTTCCCAACTCAAAGCCGGCCTTAGGATTCCCCTTGATCCTTTTCTTTGCGAAGTATTGTATAAGGCCCAAGCTATGATAACCGAGGTTCATCCCAATGCCATAAGAATAATTACCGCTTTCATTACCATATGCCGCTCCTTGAGAAAAGAACCTACAGTCGCTGCCTTAATTTCTTTGTTTCCTGGATACAAGCAAACTAACAAACTTGCCAGCGGGATAGTAGAAACTCGCCTTTCCCTCCAATATCATAGAGGTCCCAAAGTCCTCACTCCTCTGCCTACCAAAGTTCATGAATGGATGAGTGACCCACTCTTCGTTATCTCTCGCGTTGGATGGTCTCATCCCGCTGACCTTCATCCTATCAAGCCCCATATTGAAACTAAAGATGCCTCTACTGCTGGCTACATTGCCCTTTGTGCCGCCATTCATGCTCTTGTTGCCTTACCCGAAAATTCTTCTGATGATACACCCCAACCTCTCATCTCCTGGAGAGGCATTCTGCGAGATAGAGGGTTACTTGATCAAGTTGGTCTCGCGGACAACTTGCCTCGCATCCTACCTCGGGTTCCAATAAGCCATGTTTACTTCGATGGATGGGAGCGACACTCTGGCAACAAGTACGCTCATGAATGCCAGTCCTGCAAGCAAGGGTACTCGTAACTGTACCGCAATGAATACTTCTCTTTGTATGTTTCCTTTTTAACCTTATTCCTTCTTTACTTTGGCTCACATTTAAATCACTATAACTCATGACTTCCTTGTATTTTCTTTCAGATCATCGTGCCAAATCAATGGATAGTCGTCAAGCTGCCAACCTGGAAACCGACAGAAGAAGAAAACAAATGGCCAGTGCTCGCGACATTGCCTCGCTTCTCCTTCCCGACAATCTTCCGCTGCCAATTTCTCGCGACGGAAAAGATACTGAAGAAATAGCCTTGGAAAAGGCTCAAAACACAGCTAAAGGCAGAGCTAGGCCCACTAATCCAGCTGCTCGTGCCAAACGACAAAAAAGAATCGCTTTTGTATCAACAAGTGTCGCCCCACCTTCACAAGAAGTCATCCCGCCTAATCCTGCCACCGTTTCAATTTCTCCATCCAACGAAGCTGTTATCCTGCCAATCTCTACCTCAATAACAACTGATAGCAATATCGCACCAAATGTCATCCCGCCCACTAATATCGCCCCTGAGCCAGAAAATGTTGAGGTTTTCCCTTCTGACCCTGTCCCAACTAATTCTCCCACTTTGGAAGTGAACGTTGTTGAACCCAATCAAACTGAAGTTCCTCCTTCCACCAACATGGAAATTTGCGACCTTACCAATGTCTCTAATTCTCCTTCAACTCCTCGCGACCCAAATACTTCAACCGCTCTTCCTCCTCCTAGCTGGCTTCAAGAAAACTTTTCAAAGCCAGTTGATTTTGCAGGGCTTTTCGAACTCAGTAAAGAGATTGCTAAAGTTCCCCACATGAAGGGACTTATTGAAGAAACTCGCAGCGCGGAGGAATGTATGTTGGGTAGCTCTGCCTTGATTAGAGCTAGCGATCAACTACAAGTTCAACGTGTCGCCCACATGGATCCCGACCACGCCGCTTGTCAAGCTGGACTTTATTTTTCATTGGTACGTTGCTCTTTTTTCCCTTGATTAACATTACCTTTATTTTCAGTTGCTTTTTAACTTTCCCTTGTTACCTTTTTCAGCTTGGATCTTCTATCATGGGTATGAGCGAGCAAAATACTCGTCTTGATAATGAATCAACGAGCTTAAAGGCTACAAACCAAATTTTGAAGCGCGATAAAGATATCCTCAAAGGCAGGGTCACTCGGCGGGAAACCACAATCAAAAACTTGGAGGAAGAGCGCGACAAATTGAAGACCGATTTGGCTACTTCCCAAAATCAACTGGATCATACCCTGACTGACCTTAATGCCGCTAAGTCTGATCTCACCACTGCTACCACCGAACTCAAATATGTTAAGGAGAATGCCGCCAAGTTGAGGAGCGAGAATGAAGCTTTAAAAGAAACTCATGCATCCGACACTCAATCTTTCCGAGACGAGATTGCTAGGCTTAAAGAAGAGCCGATCGGGAAAACCGCAGTAAATTACTTCTCTTAATGCCGATGTGGCTCAATTAATGTATGACATTGTCGATATTGGGAACCTGACTTCCTTCAAGTTATGCGGGCCGCAAAGAAACTCGATATCAATGATATTCCCGCTATCACGATTGAAAAGCTTGCTCATTGGGGATCAGAACCGATCTTTAGCGAGGTGTGTCGCCGCGGTCATCCCTTAGTTCCTTTCACTCCAGAGGAACTTACAGACCTTGCTGAGGAAGACGCTTTATTGGGTAAGTCGCCATGGAGACCTCCTCCTGTTCAAAACCCAAATGCCGTTGCATTGTGGGGCGATCTTCTTGAACATAAGCACAAACAATTAGATGATGCCAAAGCTCTTGCCTTAGCGGCTTCAAGCTCTACTCAAGTCATTCCGCCAACTGAACCCAATGTTTGATCTGTTTCTACTTTGATACTTAGCTTATTTTGAACAATTCTTGTAATTTGCCTTGGTGGCTAAACAATTTACTCTCTTTTCTTTTGGGGCCTGCGTGCCTTTAATCAATGTACATTTGCGGCTTTTGTGCTTGCCTCTTTACTTTCATGCTTTACTTATTTCATCATTCATTGTTTTGATAATTCATCAAAAATCTCCTTTTTCATGACAGGTACCCATACACATATACTCCCATCGAAAAAGTGAAGTCGTCTTTAGGTGACTTTACTTACCATGCATATTATGCGACTCATATTGTCGCTAACTTTAACTCTTTTTTGATCTTTCTTTGCCTCTTAGAAAAAATTTCCTGCTTTTGCCTCGTATCTTTCCTTGAAAACCCTCTTTTCCTGTTATTTAGGCGAGATAACAATCTCCTTCATAACGACTTATGCTCATACCCTTAAAGCGAGATGGAACTTTTCCTCGTTTATAGTCCGGCGACCTTCATTTTTATAGTCCATAGACTCTCATATATTTATAGTCCTTAGACTGACTCGCATCTTTATAATTCGTAACCTGACTCGCATCTTTTATAGTCCGTAGACTGACTCGCATCTTTTATAGTCCGTAGACTGACTCGCATCTTTTATAGTCCTTAGACTTTCTTTGCGACTTACTTTGACTCACATCTTTTATAGTCCGTAGACTTTCTTTGCGACTTACCTTGACTCCCATCTTTTATAGTCCGTAGACTTTCTTTGCGACTTACCTTGACTCACATCTTTTATAGTCCGTTGACTTTCTTTGCGACTTACCTTGACTCACATCTTTTATAGTCCGTAGACTTTCTTTTTTCCTCTTTTCTTCATCCACTTGTTTCAATTAATTCATCAAATATTGTTTTGATAATTCATCAAAAAATTCTTTACCTTCTTACCTTTGGCGAGATATCACCATATACATATACTCCCATCGAAAAAGTGAAGTTGTCTTTAGGCAACTTTACTCTAAACAATTTATTTACCATGTTATTGGCGACTAATTACACATTATCATAATCATAAAATTTAATCCATGTAAGATACATATGAGGAATAAAATTTCATACTTTCATTATATTCAAACATGTATATCTTATATTCAAAGTGGTAAGACATATATGACTTTCATTCATGATTGAAAAATTCATAGATTCATCACAGTTACTATGAAAAAGACTTTAGTAACAATAAAATAAACAAATTACCCTTATTTCTTCAATGATAATACTTCTTTAGATGATCTACACTCCATGCATTTGGAACATCTTTGCCGCCTTCTTCCTTCAAATGATATGTCCCTTCTCGCACAATCTTGGCAATCTGGAAGGGACCTTCCCATTTCGGGTCTAGCTTGGCAAATCCCGCTGTCGCTCCTTTAACTTCACGGCTTCTCAACACCCAATCTCCTACACTGAATGATCTCTTATTCACCCGTTTGTCGTGTTGCGCCTTCATCCTTTGCTTATAATTGATCATTCTCATTCTCGCCCTGAGCCTTTTTTCATCACTTAAATCCAGCTTGAAACATCTCCTGTCGCCATTCATTATCTCGTCATAATAAGTTACCCTATGGGTAGGCAAACCCATCTCACGGAGCCATTGCTTCTGAACCATAAGTCAATGCGAAAGCTGTCTCGCCAGTCGACCCCTTCACCGTTGTTCTAACATACCATAAAGCTGTGGACAATTCTTCCAACCAAGCCCCTCCTCTTTTTTCTAAGTTTTTACACAAAATCTCCAGAAATTGTTTGTCAAGTGCCTCCACTCGCCCATCGCACCGCGGCCTATAAACCGCGGATCGCCAATGCTTGATATTCAAATTCTCGCAAAACCATGAAACTTCTTTCCGAATTGTGGCCCGTGATCGAAATGATTGCCCGCTGCATTCCACGGCGACATAGGATTTCTTCCGTTACAAATCCGATAATTTGATCTTCGAGTGGTAGAAGTTAGTGCTCTTCGCTCCGTCCATTTAGTGAAATAATCAGCCTACCACCACCATCCGAGCTCCTCCCCTTGGCCTTAGGGAAAGGTCCTACGAGGTCTATCCCCCACATATCAAAAGGCCAAGCCGCAATAATTGGAGTCTGCTCAGCCGCTCGGTTTGCCTAGGAATGTTGGCAATGCCGGGCATCGTCGCATTTCCTCACATACTCTTCCACGTCTTTCTTCAATGTTGACGCAATACCCATGAAACATGATTTTATTGGCCGTTGTTCTTGCTCCGGATGTCCCCACAAACGCCCTACGCACTTCAAATAAAACATTATCAACCTTTCCCGCTCTACGCATCTCATCAAAGGTCGCGAGAAAGACTTGCGGTATAAGATCCCATCTTGCACAAGTAAACCTTCGCGACATTTTCTTGATAATCCTCGCCCGTCATCTTCGAGGCAACTCCTCCTTTTCCAAATAGTCTTTCATTTCGCTTACCCAATCTTTCTCACCCACTTCAATCTCCATTATTAGCGGCCTGTCAAATGCTGGCTCTTCAATAAATTCCACCACCACCTTCTTGGGCAACTCTTCAATTTTGTCACAGGCAGCTTTACTCAACATGTCGGCCCATTCATTTTTCTCTCTGTCAATCTGCACCAGTTCCCAATAATCGAAGCTTTGCAAAATTTGCCTTACCATTTCACAATATTTCGCCAAAATCGTACTCGCACCCCATATCTACCTTTTACTTGTCGACAATCAATCGAGAGTCGAATGAGCGACTACCCGCTTTACTCCAATATCCCTAAGCATAATTCTAATCCCGCAACTAACGCCTCATATTCTCGCCCGATTGTTTGTCATGTTGAACTTAAACCTTAGGGCTTTCTCATATATGCAATCATTTTCTGGCAAACTCAACGAAATTCCAGCTCCACCTTTGTCTTTAGCTGAAGATCCATCAACAAACAACTCCCAACATCCTGCTGGTCTTTCTCGCTCCTCTTCCACTTCAGGGTTCTGCGACTTGGCCTTCCTCTTCTTGGCCCCCTGAGTCTCTATTTCCTCCCTTTCATACGTAAATGATGTTTCGAGAATAAAGTCTGCCAACGCCTGAGCCTTAATAGCCTTTCTCGCCTCATACTGAATATCAAACTCCGTCAATTCAATCGACCACCTTAAGAGCCTTCCCGCTGAATCAGGCTGTTGTAAAATCTTCCGTAAGGGTGCATTGGTCAACACAGTTACAGGATGAGATAAGAAATAGGCCCTCAACTTCCGCGTCGCAATCACCAAAGCATAAGCCAACTTTTCTGCATTAAAGTATCTCGCCTCTACTTCACTTAACGCCTTAGACACGTAATACACCGGCTTTTGCATGCCGCCATCTTCTTTTATCAATACCGCTGCCACTGCTAAATCTGAAGCCGCCAGATAGACATACAAACGATCTCCTTCCTCCGGGCTACATAAAATTGGCGGCTTTACCAAGTATTCCTTTATCTTATGAAATGCTTCTTCACACTTTTCATCCCAAGAAAACTTCTGATCTCCTTTTAATACCTTGAAGAACGGCAAACATTTCTCAGCCGACCGCGACACAAAACGGCCCAAAGCTATCACCCTGCCATTTAACCTCTGAATTTCTTGAATGGTCCTGGGCGACTTCATATCAATTAACGCCTGGATCTTCTCCGGATTTGCCTCTATCCCACGGCGATTTATCAGAAATCCCAAAAACTTTCCCGCCGTTACTCCAAAAGTGCACTTACTTGGATTAAGCTTCATGGAATTTCTCCTCAAATTTTAGAAAGTCTCAGCCAGATCCACCAAATGATCCTCCCCCTTGGTTTTGATTACCATGTCATCAATATAAGCTTCAACATTCCTTCCAATCTGCGATTTGAATATCTTATTGACCATCCTTTGGTATGTCGCCCCAAAGATTCTTCAAACCGAAAGGCATCATTTTATAACAAAAATTTCCAAGGGGAGTTCGAAAGCCGTTTTGGCCTTGTCTTCTTCAAGCATCTTGATCCGTGATACCCCGAATAAGCGTCAATAAAGCTAAACACCTTGTGTCCTGCGATGGAGTCCACCAATTTATCTATTTTCGGCAAAGGATAACAATCCTTGGGGCATGCCGTATTCAAATCTGTAAAATCTATGCACATCCTCCACTTCTTATTTGCCTTTAGCACCATGACAGGGCAACCTAGCCAGACTGGATAAGTGATTTCTTCAATGATTCCCGCCTTTAATAACTTCTCGACTTCTCCAATCACCGCCTTCTCCTTTTCCGCCGACAGGTATCTTACCTTCTGCTTAAAAGGCTCTACGTTTGGATCGGCATTCAGACAGTGTAGGGCGACTTTCTCATCAACTCCGCACATATCCTCAGGTCTCCAAGCAAATACATCAATGTTATCCCTCAAAAAATCAATCAGCATATTCCGCTCATCTTTTTTCAACTGTTTCCCAATTTTAACCTTCTGCTCTGGGTATTCGCCATTAATAATTACTTCCTCCAACTCTTCTGCCGCCTGAATATCCGGCTCATCCCGCATTTGCAATGTATCTACCTCCATTTCAGTCGCCTTTTTCTTTTCTACACATCTCTTTATTCTTTTGTCGCTGCTTTCCCCCTTATCTCTCCCGGCAAGCAACACACCCTCAGGTGCTTTTTTGCAATGGGAAACAGAGGTCAGTTGAAATGATGACATGGTGCTTTTTTGCAATGGGAAACAGAGGTCAGTTGAAGGTCTGAAGGATTTATTGAGCAAATATGAGATGGCATCTGGACAGCTCATAAACTTGGAAAAGAGTGGGTTTTATATGGCAGATTCAATCAGTAGAAGAGAGAGGAATCTTGTAGTAAAGTGGTCTGGATGCAGGAAATGTCAATTTCCTATGAGATATCTCGGTATTCCATTGTTCAAAGGGAGAATCAAAAAAGTTTATTTTGAATACTTGGGGAAGGCTGTTTCCAAAAAGCTAAATGGTTGGAAAACAAGACTGTTATCAATGGGGGGGAAACTGACTTTGATAAATTCGGTGCTAAATAGTATTCCTGTTTATACTATGGGGATTTTGAAAGTTCCAAAAGTCATAATCAAGCATTTAAACAGCCTGTTTGCAGCTTTTTTATGGAATAATGGTGGAGAAGAAAGAATGCATTGGATTTCTTGGGCTAGAGCTTGCAGGCCTAAAGAAGAAGGGGATTTGGGAATAAGAAGAATGGAGGATGTGAATAGAACCATGTTAGCTAAACTGACTTGGTCATATTTGAATGGTAAAACTTTGTGGGCTCAGTTTGTTGGGGATATATTTGGTGGAAAGAATTTGACTGTTTCCTCACATATATGGAATTCTGTAGTGAAGTATTTGCCAGAGATGGATCAACATTGTATCTGGGAGATTGGAGAGGGTAAAGTGAGTTTCTGGAACTCTAACTGGTGTGGTAGTGTGTTATGTGGAACATCAGACTCCAAGTTAACAGTGAAGGAAGGTTTGGATCAGATTCAACACATGTTGCCTTTTATTCCTCAGCAATTCCATGAAGGTATTAAAAGAGTCAGAATAACAGAAGGTAGTCCTGATATTCTGAGATTAAAATTGACAATGTTAGGGGATTTTGAAACAAAAGCTTGGTGGAATTTTATTAGGGACAGAAATACTGAGGTTATATGGGGGAAAAAGATTTGGCATAAGTGTATTCCCACAAAAGTAAGTTGTTTTTGGTGGAAAGTGATGGGAAATGGTCTGCCTGTTGATGATAGATTGCAGCAAAGAGGATATAATATGGTTTCCAAATGTGTATGCTGTTTGGTCAATCCTCATCAAGAAACTATTCAACACTTGCTGTTACAGTCAGAGATAGCGAAAGAAGTTTGGAAGCATTTTGCTGTCATATTTGGGAAATCTGAAGTTTATACCTCGTTGGATCAATTATGGGACACTTGGATGTTAAGTAGCTCAAATAGATCACAACTTGGTCTGATAAAGAAGGGGATAATGTTGTTTGGCTGCTGGGAAATATGGAAAAGCAGATGTAAAATGAAGTATGAAGGTACTCCAATGATTGTGCAAGAGATTTTGAAGCAGGTCAGATTAAGTTTACAGGAGATGTGCTTTCATTTTGTGCCTAAATCTGAGCATAAAGCCACGGATATAAGCATTTTTCGACAGCTTAATGTGTCTCTGAAATCCCCAAAAATAAAAGCTATAAAGAAAGTGAGATGGGAAGCTCCAATTTTGCAAGACTACAAATTAAATACTGATAGATCATCAAAGGAAGGTGTTTGCACAGGTGGTGGTATTATTAGAGACAAAAGAGGTGCCTTGGTAGCTGCTTTCTCCAATCATTATGGGTATGGTACGAATATGAAAGGCGAGATTTTGGCTTTGAGAGATGGCCTAAAGCTGTGTCATCAGTTACATGTGCAATCTGTTTGTATTGAATCAGACTCGCTGGTAACTGTTTCGGTGGTTAAAGGTGTGTATAATGGCCCTTGGGAATTCAGTTATGAAATAAAGGAATGCAAGATATTGTGTGGGGTTTGGCCTATAAAGCATGTTTATAGAGAAGGTAATGGGGTGGCGGACAGATTAGCTAACGAAGCTCATGTGCATAGAGGAAGGTTGATGTACAATCCCTCACAGTTACTGCCAAAAGAAGTTAGTGCTGCTATGCATAAAGACCATTTTGGGGAATTTGTTTATAGGAGTGCATAAGCTGCGGTTTTGCTAGGTTGATGCGGTTAAGAATGCAATTGAGAGTGCGGTTGGATTGGTTGCAGTTAATATGGAGAAATGCTTGGCTTGTTTTGGCTATAGTTGGATTAGCAAAGGTTGAAACATATGCGGTTGATAAGGCTGCGGTTTTGGCTAAAAGTGGCTCAAGTCAGAGGAAGTTGGATGCAAATGCAAATTGGATCATTTATAGTCAGGTGATGCGGTTGATAGTGCGGTTAGATGGGTTGCGGTTAATGTGGAGGATTGCTTGGTTTGTTTTGGCTATAGTTGGTTTAGCAAAGGTTAGATCTTATGCGGTTGATAAGGTTGCGGTTGTGGATAGAAGCGGTTCAAGTCAGAGGAAGATGGATTCAAAGGCAGTTGGAAACAAATATAGTCAGGTGATGCGGTTTAGCTCAAGTGTTTTCAAAGAGTTTTGGGTTAATGTGGTTTGGATGAGTACAAATACAAAAATGTTGCATATGGGAAAGTATAGAAAGGGAAATTTTTGTAATTGTATAGTTGATAGGGATAAGCCTAGATGGATAGGTATTAAAAATGTAATAGTTAGTTTGAGGTCCGGCTCCATCTCACTCGTAGAAGTGATTGGTTGTCCCCCTCGTGTACTCATTTTTTGATATTAATAAAATCCTCCCAGGTACAGTCCTGGTTCCCAAAAAAAAAAAAAAACCCTAAACTCTAAACAAGGGGCATAGTTCAGTTGGTAAGAGTGTGTGGCTTCCTCCGGGAGGTCCAGAGTTTGAACCCTGCAGAATGCAACTAGGTTGAAAAATTTAATAGTGGGCAAAAAAAACCCCTCCCCTTTGTTGGGAGTTAAATTTTTTACCAAGGGGCATCAGTTCAGTTGGTAAGAGTGTGTGGCTTCCTCCGGGAGGTACAGAGTTCGAACCCTGCAGAATGCAACCTGTGTTACCCGGACTTGCCATTTTTGGCGTCATACCAGTGTCGACACGATAAGGACACTGGTATGAAATCCGGCGCGGATACGGGAAATTTCCCTCGGACACGGCAAATAGAAGGAAGAGCAAAATGATTATACAAAGGAGAAGGAGGAAGTGGAGACGATTCATGGTCGGTGAGTAAGAAGACTGACCTGAATTTGTTGTTCCAGGCGCCGGAGAGTTTAAAATTGCCGGCGGTGGTAGGTTTGAATTGCCGGAGTGTTGGAACTTGAGATCAACCGTCCTTGACGTATCTTGACGGCGTAAGGGAAACAATGGCTTGGGAAGAAGGGTCGCCGTGAATTGTGTGAGAGATATGGAGAAGTGGAGTGGAGGCGTTTGTGTTTGTGTGTGAGAGAGAGAGAGAGAGGAAGAGAGAGAGGGGATCACTGATCGTCATTCGTCTGTGAAGGAGAAAATTAAATAATAGGGTTTAGTTAAATGGAATGGGTTTTATGTTGTGGGTTTGGGCTTTCGTTTGGGCCTTTGGGGTGTTAGAGATAAATAAAATCTTATTAAAAACAATTTTTTCGGGACGTATTCATTTATTTTAAAAAAAAACAAAAAAAAATTATTAACAAAATTTATTTATATAATAATTTCTTGATAAAATCAATAGATAATATATTGTGTATTTTAACACAAATACATTTTCCTTAAAAAAAACACTTATATATTTTGTTAAATATATCGATTGTGGATTCGCCACACTCTAATTAAAAATCACTAATAAAATTATAACAAATCATTTTGTATCCAAAATTTTGTATCCATCTTTTGTGTCCCTAAGTATTATTCTAAAAAATGTAATCATTACATGTAAAAAAAGACTCAGTTACCCTTACGATTTCAATTTTGTTAGTCAATCTCACACATGTACAATTAAATGAAGCGCATCCTTATTCTATTCAAAATTTACAATAACGATACCATTTCGAGACGAAAAGAGTATAACATTACTCATTTATTGAAAAGTAGTAGAGATATACGATTTATACAATACTATTTATACAATTTTAATTTGTCCTTAAATATGATGCTCGATAACACACACAGATCTTAGGTCTCAATCATCGTAATGGTGAAATAATGTAAAGACAAGTGATTAGTGTGTGTGTGTGAGAGTGAGTGTGTGTTTGTGTGTGATAATACCAAATAACACAAGGGTTTAAAGTGGTTCAGAGTTTACTCCTCCTACGTCCACTCTCACTGTCAATCTTGACACATGAGTTCAATCCACTATACTCTAGGTCGCTTTAAGAGTTACAAGATTGATTAGGCAAGTTCCTTGAACTTCCTCTTCCTAATTAGTACTTAGGGGTTTGCTTGTTACGAAGCAAATTACACAATACACACTTAAAGTACAGTCTTAAGTGGTTACAAGATTGTTTATACACTTGAAGTGCAGTCTCAAGTGTCTGAAGTTTGTTTTGATGATTGTTTGCAGGTTTGTAGGTATACAAGGGTTTGAGAAAGGTTGCAAAGGTTGTGGGTTGAAGGACAGGAGCTTCAGTCAAGAGTCTTCCTTTTATAAGCTGAGATATAGCCGTTGGAGGAGACAAGGTTTGAAGATCATAGCTGTCAGAGAGAAAAGTTCTCTACTGTTGAGATTCTTAGCTGTCAGGCTTAGCTTTTAGATCTAGATGAGTAGGGGACATGGTTTGAGGTAGATGATATGTAATGATCTCTTTGTAATGAAATACATTTGTATTCTTTGATTTGCTTTATTGATCATTACTTTCAGGTTGTTTTATCAGAACAGGTTAAGTCTTGGCTGTCTGATGTAGACGTGTCCAAAATCCAAAGTTATAGAGATGAAAAACACTTAAAATGTCATTTAGAATGTAGAAAAAAATTAAAAAAAAATAAACGAGGTAGCCGTATACCATATTCACAAGATCGGGACACATTCCTTAAAACCCTAAATAATGGCACATATTTGTAACTCAATTTCCATTTGGATTTTGAGGAAAGTCATAATCTTTTAGAAGAGACGAAGACGGTATACGTTTATTTAAAAAAAAAAAAAAACCAAATTATTAACAGAATTTAAAAAATAAGAAATTTGTAAGAAATATTGGTCATAGTTTACTTGAGTTGACTATTAAAAATAAAATGAGACAATCTTTTCGAGACGAAGAAGGTATACGTTTATTTAAAAAAAAAAAAAAAAATTATTAACAAAATTAAAACAATAAGAAATGTCAAACAAACAAAAAACAACAAATCCTTCAAATTATTACTTCAGTCTTCAGCAAAAAAACTGTTCCCCTCCCCTCCCTTCCCCGCCTTGCCTCTTCAACTTCAGCTCAGGTCAATCTCCTCTCCATGAACACTTAGCTTATAAAAACATACTGTAATTATTATCCCAAACAAACCAAAACCAAAACCAAAACCAACACTGCTTTCTTATTTTCAAATTCCATTATGCGTCCGTCCAAAAATAATGGTTTTGATGCAACTCCATTATGGAATCATGTCGAAGTTATATCTCAAGGCCAAAGGGGGCTGAGGTGGTAATAGAGTTTGGAAGTGCAAATATTGCAACAAGACCACGACAGGTTCTTATTCGAAGGTCAAAGCACACTTGCTAAAAATTTCCAACTGTAATGTAGCCATCTCGCAAAGAAATATCGATGAAGTGTATCGTCAAATTAAAAAAGAATTTGATGATGCCGAATTGCGTAAAAGACCATAGCTTCGAGTGCAAAACAAAAAGAAGATTATGTTTCCCTTCCGTAAGGTTCCGATCCGGTTCAACCAAAGAAAAGAAAGGGGGCACTTGAGCTATCCTTCAATGTGATAGAGAGAGGAAGCCGATAAAGAGTGTGCTATGATGTTCTACACAGGTATGCTATCCTTTAATCTAGCGAGAAATCCCCATTTCAAAATTTTGTCAAAAATTAGCTAATGGAAACCTAGGTGGATATGTTCCTCCTAGGTTTGATAGACTTCGTACTACTCTGTTAGGCCAATGCAAATCACATGTTAATAAGCTTCTTCAACCAATTAGAGATAGTTGGGTCAAGAAAGGGGCGTCAATATGTTCGGATGGTTGGCAAGATAGTCAATCAAAACCCTTGATAAACATTATGATTGCCTCTCGCCGGTCCAATGTTCATGAAAGCTGTTGATGCTAGTGAAGTTCTCACTAAAGATGCCGAATATTTGGCAAACGTTTTTATAGAAGTAATTGAAGAAATTGGTGACAAAAATGTAGTTCAAGTGATAACCGACAACGCCTCAAATTATAAAGCACTGAGCAATTATTGAAAAAATATCCTCATATCTTTTGGACGCCTTGTGTAGTTCATTGCTTGAACTTGGTTATTAAATCTATTTGTGAACCAACCGAGAAATCTCCTCATTACAATGAGTGTCAATGGATTTCAAAGTTGGTGAACCAAGTAAATGAAATCAATTATTTCATCCTAAATCATGGGCCGTCTAACACCATTTTTCGGCGTTATGCGGATTTGAGGCTTTTAAAAGTTGCTTTGAAACAAGATTTGGTTCTAAAATAGTGATGGCCACTAGGATACATAAGTTGAAAGATGCCCTTGAAAGTATGGTTATGGATCCCGATTGGAAGAAATTCAAGGTGAATGGCAGGACTCCTATAGAGCTTAAAGCTAGAGAAGTAAGAGATTTGTTGGTTAGTGACGGGTGGTGGGATAATCTTGATTACTTTCTCAAGTTTACAAAGCCTATGATGAATTTTTTGAGGGCTGCGGATGAGGACTCTTCAGTGCTACATTTAGTGTATGATATGTGGGACACAATGATAGAAGAAGTCAAGTCAATTGTTTTTTGAGCATGAAGGTCTTGATTTACACACGTGTCAATCAAGTTTTTGATGCAATTCATAATATTATCGAGTCTAGATGGAACAAGAGCAACACCCTCCATTGTTTGGCACACTCCTTGGTTCCTAAGTACTACACTAAAGAGTGGCTTCAAGTAGGGGAAAGCAACATTAGGAGAGTTGCCCCAAACGAGGACGAAGAGGTGTCCATAAACAGAAACAAATGCTTTCAAAGATTTTTTCCCAATCCGGATGATGCGAAAAAAGCTTTTCAAGAGTATGGAATGTTTTCGGGATCATTAGGTAGCTTTAGTGAACCTCATGTTATGGCTGCGATGTCTTATGAAGACCCTTTGTCTTGGTGGGCAAACTATGGATCCGCAACTCCTTTGCTACAGAGTTTGGCTTTTAAGCTTCTCTCACAACCGGCATCTTCTTCTTGTTGCGAGAGAAATTGGAGCATATTTGGGTCCTTTCAATCTGTTAAGCGAAACAGATTAAAATCGAAAAGGTTGAAGGATCTAGTTTTTATTCACAACAACTTGAGGTTGCTTTCCAGAAAACAAAAAGAATACATAGAAGGACCTTCCAAGTTTTGGGATATCGATACGATTTTTATTTTATATGTAAAAAGTTGTTTATATATTTTATATAATTATATTATAAAAATTAAATTAATTTTTATACTTATTTTTTTAGGAGGAGACAACATTAACGGAGAGAGCATATTGGAGATGGCCGAGCTTTCATTGGATGACCCCAACCTTGAAGCGGTTGCTTTTGATTTATGATAGACTGAATGATATGGCTTTAAATTTGCTTGTTTATTTGATGAAAAAAAAATGTTATTTTCATGTTATTTAAGACTTTTTGCTTAATTTGGTGTTTGATTAGTTATTTGAATGTATGAACTCAATATTATTTTTCTTGATATGAACTCAAGAGTATTTTGGTATTATCGTATCCCATCCCGTACCCGTGTCTTTATTATCGTATCCCGTATCCGTGTCCAAATTTAGGATGGTGTCCCGGTGTCCAAAATTATTAAGAAAATTGTATCCGACACTAGGATCCGTGTCCGTGTCGGATCCCGGATACCGTGTCCGGGTAACATAGAATGCAACTAGGTTGAAAAATTTAATAGTGGGCAAAAAAAACCCCTCCCCTTTGTTGGGAGTTAAATTTTTACCAAGAGGCATCAGCTCGGTTGGTAAGAGTGTGTACCTTCCTCCGGGAGGTCCAGAGTTCGAACCCTACAGAATGCAACTAGGTTGAAAAATTTAATAGTGGGCAAATAAAACCCTTCCCCTTTGTTGGGAGTTAAATTTTTACAGAATGTAACTAGGTTGAAAAACCCCCTCCCCTTTGTTGGGAGTTTAATTTTTTATCAAGGGGCATCAGTTCAGTTGGTAAGGGCGAACAACTTCTCTTCGGGAGGTACCGTGTTCGAGCCCTGACAGAATGCAACTAGGTTGAAAAATTTAATAGTGGAAAAAAAAAACCCCTCCCCTTCGTTGGGAGTTAAATTTTTACCAAGGAGCATCAGTTCAGTTGGTAAGAGCCTACGACTTTTTCCGGAAGGTCTAGTGTTCGAACCCTGGCAGAATGAAACTAGGTATATTAATTTAATAGTGGCAAAAAAAAACCCTCCCCTTTGTTGGGAGTTAAATTTTTTTTACCAAGGAGCATCAGTTCAGTTGGTAAGAGCCTACGACTTCCTTCGAGAGGTCTCGTGTTCGAACCCTGGCAGAATGAAACTAGGTATATTAATTTAATAGTGGGCAAAAAAAACCCCTCCCCTTTGTTGGGAGTTAAATTTTTACCAAGGGGTATATTAATTTAATAGTGGGCAAAAAAACCCTCCCCGTTGTTGGGAGTTAAATTTTTTACCAAGGAGCATCAGTTCAGTTGGTAAGAGCCTACGACTTCCTTCGGGAGGTCTCGTGTTCGAACCCTGGCAGAATGAAACTAGGTATATTAATTTAATAGTGGGCAAAAAAACCCCCTCCCCTTTGTTGGGAGTTAAATTTTACCAAGGGGCATCAGTTCAGTTGGTAAGGGTGAACGACTTCTCTCTGGGAGGTACCGTGCTCGAATCCTGGCAGAATGCAACTAGGTATTTAATTAAATAGTGGGCAAAAAAACCTATTCCCTTTGTTGGAAGTTAAATTTAACCAATGAGCATCAGTTCAGTTGGCAAGAGCCTACGACTTCCTCCGGGAGGTCTCGTATTCGAACCCTGGCAGAATGAAACTAGGTATATTAATTTAATAGTGGGCAAAAAACCCTCTCCCCTTTGTTGGGAGTTAAATTTTTACCAAGGGGCATCAGTTCAGTTGGTAAGAGTGTGTAGCTTCCTCCGGGAGGTTCAAAGTTCGAACCCTGGCAGAATGCAACTAGGTTGAAAAATTTAATAGTGGGCAAAAAAACCCCTCCCCTTTGTTGGGAGTCAAATTTTTGTACCAAGGGGCATCAGTTCAGTTGGTAAGAGTGTGTGGCTACCTCCGGGAGGTCCAGAGTTCGAACCCTGGCAGAATGCAACTAGGTTGAAAAATTTAATAGTGGGCAAAAAAACTCCATCCCATTTGTTGGGAGTTAAATTTTGAAATGCAACTAGGTTGAAAATTTTAATAGAGGGCAAAAAAAACCCCTCCCCTTTGTTGGGAGTTAAATTCTAAAACCAAGGGACATCAGTTCAGTTGGTAAGAGTGTGTGGCTTCCCTCGGGAGGTCCAGAGTTCGAACCCTGTAGAATGTAACTAGGTTGAAAATTTTAATAGTGGGCAAAAAAACCCCCTCCCCTTTGTTGGGATTTAAATTTTTTACCAAAGGACATCAGTTCAGTTGGTAAGAGTGTGGCTTCCTCCGGGAGGTCCAAAGTTCGAACCCTGCAGAATGCAACTAGGTTGAAAATTTTAATAGTGGGCAAAAAAAAACCCTCCCCTTTGTTGGGAGTTAAATTTTTGGGGCGAATTCTTGGGCGATCAATTTTCTGGCCGTTTTGGCCTTTCTTCTTGGCCGTAGATGGCCTTGCCGACGGCGGTTAGTGGGGGAGGTCTTCCTCCTTCTCTGGCGAATGGTGGGGGGAGGGTTTCAGCAATTAATTTGGGGGAGAAAGGGCCGATTTCTGCTGCATGAGTTGGGGAGCAACCGCCTCATTCAATGGGGGTGGAGGGATTCAGGCTGGTCTAAGAGGAGGTTTGAAGCAGTGGGGCAATACACAAGGATATGGGACTGTTTTGGGTGAGGTTTTACAGGAGCTTGGGCCGAATTCATCTTCTTTGGGGAATCTGCATGTGCATGGGGGAGGGGGTGAAAACCCTAAGGCACCTTTATCTTATTCGGCTGCTGTGAAGGGGGATAGGGGAGTGGATGGGAATTTTTTGAATCCATTTGAAGGTTTGAAAGCTCCTTCTAGGCCAACTATGAAGGTTGATGGCCTTCACGCTTTGGTTTTATCAGAAAGGGAAATACAAGCTGCAGCAGAGAGATTGCGGTATACTATGGTATTGAAATTTTCTGCAGAGAGGCTTCAACCGAAGGTTATTCATGATAACATCAATCAAGGATGGGGTTTAAAGGCTAAATTTAATATTGGTTTGCTTGATCCGAGGCATGTTCTCGTTTACCTGACTAATGAGGAGAATTTCACAAGGGCTTTATCAAAGGATTCGAATGTAATTGCTAATAGCAATTATCGTAGCTTCAGATGGACCCCGGATTTCGACTTCACAGTTGATAATCCATGTGTGGCAACTTGGGTACGTCTTCCAAATGTTCCATTACATTGGTATGCATATCTTGAAAATATGGGAATATGTTTGGCAAATTTTTAAGGTCTGATGACAGAACTTTGGGTTTTACACATCATGGCTTTGCGAGGTTGTGTGGAGGTTGATGTGTCTCAACCGTTGCCTAAACATGTTTTTTTGGGTTCGTCAAAGGAGCATGGGTTTGTTCAAGAGCTTGAATTTGAAGGCAATGTGGCTTTTTGCGAGGGTTGTGGTCTGCTGGGACATACCAAGGGTAATTGTAGGAAGGGAAAGATGAAACCGAGAGTTAGGTTTATGGAGAAAGGGTCTAAGGTACCACAAAATGGCGGGACGAAGGAGGTTCCTAAACCTACTAACAAAGATTGGCAAATTAAGGTAGGAAAAGGAAAACAGGTGGTTCAACAGGGGATTGGGGATTACAGAGGGTAATAATGGGGTTAATATTAAGGTTGGCCCGAAAGAAAAAACATCTCAGCTGGAATATGGCAAGGTGGATATCTTGAAAGACGCGGATGGTGCGAGTACTTCGAATGAGGGTGCAGGTCCTTCGATTAAGGCTGCTGAGCAAACAAAGGTGACGACATCTAATACTTTTGCGGTGTTAGTGGATATTGATGAGGAAAAGGTAGGGGAAGTTTGCGCTCTAAATACTGAAGCATCTTTGAGTGTTAGTCTGGGTAAGGAGGATGAACAGGATGGTCAAGTCCATGTTGATTCGGTAGTTAATGGAATACTGAGGATGCGAAGAAACCAGAAGAGGATTTTGGTTTTTGTTATATGGGTGGTGTTGAGTCAATGAATGAACCAGTGGAAGATCTTATTATTGCGGACAAGGTGGAAAATTTGGGAGATATTGAAGCTTCTACGGAGAGGAAGTCTACTGATGTCATTGCTCCTTCGGGAGAAATTGTACCTCTACAGGGGGTCGCGGTGGAAAACCTTTCGGAGGAGGAAGTTAATTCTCAGGATTCGTATGTTTCTGGGGAGGAAAATTGTCTTGATAAAGGAAATAAAAAAGGCCAGCGAAAGGCTTCTCCTAGGATGACCCGGAGCAAGCTTAAGGGGGTGACTTCTTCGTCTAATAGTTCCCAATGACGGTCACAATTTGGAATGCGAGGGGGGTAGGAAATGTAGCCAAAATGGATGCTTTAAAGCTTTTGGTTTCTCAGCATAAGCTGTGGTGTTTAGCTATTTTAGAACCCAAAATAATGGGTGATTGACTGGCTAAGATCGCGAGAATTTTGGGCTTTGGCAACTTTTTGCATGGGAACCCGGTGAACACTCACATATGGATTATGTGGAGTTCGGGTTTTGATATGAGTTTGGTGTCTTATTTTAACAAGCAGATTACTGTTCGGGTTACGACCGGAGGTGAAGCTTGTGGGTTATTTTCTTTTGTATATGCCAGTTGTGATCGGGTGGACAGGCATCCGTTATGGGCAGAGTTGACGCAGCTTTCGGTTCAGTATGATGAGCCTTGGTTGGTGGGTGGGGATTTCAATATTATTGCTCAGCCATCAGAAAAGTTGGGTGGTAATGGTTGGGATTTTGCGGGTATGGATGATTTTAATCGTTGTTCTGTTGCTGCTGGTCTTTCCGAAATTGATTTTGAGTGAAGCATTTACACTTGGTGTAACGGCCATGACTGGATTAGGCGGATTTGGGAGCGTTTGGACCGAGTTTTTGTTAATGGAGCTTTATTTTCCAAACATGGTAACGTGATTGTTACTCACCTTCCTCGGGATAAGTCGGACCACTCTCCGCTGAAGGTAAACTTTTTGTCGATATCTAAGCCGGTTCATGTTTTTAAATTTCAGCGAATGTGGCTTGATCATGAGGATTTTCAATGTTTGTTGCTGAGATTTGGCAAAAGTGGTATAGTGGGAATGCTCTGGAGAAATTTCATAGGAAATTATATGCTCTACGTAAGGCCCTTCGTAAATGGAATTGGGAGGTTTTTTGGGAACATTTTTCGTAAAATTAATAGGCTTCAGGATGAGATCATGGCCTTAGATGTTCAGCTTTAACGGGGTTGGGATGATTCCATTGATAGTCGCTAAAACAGAAAAGGTTGATTTGGCTCAGGTCCTGCGGTGGGAAAATGAAATGAAGCAGCAACAATCGAGGCAATTGTGGGTTAAAGATGGGGACAGAAATTCTGCGTTCTTTCATGCTAGCATCAAGGAGAGGAGGCGGATGAACTCCTTGAGATTGCAGTTACCCGATGGGTCTTGGTGTGACAATGAGAAGGTGCTGGGGAGTTTGGGAGCGGACCACTTTGCAGACATGTTTCGCTCTCGCCCTCATGCCATTGATGATAGCCTTTTTGCGAGTATTGAGGAGGCGTTGACAGAGGATGATAATTTGGCAATTACTGTTGTTCCGGATGAGAAGGAAATTTGGGAAGCAATCAAATCCTTGAATGCGGACAGCGCTCCAGGTGTTGATGGGTTCACGGGTCATTTTTTCAGGGGTTGTTGGCCTATTATAAAGGAGGATGTTGTGGCTGCTGTCCAATCTTTTTACAATGGGGCGGAATTGCCTAGGGGGTTGTCGTCCAATGTGGTTGTTTTGATTCCTAAGGTAGATAAGCCAAAGGATTTTAAGGATTTGAGACCGATAAGCTTGTCCACTTTCATGAACAAGGTTATTTCGAAAATCCTTACTATTCGACTGGCTTTGGTGATCTCGAAGGTGATTTCTCAGGAGCAAACTGGCTTTGTGAAGGGTCGGGGTATTCGAGAGAATATTGCTTTGGCCCATGAGCTGGTGCACGGGATTGATCAGAAAGTCTCGAGGTGTAACGTCTTATTTAAACTTGACATGTCTAAGGCATATGATCGTTTGGAGTGGGATTTCCTATTTCGTGCGTTGGTTTCGTTTGGTTTCAGTGATAGAAGCAGGGACTTGATATGGAGATTGGTCGAAGGTAACTGGTATTCGGTCCGGATGGGGGGGTATTTCTCATGGATTCTTTGCTTCGTCTCGTGGGGTGAAGCAAGGAGATCCTTTATCCCCTCTTTTGTTCATTATTGCTCGGGAGGTGTTATCTCGAGCGTTGCATCGGGCGGTGGAGGAGGGTATATTTCTTCCGTACACTCATCGGGGTTTTTTTCCTATTTCTCATTTATTATATGCTGATGACATGCTCATTTTCTGTAATGGGAGGAGGAACTCGATTGAAGGCTTAAGGGGCATTTTATCTAAGTATGAGATGGCTTCGGGGCAGCTGATCAATCTAGAGAACAGTGGTTTTTATGTAGGAAAGCGGATGAGGAACTTCGAGGTGAATAACATTCGGCGTTGGTCGGGATGTACACATCAACAATTCCCTCTAAAGTACCTGGGTATTCCATTGTTCAAGGGGAGAACGCAGAGAGTTCACTTTGTGGAGCTGGAGCAGAAGGTGATGAAGAGGATAAATGGATGGAAGGCGAGGCTGCTATCTTTCGAAGGTAAATTGATTTTAATTAAGTCAGTTCTTAGCAGTATTCCTATTTATTCTATGGGGGTTCTAAAGATGCCTAAGGGGATGATAAAAAAAATTGAGGGGATGTTGACAAATTTCCTTTGGAGCAGTGGAGGTGAGAAACGTCCCCAATGGGTGGCTTGGGATAAAGTTTGTAAACCTATTCAAGAAGGCGGATTGGGGGTGCGTTCGATGGGGGAAGTCAACAGTGCGTTATTGGCCAAGTTGGCATGGGTTGCTAAACATGGCACATCCTTGTGGTCTCGGTTTATTCGGGAGAAGTATGGGCTGCGATATGCGTACTCTAGTTCACATGCTTGGAAGGCAGCAGCTTCTCTATTGCCGCAGGAGGACTGTAGTAGATGGATCATTGGCAGAGGGGATATTAGTTTCTGGGTGGATGATTGGTGTGGGGAAAGCATTGGGGGTCCTAGGCCGGTGGATCATATGCTATCGGTTCGGGATGGCATTGCTGTTATTGATGATTTATGGGGTCTGATTCCGAGTCATTTGCATGAAAGTATTCGGAAGGTTCGAATTGATATGGATAGGGAGGATCGGGTGGTTTTTACATTGACAAAATCGGGTATATTCGAGACTTCTGCTTGGTGGGAACACCATCGGTTCCGAAGTCCTTTAGTGGATTGGGGAGCTAAGATATGGCATAAGCATATACCAACCAAGGTGAGTGGTTTCTGGTGGAGACTGATGCATAATGGGCTTCCGATGGATGCAAGACTGGAAGAGAGGGGTTTTAATATTCCTCCGAGATGTGTGTTGTCCTTTGGGTGGTAATAGAGACTCTAGAGCATTTATTCCTACATTCTACAATGGCTATCACTTTGTGGCAGCATTGGTCCTCGTTCTTCGGGATTGGATATCAGTATGCGGATTTCCATCATTTATGGGATACTTGGTGCATGGGACAATCAAGGAGGTCACAGATTGGGTTGGTCATATGGGAATCATGATGTTTGTTTGCTGGGGTTTATGGAAAGCTAAATGTAAAATGATGTTTGATGGCAAGCAGATGGAGAGTGGGGCTATTATTGATGGGATTCATCAAGCATTGTTGGATATGCGTTCGGCTTTGGTTTCGAAGGGTAAGCCAACAGTGGAGGCTTGGGATATCTTATCTCATTTGGGTTTAAGGGTGGCGGAGGTAAAGCGTAGGAATCCTAGAATGTTTAAATGGGAGCCTGTGCGAGATTACTTCTATACACTCAACACGGATGGGTCATCTGTGCATGGTGAGTGTTCGGGGGGAGGTATAATTCGTGATTAGAGGGGTAGATTCATTGGTGCTTTCTCCAATTATTATGGGTTGGGCACAGATATGCAGGCGGAGATTTATGCTTTGAGGGATGGATTACGTTTGTGTCGGGAGCTTCAATTGTCTTCGGTTCTGGCGGAGTCTGATTCTTTGGTGGCAGTTGGGATTTTACAAGGTAGATTTTCGGTCCGTGGCGATGTTCTTATGAGCTTCGGGAATGCACTCATTTATTAGGTTGTTTTGGTATCCAACATGTGTTAAGGGAGGCAAATGGCGTAGCGGATAGATTGGCTGCAGTTGCGCATTCTTATCATCAAAATATGAGGTATGACACTGCTAGAGATATGCCGGGGGAGGTGTTACAAGCCTTGAGGCATGATGTTTTGGGCATTTATGCTGAGAGACGTTGATATGGATGCTGGTGTTTCTGCTTGGCAATGTTTCAGTTGGGTGTTGGGTTGCTGCAGATTTTTGCTGGTGTTTGGATTGTCTGCAGATGTTTGGTTCAGCCGTGCGACACACCTTGCCTCTCAACGCTCGGCCTAGCTTTATGAAGTGCTCGGCCGTGCAAAGGGTGCTGCTCGCCCGAGCGTCTTGGTGATTCGGTCGTGCATTTGGGATTTTCTTTTGTTGTTTCTGCCAAAATTTTGCTCGGCCAAGGCATATTGGCTGCTCGACCGTGCAGATTGGGGTGCACGGCCGTGCGTGTGTGGTGACTCGGCCGTGCATGGCCTGGGCGTTTGGGGCAGATTCTATCCTTGCTGGCTCGGCCGAGGCCTTGCCTTGCTCAGCCGTGTGGCTGCTGGGCTTTTTGTTTTTGGGCCTTGGGTCATGGATTGGGTGTTTTCTTGGGCTTTTTGGGATGGACTAGCTTTGAATTTATGTGCTAGTTTTAATTGTATTTTGGTTTTAGAGTTGGGCTTTTTTCCCGCTCATTGATGTAATTTTATTATTTAACATTAATAAAATTTCACAGGTGTTGTCCTGGTTTTCAAAAAAAAAAAAAAAATCCTAAACCCCAAACCCTAAACCCTAACCAAGGGGCATCAGTTCAGTTGGTAAGGGCGAACGACTTCTCTACGGGAGGTACCGTGTTTGAATCCTGGCAGAATGCAACTAGTTATTAAATTTAATAGTGGGCAAAAAAAAACCCCTCCCATTTGTTGGGAGTTAAATTTTAGGTTGGGAGTTAAATTTTGAATATTTTATTTTCTAGGGCGATTTCTGGCGATCTTTGGGCGAAGCTTCTTTTGGCCGTTTTGGCCGTTCTTTTTGGGCGGTGATGGCCTTGCCGGCGGCGGGTTCTCTGGGAGGGATTCCTCCATCTTTTTCGAAGGGAGGGGGGGATGGTTTTAGCCACTGATGTAGGTGGGAGAGGTTCGATTTCTGCTGTCCATATTGGGCAGCAGCCGCATCAATCAAGGATGGGGGGAGGTGATTCTTTTGCAGGCCAACGTGAAAGCTTATCTGTTGGAGGCAATTCTCATGGTGTAGGGACCGTAATGGCTGAGATTTAACAGGAAAAGGATCCGAGTTCTACAGTTAGGGAGATTACGCATGTGCATGGGGGTGGGGGTGAAAACCCTAAGGCTCCGTTATCATATTCGGCTGCTTTAAAGGGGGATAGGGGAGTGGACAGAAATTTTTTGAATCCGTTTGAAGGATTGAAAGCTCCACCTAGGCCGATAATGAAGGTTGATGGCCTCCATGCTTTGGTTTTATCGGAACGGGAGATACAAGCTACAGCTGAGAGATTACGGTTCTATGGTTTTGAAATTTTCGGCTGGGCGGCCACAACTCAAGGTGATTCATGATCATATTAATCAGGGATGGGGTTTAAAGGCTAAATTTAATATTGGTTTGCTTGATCCGAGTCATGTTCTCGTTTACCTGACTAATGAGGAGGATTTCACAAGGGTGTTATCAAAGGATTCAAATGTAACTGCGAATAGCAATTATCGTAGCTTCAGATGGACACCGGATTTCGACTTCACGGTTGATAATCCATGTGTGGCAACTTGGGTACGTCTTCTAAATCTTCCATTACATTGGTATGCATATCTTGAGAATATTGGGAATATGTTTGGCAGATTTTTAAGGGCTGATGACAGAACTTTGGGTTTTACACACCATGGTATTGCGAGGTTGTGTGTGGAGGTTGATGTGTCTCAGCCGTTGCCTAAACATGTTTTTTTGGTTTTTTCAAAGAAGAATGGGATTGTTCAAGAGCTAGAATTTGAAGGCAATTTGGCTTTTTGCGAGGGCTGTGGGCTGTTGGGACATACCAAGGGCAATTGTAGGAAGGGTAAGATGAAACCAAAAGTTAGGTTTATGGAGAAAGGGCCTAAGGTTCCACAAAAATGTGGGACTAAGGAGGCTCCTAAAGCTACTAATAAAGAGTGGCAAGTTAAGGCAGGGAAGGGTAAACAGGTGGTTCAACATGGGATTTCAGAGGGTAATAATGGGTTTAAAATTAAGGATGGACAGAAGGAAAAATCATCTCAGCTGGAATATGGGAAGGTGAAGATCTTGAAAAACGCTGATGGTGCGGGTACTTCGAATGGGGGTGCTAATGGGAAGAAGGATGAGGGAGAAGTTCAACCTGCTGAGCAAGCAAAGGTGACGACATCTAATGCTTTTGCGGTGTTAGTGCATGTTGATGAGGAAGAAAAGGTAGGGGAAGTTTGCGCGTTAAATACTGAAGCATCTTTGAGTATTAGTGTGGGTAAGGAGGATGAACAGGAAGGTGAGGTCCATGTTGAATTGGTGGTTAATGGAGGTACTGAGGTTACGAAGAAGCCAGAAGAGGATTTTGGGTTTTGTTATATGGGCGGTGTTGAGCCATTGAATGATCCAGTGGAAGATCTTATTGCGGACAAGGTGGACAATAGGGGAGATATTGACGCTTCTACAGATGGGAAACCTGCTGATGTTTTTGCTCCGCAGGGTGAACTTGTGCCTTTACAGGGGGTCACGGAGAATATTCATTCGGATGAGGAGGAGAATTCTCATGATTCGTCATTTTCAGAGGAAGAGATTTCCCGAAACGAGGTTAATAAAAATGGGCAGCGAAAGGCTTCTCCTCGAGTGACCAGAAGCAAGCTTAAGGGGGTGACTTCTTCTTCTAGTTTCCAATGACGGTTATAATATGGAATGCGAGGGGGGTTGGAAATGTAGCAAAAATGGATGCGTTAAGCTTTTAGTTTCTCAGCATAAGCCGTGGTGCTTAGCAATCTTGGAACCCAAAATCTTGGGGGATAGACTTGCTATGATCGCGAGGCAGTTGGGTTTTGGGCATTATTTGCATGGGAACCCGATTAATACACACATTTGGATGATGTGGAGTTCGGGTTTTGATATGAGTTTGGTGTCTTGTTCTAACCAGCAGATTACTGTTCAGGTTACGAATGGAGGTGAAGCTTGTGGGTTATTTTCTTTTGTATATGCCAGTTGTGATCGGGTGGACAGGCATCCGTTATGGGCAGATTTGACGCAGCTTTCGGTTCAATATGATGAACCTTGGTTGGGGGTGGTGATTTTAATATTATTGCTTAGCCTTCAGAAAAGCTGGGTGGTAATGGGTGGGATTTTGCGGGTATGGATGGTTTTAATCGCTGTTCTGTTGCTGCTGGTCTTTCCGAGATTGATTTTGAGGGAAGCATTTACACTTGGTGTAACGGCCATGATGGGGCTAGGCGGATTTGGGAGCGTTTAGATCGAGTTTTTGTTAATGGTGCTTTCTTATCCAAACATGGTAACGTGACTGTTACTCACCTTCCTCGGGATAAGTCGGACCACTCTCCGCTGTTGGTAAACTTTGTGTCAATCTCAAAGCCGGTTCATGTTTTTAAATTTTAGCGCATGTGGCTTGATCATGTAGATTTTCAATGTTTTGTTGCTGAGATTTGGCACAAGTGGTATAGTGGGAATGCCCTGGAGAGATTTCATAGGAAATTATATGCTCTACGTAAGGCTCTTCGTAAATGGAATTGGGAGGTTTTTGGGAACATTTTTCGTAAAATTAATAGGCTTCAGGATGAGATCATAGCCTTAGATGTTCAGCTTCAACAAGGATGGGATGATTCCATTGATCAATCGCTAAAACAGAAAAGGGTTGATTTGGCTCAGGTGCTGCGGTGGGAGAATGAAATGAAGCAGCAACAATCGAGGCAATTGTGGGTTAAAGATGGGGACAGAAATTTTGCGTTCTTTCATGCTAGCATCAAGGAGAGGAGGAGGATGAACTCCTTGCGTTTACAGTTGCTGATGGATCTTGGTGTGACAATGAGAAGGTGTTGGGGAGTTTGGGAGGGGGCTCGATTTGGGGAGGAAGACGGGAGGCAAAGCAAGATCACCGGAAAGTTGGGGGATGCCGCCCGCCATCATCGCCACCATCAACAGCTACCCCTTCCCCTCTGGCTTCCCTTCTCTCCAATGAAATAAAGAACGGCGAGGTTTGGGAGGGGGCTCGATTTGGGGTAAGAGGAGATGGGTGAGAATGAGGATGGGTTTTGAAGCAAAGGAGGGGAGGAAGAACATGGTGACGGGGAGGAACATGGTGACGACGTTAGAAGGTGAGGACGTAAGGGTAGAGAGATGGAATTGGTCAGAGTACATAAAGATTCATCCATCTTCTTCCTTTCCCCAATGATATCCTCTGCATTCCTCTTCAATTCCTCTGTATCCAGCTTTTCCATTATATTTTCCTCCTTATTAATGTCCAGCAGCTTTTCCTCCACTTGTTCTGATACTTGCTGTAGATTCTCTATATTACCATCTCCTTTTGTCACCTCTATATTACCATTCTCTGTTCTATTCCCATTATTCATCATTTGCCTGGGAGTTTGCTCTGTCTCTTCCACCAAATCAATTCGACATGTGCCATCCTCTCCCTGTTTTGATGATATCCCCAATTCCTTTTCCTGTCCCTGTTCATTCAAATTGCATTTTTCAGACTCATTTATCCCCTCTTCTTGCTGCTTCACTTGATACGCATGTCGGCATGACAGTCGAGTTGGCTGTTTCCTTACATTGACTAAGATCCCCATTTCCATTTCATCCATTTGTTCATCAGTTAGAATCTCCCCATCCTCATTATCTAAATTCACTTGTTCTCACTCTTCTTCAATAATCCTGTCCAGAAACTTCATTTGTTTTCCTCCAATATTGACCGGTTTTTCTTTTCTGTTCTTCTCACTATCCAACCCCTGAGTGCTAGTAGATGCCCCGTCATTTCTTTTCTTTTCCACTCTATTCCACACTTGTTTCACTTTAAAATCATCTTTGTTCCCCCCAACCTCTGTCATTGGTTTTTTCCCCTCTTTCTTCTCTTGTTGATCCTTCTCCCATTTAGATTTCACAAAATTATTCCTGCCAATTGCTTTTCTACAGATTCCCATTGAATGTCTCAGCAATCCACAGTTAGAACAATAGGCTATGTTGCCTTCATAGTTAATTTTCTGCCAGAAACCATTTTCTTTTGATTCCCCTATCCATATTTCAGTTTCCAAAGGTTTGGATACATCCACCTCCACACACAATCTAGCATACAATTGGTTAGTTAGCCCCAAAGTGCGATTATCCACCCTCAAAAATCTGCCTATCTCATTACCTATGCACTCCAACAGAGCACCATTGTAAAAAGGCCATGGAATTCCTGGCAGACGTATCCAAACAGCAACTACCGGATTTTCAACTTTCAAATCGAAGTCAGGTGTCCATCTAAATGCTCTATACATGCATTTGTTTATGATATGTGACTCCTTAGACAACGCAAGTTTAAGATCATCCTCATTTCCAATATAGACTCCCACATGTCTCGGATCAATGAGACTAACTACAAATTCTCCATTCAAACACCAATGCATTTTAATGTGATCATGAATCTGTTGAAGAGTAGGCCTACCTGAAGAAAACTTCAAAATTATTGAATGTCGGAGCTTTTCATTTGCTGCAGATAGCTCCAGATTCAAAAATAGCACCGCCGACTTGTTATCAACCTTTGTCTTTCTCCAAGGAGGTAGGCAATCATAGCCTAATACTCCATTTACTCCATTGAATGCCATCGAATTGCTCTGGACAACTCGCACATACGACAACTTCGGATTTTGCATCTGCTTCGAATTCTCCTGTAAATTGATGATTCCAGAATTAATGTTTGGATTGGAGGTAGGGATTGTGTTTGGGAAGGTCGCCGGATCATTTATATCCGGTGGTTTGGCCATCGGCGCCGGAATTTAGCCGGAGACGAGAAACACGCACTGTTCGCACCTTCAATCACAATAATCGCCCGCACAAGTCGCTCCGATGTCCAAACCACGGGATATAAATGATCTGGCGACCTTCTCAAGCACAATCTCTACCTCCAATCCAAACATTAATCCTGGAATCATCAATTTACAGGAGAATTCAAAGCAGATGCAAAATCCGAAGTTGTCGTATGTGCGAGCTGTCCAGAGCAATTCGATGGCATTCAATGGAGTAAAAGGTGTATTAGGTTATGATCGCCTACCTCCTAGGAGGAAGATGAAGGTGGATAACAAGCCGGCGGTATTGTTTTCGAATCTGGAGCTGTCTGCTGCAAATGAGAAGCTTCGCCATTCCATGATTTTGAAGTTTTCTTCGGGTAGGCCTACTCTTCAACAGATTCATGATCACATTAAAATGCATTGGTGTTTGAATGGAGAATTTGTAGTTAGTCTCATTGATCCGAGACATGTGGGAGTCTTTATTGGAAATGAGGATGATCTTAAACTTGCGTTGTCTAAGGAGTCACATATCATAAACAAATGCATGTACAGAGCATTTAGATGGACACCTGACTTCGATTTGAAAGTTGAAAATCCGGTAGTTGTTGTTTGGATACGTCTGCCAGGAACTGTTGGAGTGCATAGGTAATGAGATAGGCAGATTTCTAAGGGAGGATAATCGCACTTTGGGGCTAACTAACCAATTGCATGCTAGATTGTGTGTGGAGGTGGATGTATCCAAACCTTTGGAGACTGAAATATGGATTGGAGAGTCAAAAGAGAATGGTTTTTGGCAAAAAATTCTTTATGAAGGCAACATAGCCTATTGTTCTAACTGTGGATTGCTAGGACATTCAGTGGGAATCTGTAGAAAAGCAAATGGAAGGAATAATTTTGTGAAATCTAAATGGGAGAAGGATCAACAAGAGAAGAAAGAGGGGAAAAAACAAATGATAGATGTTGGGGGGAGCAAAGATGATTTTAAAGTGAAACAAGTGTGGAATAGAGTGGAAAAGAAAAGAAATGATGGGGCATCTACTAGCACTCAGGGGTTGGATAGTGAGAAGAACAGAAAAGAAAAACTGGTCAATATTGGAGGAAAACAAATGAAGTTTCTGGACAGGATTATTGAAGAAGAGGGAGAACAAGTGAATCTAGATAATGAGGATGGGGAGATTCTAACTGATGAACAAATGGATGAAATGGAAATGGGGATAACAGTTGAACAGAAGGAAACAGGCCAATCTGATCTGGTTACTGATTGCGGTGCAGATCAAGTGAAGCAGCAAGAAGAGGGGAGAAATGAGTCTGAAAAATGCAATTTGAATGAACAGAGACAGGAAAAGGAATTGGGGATATCATCAAAACAGGGAGAGGATGGCACATGTCGAATTGATTTGGTGGAAGAGACAGAGCAAACTCCCAGGCAAATGATGAATAATGGGAATAGAACAGAGAATGGTAATATAGAGGTGACAAAAGGAGATGGTAATCTAGAGAATCTACAGCAAGTATCAGAACAAGTGGAGGAAAAGTTGCTGGACATTAATAAGAAGGAAAATATAATGGAAAGGCTGGATACAGAGGAATTGAAGAGGAATGCAGAGGATATCATTGGGGAAAGGAAGAAGATGGCTGAATCTTTATGTACTCTGAACAAGGAAGCTTCAGGTCAGACAAGTAACATTTTTGGGACAGAATCAGATAAAGGGGGAACAAGTACATTGAGGAAAGGGAGATTTTGGGCAGAGACTGATGGTAATTCTGAGAAAGAAAATGATAGTGTTGAAGAAGCACAAAATGATGGAAAGGAAGAGAGTGATGAAGATTACGAAGTTCCAATTTCGAAGGGAGAAATGAAGGCCAAAGGGGATAAAGTTCAAAGCCAACAGAAAAAGAAAAAGAATAAGAGTAAGCTTACTCCGAGGAAAGGTAGATCAAGAGGTAGAGGAAAGTGACTGTGCTGTTCTCAATGGCTGTGATTGTGTGGAATGCTAGGGGGGTAAAAAATAATAAAACCATGGATTATTTGGCTCTTTTAATTAGTCAACATAAACCTTGGTTAGTTGCAGTTTTGGAACCAAAATGTGAGGGCAGGAAGATGGGAAAAAGTTGCCAAGAAACTGAAATACAAAAATTTTACTCATGGGAACCCAATAAATAAGCATATATGGTTGTTTTGGCAGAGTGGTATATTGGTAGATGTGGTTCATGTGACAAAGCAGTTTATAACAATGAGAATTGGGACTGGTTCTGATATAACAGGCTTATTTTCAATTGTGTATGCTAGTGTCGAAAAGATAGAAAGAAGAATTTTATGGGAGGATCTCTGCAGAGCCAACAAGGGAATCAAGAACCATGGATTGGATTGTAGGGGGAGACTTTAATGTGATTACTAATACCTCAGAAAAGGTTGGTGGAAATGGATGGGATTTTGGAGCAATTGATGAATTCAACAAATTTATAACTGCTGCAGGTCTAATGGATATGGGACATGAAGGGAGTAGCTTTACTTGGAGCAATGATCATGAAGGCAGTAGTAGAATATGGCAAAGACTGGATAGAGTTTTGGCTAATGGGGTTTTTATTGCAAATCATGGGCTGCTCAGAGTTACTCATTTGGCAAGGTTAGTGTCTGATCATGCCCCTCTTTTAATAGAATTAAAAGACACTCCAAAACCCAAAAGTGTCTTTAGATTCCAGAAAATGTGGCTTGATCATCCAAATATTCATCAGTTTATTGCTCAAATTTGGGGTTCAGTTGAAGTGGAAGAAACAGCCATGAGAACTTTACACAAAAAACTTTATCATTTGAGGCGAGCTCTAAAAAATTGGAATTGGAACATTTTTGGGGATCTAAAAAAAAAGATGGCCAGGTTTCAAGATGATATTATAAGATTGGAAGATTCTCTTCATCAAGGGAGGAATAGAATGATAGAAGAACAATTACAGATTGTGAAAACAGAGCTTGGTAAAGTGTTGAGATGGGATATGGAGTTAAAACAACAACAATCCAGACAAATGTGGCTGCAAGATGGGGATAGTAACTCAGCTTTCTTTCATGCTTGTATTAAAGAGAGGAAAAGGATGAGCAAGATTAGAATTAAACTTGTTGATGGCACTTGGTGCGAGGAGGATCAAGAAGTAGGAGATCTAGCTGCTATGCATTACTCCAATATGTTTACTTCTGCTGAACATAACATTGATAATTCCCTTTTTGAGCATGTAGAAGCCAAAGTCACCTCAGATATGAACAATCAGCTGAAGCTAATCCCTGAAGAGGAGGAAATATGGATGGCCATCAAATCTCTAAATCAAAACAGTGCTCCAGGCAGTGATGGCTTTACTGGCCATTTTTTCCAAGGATGTTGGCCAATTATCAAAGCAGATGTGATAGCAGCCTCAAAGGATTTCTTTTCTGGACAGAATATGCATAATGGATTTGCTTCAAATGTTATTGTTTTAATCCCCAAAACAGACAAGCCAGAAGATTTTAAAGATCTTAGACCAATAAGTTTATGTTCCTTCTTCAGCAAGATCCAAGCAAAGATTATCACGTTGACACTGGCTAAAATTCTTCCTGAGATAATTTCACCGGAGCAAGCTGGATTTGTGAAAGGGAGAAGCATTCAAGAAAATGTTGCTTTGGCTCAGGAGCTGATTAACAGAATTAATAGAAGAGTAGCTGGTCATAATGTCGTATTCAAATTGGACATGTCCAAGGCATATGACAGATTGGAATGGGACTTCTTATTGAAAGCTCTTCAAACTTTTGGATTTGACGAGAATTGTGTGGATTTATTTAGAAGGATTCTACAAGGGAACAAATATTCTATCAGGATAGAAGGAAAAACTTATGGTTATTTTGAATCGACAAGAGGGGTTAGACAAGGTGATCCTCTTTCTCCCCTTTTATTCATTCTTGCTCAGGAAATCCTCTCTTTAAATCTCAAGAAAGCTTTATAAGATGGTCTGTTTAAGGCTTATAATCATGGCAGAGGTGGTGGTTCTGTAACTCATTTACTTTATGCTGATGATATGGTTATATTCTGCAATGGAAAGCAAAAATCTATTGAAGGTTTGAGAAAAGTTCTGACTAGATATGAAATTTCTTCAGGTCAGCTGATTAATCTGGAGAAGAGTGGGTTTTATACTGCTGCTCATGTTAAGGGACAGAGGTAACATAGCTAGGTGGTCAAGATGTCAGCAATGTTCTTTTCCTATGAAATATTTGGGAATTCCTCTGTTCAAAGGAAGAATGAAAAGAGAATATTTGGCCCAGCTGGAAAGAAACATTACAAAAAGGATAGAAGGATGGAAAACCAAACTATTGAGCATGGGAGGTAAGTTGACTTTATTGCAATCAATTCTAAATATTATTCCTATCTACACTATGGGAGTTCTTAAACTGCCCAAATCAGTGATAAAGCACCTAAATAGCATGTTTGCTGCCTTTTTATGGAATAATGGTGGAGAGGAAAAAGCTCATTGGATAGCTTGGAAAAAAGTGTGTAGAACAAAGGAGGAAGGCGGTTTGGGGATAAGAAACTTGGAAGAAATTAACAAAGCTCTCATAGCTAAACTTGCTTGGTCTGCCCTTCAAAAACAATCTTTGTGGCCTAGATTTGTAAATGATAAATTTGGAAGACAAAAATCATCAGTTGCTTCACATATATGGAGATCAGTGGTGGAGATAATTCCTATGTTGAGTCCTCACAGTATTTGGGAGGTAGGGGAAGGAAACTTGAATTTTTTGAAAGATAATTGGTTTGGTTCTATACTCAATGGCAATTCGAATGATGCTCTAACTGTTAAAGAAGGAATACAACAGCTGCAAGAGATGCTGCCTTTCATTCCTGAACAATTTCATGAAGCTATGTGTAGAGTCAGGTTATCCCACAATGATCCTGATAAGCTCATGTTTAAACTATCCAAATCAGGTAGTTTTGAGACAGGCATATGGTGGGACTTTATAAGGCAGAAATCAAGGATTTTCAATTGGGGTAAGAAGATTTGGCACAAATGTATTCCCTCAAAAATCAGTTGCTTTTGGTGGAGATTGATGTGGAATGGGCTTCCAGTGGATAATAATCTGCAAAGTAGGGGTATTACAATGGTATCAAGATGCTTATGTTGTACAGATAATTCTCAAATAGAAAATGCTCAACATTTATTCTTGGAGTCAGAGATTGCTAGTAAAGTTTGGGATTACATGGCCAATATATTTGGGATTCCTAATCATTATACAAGCTTGGATCAGTTATGGGAGTCATGGATGGCTAAAAACACTAGAAGATCACAAACAGGGCTCATCAAATTGGGGGTGATTTTGTTCAGTTGCTGGGAGATTTGGAAAGTGTAGGATGTGTCCCGCAATATCTATGCACGTGCTACCGCACGTGAAGATCACCTCTTCTTAAGCAAATATGCGGAATTGCTCATGGCCTTCTATTATATAAATGTTAGAGAAATATAACATTATCTTCCGCTAGTATAGCGGAACTTAGTTCCGTTGATTGAACAGGGTCAACGAGAACTCTTCTACCGCATTTTATGGGAATCATCAAGGAGTTATGAATTGGAGGATAGAGTAGCGGAATTAGCCACGTGGCCCAATTGAGGGACTACACGTGGCCTAGTCAGGACAAAAAGGAGAATTGCGGGACTGGTCCCCACAAGGGACACGCGGTATCGTTGTATTATTCCGTACGAACCCAACGAATAAGGGATCGACACCTTGCGGTACGGAGAGCACGTGATCTGTCATGTGCACGGTACGGAGCTGCCAAGCTCTGACTACTATAAATACCCGGCTCAGATATCGATGTCAGCTACAGTGACGTACATTCCCTATTGCTCCCGCAATACTTGTTCTCTCCTTCCTGACTTGTCCCTACTCTCGCTCCTTCTTCTCATTCCTCTTTGGTGATTCGTGTGTAACGCCTATTACAAGTTTTACCGCTTAAGCCCTTTTAAGAACCTACTTCCTACAGAAAGCAAGATGCAAAATGAAATATGAAGACAGGCCCATGGTTATTCAGGAGATTTTAAAACTGATAAGAGGAGATTTGCAAGAAATGTGTTCAAATTTTACTCCCAAATCAGAACATAAAATGGCTGATGTGAGGATCCTGGGGCAACTCAATGTGTCAATAAGAATTCCAATAATCAAGGTGATTAAAAAAGTGAGATGGGAGGCTCCTACCAAGTACGAATATAAGCTTAACACAGATGGTTCTTCAGTGAATGGCAATTGCACAGGTGGGGGAGCTATAAGGGATAAGAGAGGTGATTTGATTGCTGCGTTTACAAATTATTATGGAAATGGCACAAATATGAGAGGAGAAATTATGGCTCTGAGAGACGGATTGAAGCTTTGTCGACAGCTGAATCTAATCTCAGTTTGCATAGAATCAGACTCTTTAGTGGCTGTGTCAGTCATGAAGAACAGATATCAAGGGCCATGGGAGTTCAATTATGAATTGAAGGATTGTAAAATTTTGTGTGGAAGCTGGCCAATTGAGCATGTGTATAGAGAAGGAAACAAGGTGGCTGATAGATTTGCAAATGAGGCTCATAATCACAAAGAAAAGAGATTGTATAGAGCTAACCAAAGTCTCCCAAAAGATGTTTGTGAAGCTATGCATTGGGATCATTATGGTACATATACGTATTGAACATAGAAAGATGAATATATATATGTATAGATGGTTAAGGTCTGTAAAGAAATTAAAAATGTATAGATTGTGGATGATAATGTGGTTGAGATTGGAATGGCTGCGGTCAGGCAGGATACGGCTGGAAGGAGCTGTCTCAAATGCTGTTTTGATGGATGCGGTCGACTTGGGGTTGGTTGCGGTTTGTCTGGCAGTTTTTGAATCAGTTGCGGTTGGCTGGGTGCGGTCTGATATGGCTGATATTGAATTGGGTACAATTTGGCTGTTTGCGGTTTTGGAGGCAATTGGCTTGGTTGCGGTTGTGTATATAGCTGGATTGATGCGGTTTAATTTGGCTGCGGTTTTAGATGCGGTTAGGTTGACTGCGGTTTTGAAGGAAGTTGGTTTAGCAGCGGTTATGGCAGGGCTGCGGTTGAGGATAAATTTGGACATATGCGGTTTATGTTGGCTAATGGTTTTGTTTTGTCCAAGATCATTTTGATTCATAATCATAGAGAAGGCTATAATAGAGATAGGCCTAGATGGTTAGGCTATTATATTGTAATAGATAGTTTGAGGTCCGGCTCCATCTCACTCGTTGAAGTGATTGGTTGTCCCCCTCGTGTATTCAATTTTGATATTAATAAAATCTCCCAGGTCCCGTCCTGATTCTTTAAAAAAAGAAAAAAAAAACCCTAAACCCTAAACCCTAAACCACCTTCAATACTTCATTCAAAAAATACCCCAAGTTTTTTGTAAAAACAATTCAACATCAAACTCTATCATGAACGTCACTGAACACCCACCACCCCACGGGATTACAATGAATATTGTCTATGTTACTCCCAGCGTAAATAGAGATTTATGGCATGGGTCAAGTATCCGCTTCAGGGGACACCATTCAACAATGATGTTATGGGAATAAAAGCTATTGCTGAATACAGCAATTTGGCTATGCTTCAAAATGGAAATTTGAAGGAGAAAGAAGAAGATACCTCTTTGTACGAAAAAGAACTTGAAGGGCTGGTAACTGCAAACCTCATCCGTTGTTCTCTGATTTCAATCTGAAACAAAATGATTAGATAAAATAAGACACCTGGAAAGTAAGCCCACTAAATTTGCAAACCCTTCTCAAATAGCGAGACAAATAAACAAAAATGACTAGCCTAAAAAATTCAATACAACGACAGGGCAATGTTAAGGGATTGGTACTCCTTAACAAGAGGGTGGAAATAATAAGTATTGCAGTGATTCTGCTCACAGTTCAATGTCAGTGGCTCCTTTTGGCAGGCAAAGCAGGAAAAGGTAATAGCATTACTACCTCTGTCCCCAAATGAATGTCCAAAAAATTCAAATTTGCTCTTGATCAAGAGCGAATTTGAAAAGTTTTTGGACATTCATTTTGGGATGGAGGTAGTCATTAGCATGCTTAATTTTGTACTCGTGTTCTCCTCTACTGACTTTTCATAACCTACAAGCCAGAAAGACTATAAGAGCTTGGCCAAGGATGATTAAACCAAGTACAGCAACAGACGTGAGATCAAATGTAGCATAACTCAAAAACTTTTAACACTGAAATAATATTTAAGATTGACTTTTGTCTTCTTTTTCATAAATGTCCCCACTTTTAGCTGAAGCTACTTTGGACCAAGTAATAAACATTATCTGGTGCACATCCAGCCAAGCCTCTAAAGGAGCCACACACAATAAACATGAGTTTCTATTACTTAATTTTATCAACATTTATATATAACATAATGTTTATGCCCATCAGTGAGACAAAGAACCACAAACCTTGTTGCTCTGATGATTTTGTTCAGAATTCATTCCATCTTGCTCATTGGCATCCAAAAATCTCTTGTCTGCCGTCATCTTTAACCTTTTCTGCACATCAGTAGGTTGAAGGGATGACGAATACTGCTGCTTTACAGAGATTACATCTTTCCTCCCATCTTCACACCGACAATAATACGGGTGCCAAATTTTTCAATGAACCTAGCAGCAGACAATAACCAGATTGATTTATAGAAATTTGAAATTGGACAAAGTAGATAATCGAACAAAAACAATTTAAAAATAAAATCCAATTTTCTTTAAGTGAATAGAACCATTCATGACTCACAGACCCAGAGCCATTATTTTGATGCATACAGAGAGAGCTTAGGAAAGTTGAATTCCTCATCGTGAAACAATGGCAGCCAAGTTATTTATAACAAAACAGTATGGGTGATTATATGCTCAGTCTTAGATAGTATACTGGCTTGTGAAAATCCTTCTCTGTTAGTGCGTTGGACAACTACACTCATACGCATACCCCATACTCGTTCCTCATTCCTTGCAATACGACAAATAAAAATTCAAATGAATTCTATGCCAATTGACATGATCACAAACTTGACATGATCAGTTCACATTTCCCTATATACCAATGCGCTTTTCACCACCTCGTTGGTCTTAGTCATGTCGGTTCAAATGGATTCCATGCCTATTGAATGTCCATAAATAATCTCTAAAACCCGAATGCGATCTACCTTACCTTGCCTATATCATGGTCCAACGGCTGTTTACTGGCATACTCCCTCCGTCCCACGTGAATAGACACCAAAAATCTTGGCACAATAACTAAGAAAAATGAATATAATAATGAAAATGTGTGGTAGGAAATGAAGAGAGAGAATGAGTGGAGTTGGTTGAATAAATTGTGTGGTAGAAAATGAAGAGAGAGAATGAGTGGGTGGGGTAGGATGAATATAAAATAATAAATTCTTTTCCATTTTGGGCAGTGTCTATTCACGTGGGACGTCCCAAAAAGGAAATAAGTGTCTATTCACGTGGGACGGAGGGAGTATATCACATGCAATGTAAAGGCTCAATAGAGAGAAATATAGCCAATCAAATGGCATTCCCACGAGTTTGTCGATGTGCAAGGCACATTTCAACACTCGATGGTCCTAAATGGCCATGAGAAAAGGTATTCACATAGTCCGGGAACAAAGTAAAAACCATAACAGGGACAAAATGGAAACCAAGATTTCAGGTAGGATCAGATATATAACTGACGGTTGAAACAATAATATGGTCTATTAACAAACACGGTAATAAGGCGGCCAAAAGTAGAACATGAATTGTGATGTAGGTAAAGATGTACTGTCATACCAATCATAAGAAAATATTTGAATCTGTCTATGAATATGAACTGTTGCTGACTCTTGGACCTGCTGGATTATTAGATCAGATCTGATGATGATCAGATCTATGTGCATGGCATCATAATGTTTCTCATTGTGGTAGCTCAACCACTGGGCACCATTACATAGAAATTTTATTTGGGTCATGGAGGAAATGACATAATAATCATAAAAGAATGAAACGAAACTGAAAATGTAGCAACCTCCGTCTTGAGAAGACATGAACCTTGCTGGAACATGGGAGGAATATCTTCTATATAGTTGATTACAAATATTGGAAAAGCAGCTCATTTTCTGTTGTTTTTAAGTGCCCTGCAGTATTTTCAGACACAAATTAGCGTCAGACCATATCATGAATCAAGTCATAGGATCTGGTACGGTTAAAGCATGGTATCAAACATCCTACTTGCGTTAATTTCCTTACTATTTGTCAGTAAACAAGTTGGTCCCCTGTTTGGTTTAATGGACATCCTCAGATTTATCGATCCCCAAGTGAGCAGGAATAAATTAAAGCAAGAGTGTTAATGCATGATAACACATTGTTAAGCCCTCTTTCAAAGACCTTTAGCTTTTACATGAGTTGGTAATTTAACATGTGAGAAAAAAAAACAAAAGATGGCAACTAAAATTCAAATTAACAACAATAATAACTCTTTCAAAGAAATTAAAGTAATCACTCTCTTCTAATGGTTGTTTGTTGTTGAGCAAATTATTGTGAGTTGACACCACATCCATGGCCAAATTGCAATACCACAGACACATAGCATTATAAGTCTAATGAATACACAACAGTGTAAAAAACTAATACACAACTGTGTGATGAACTACAGAAAAACTATTAGAACCTTAAAGATATTTTCCGCATCTTCTCTTTTAATCCTTCCACTGGTTTTCAGTGTGACCTGTAGAAAGAATATGAAGCTATAGAATCAGTATATAAATTTGCAGCTCATTGATGATGCTCAAATTTTAATTTTGCTAAAAAAAAGTTCTGGCCAATAATTCTGGATCTAGTGACTATATGATTTTGTGGTCTACATGCTACTTTGTCTCCACTCAAGATAGTCTTAGAGACAAAACTTCACCAGAAAGATGGGGAGGAGAGGGGACAGAAAGTGGAAGAGATTATAATTACGGAAATCTTAGAGACAAAATCTCTCCGTTCAAGTAATTATAATAAATGCTTTGTTTTTTCCCTTCTACGGATAGAAGAAGGTTACACTTACACACGAATAACAAACAGAAGATGTCAACAAACAAAAAACCATTACAACAGGGGAATATAGCTACCCTCAGAAAACAAAACAGCCCATAAACTACCAACCAATAATACCCCCAAGATGGCATGACAGTGGAACGAGGGAGGGAGGCAAGAAGCCACGAAGGAAGGAACAAGAGAAAAAATGAACTTAAGAAAGAAAGAAAGGAGAGAGGGAGAGAGAGAGGAAGGAAGAACAAAAGAAAGAATGAAAGAATAAACTGGAAAATTCAGGAAGGAAGAACGAAAGCAAGAAAGAATAAAGGTAAAAATTAGTGATATATGCAAAACACTTTACTCATTTTTATCGTATAGTGCAACGTACTCCTTAGTTTTTTTTAAAGGGGAGGTGTTATTGAAAGGTTTCACTACAACTCCAGTATGAGGAAACAACAAAAGTTAGAAACCAAAAAATCACCGTGTAAGAAATTATGCCCACACCAAATCCCTTCTCCATGTACAGAAAAGAGGAATCCTACAAAGAACCGACAATTAAACACTTTTCACCAATGTAATACCAAGTTAACAAGGAGAAGGCAGACCTCAGATATGGAAAGTCCAAGATCGTTGATTATGTCAGCTTGGGTAGGGTTAGAATATCCACACCGTAAACAAAAATCAAATTCACAAATTTATTTGAGCATGTATATAAATGTACATTACTCGAGCAAAACTGAAAAAAGTATAAATACAATCGACATTTATGCATCTACAAATGCAATCGGACACAGAAAATTGGGCATACACACACACGCACAACATACATAACACAATTGAGCATATGTATATGAATGATTGGAACTGAAATGGGATCATCAATAGGACATGTCATATCACTTTGAGAAGCATGAGAAGAAAAATGTCAATATTGCTTATGTTGTGTCATACATATTACATGTCTATAACCATTAGGCCTGTCCATGTATAGTTAGCTACATTAGCCATTCAAGAGCTCAATATTGCTTCAGCAGCTCAACTGTTGGCTATTAATCAACAGTTTTGTCATTTTTCTTTTAGTTGATAACCTGAGCAAATGAAGTAAGAGCCTTATAAAGCCAATAAGAAAACAGCTGAAAAGCCAAAGCAAGATAAACTTTATGGCAAATACAGAAAACAAGTGAATGGAAGGTGATGAGCAGGAGTCAGAATTTCCAAGCCCCAAGCTATTTAAAATGTTTTTTAGCACGTATATCTAATGTTTCCCGAGATTATCATTGAGAAAGACTCCAAGACTTCTCTTGATTTCTTGTAACGTCTAAAATTCGTGCGATGAATCTCAAGCTTTATTGGATGGGTTCTTGGCTTATCAGTCACCACCATTTATCAAAAACTCAAAGAGGGGCATTTTTGAACAATCTGGAACAAACACGCAAAGAACGGGATTGGAATAGGATTGTTACTTGGTTATTTTGTAATACCACTTAGAGAATAACTAGAATTTTATTTCATTTATCATGGGATTGCTGGTATTAAGAGTATCGGAGAACAAAAGATTGGCTAAGATATAATAAATAATATCAATGTTTGCACAGCAGAAAACAATTTCATTTGTAGACATCAGCAAACCATGCACAGCAAAAGATACAATACCTATTAATTGTTAAATCTCTCCGATATGCATCCACTTCGGGAGTACCAAATTTCTGCAATACAAAATCCAAAACATTTATGTAATAGCTAGTGAGACTAAAGGATGTAAAAAGTACTTATTGGCACATAAACAAGCTACAAAAATCAACTTCACTAAATTAGAAATTGAATATCTAAAATAAGAAAGCATAAACTCAACAGTTGGCACCATGTGATGTATTCTACTGCATCCCACAGAACTTACACATAGATGATGAAGCTAACAATGTACACAACAGAGGTTTATAACACACGTGTTGGCTATAAATCCTCTTCTGCAATTTGAGAAAATCAGCAATTTGTAAAAAATTAGGGCACAATTGAGCAAACAGGACTCAAATCATAGGAGAGAGAGAAATTGAGATATTGAGTGAGATGCTTACCAAAGGATTCACAACCAGCAGTAACAACGAGATCGAACGAAGAGAGAGACGAAGACCTAGCAGACGAACTGAGATCGGAAAGCGAGAGAATCGAACACCTAGCATGGAGTGGGCGTGAGATTCAAGGAGTGGGCGTGAGAGAGACAGAAAGCGAGAGAGATGCTTACCTTCGGGAATCCCCAAAGCCGTCGAACCGAGATCGGATGCGAGAGAATCAATCGCCGTCGAACCGACCTAGCAGAAAGCGAGAGAGTTTCACAGCGAGAGAGTTTCACGGCGAGAGAGTTTCTGTGAAACTCTCAAATCTCAAATGCTCCGCTCTAAAATCCTGGAGGAGGGAATCAATCGCGGGAAAAATTGTTTTGTAAAACTTTTAAGATAATATCACATCAATAGGGACGGATAAAGGTTAAAGTGTCCTAAAAAACTTATATTTGGGAGGGTAGTGGAAAAGAGTGTCAATTACTAAGAATTTGAGAGGGTAAGGTTAGAAGAGTGCCAAATACTAGAGTATTTGGCACGGGTATTCCTGCCTTCCCAAAAACGGGTATTTGGGACCGCATTTTAGCCCTTCCAAAAAATGTTGTCATAAAAAGCTCTTTTTCTTGTAGTTTTCTTTGGTGGGTTAAATTAGGAGGTTTTAATGCGAATAGATTGAGATTGCCAGATAAGAGGGATTTGGGAGGATGATTAAGTAGGCCGGAAATTATATAGAGGTCGCCGGGAATTATGGAGGTTTTTCGGAGAAACGGGGAGGGAGAGGAGAAGATGAAGAAAGAGAGTTGTTATTTAAACCCTTAAATTATTGAGTACACACTTTACTAAGCCCTCCCCTTCCATTTCCTCAAACTTTCATTTAACCCCTTCATAACTAAAACACATTTCAAACCTATCCAATTCGTCCATCACGTGCATGGCACATGCGACTAAACTAAGATTTCTAACGAATTCCGTTAAAAGCCCTAAATTGATCAAATTTTGGTATCATGCCCTATTTTGCTAATTTTTGGACGTCAGACCCTAAGTTGTTATCGCTACGTGAACTTTAGCCCCTATTTCGTAATTTACCCTATCTTAAATATTAAATAAAGAAGGATTTTATACATCCACGGGTACCAAGACCATTATCTCATCCTAGCAATTCCAGAACAACTTACAGACTGTAAACACTAAAACTGGTGTCAACATCAATAGCACACAGGAACTGCAAATTCTAATATTTTATCAACGAAACTGTGAAAAACAAAGCAACAAGAGTTCTACATCTTTAAGTACAGTCGTATAAAAGTATGATCTTTGATAATACATGGAACCCTCGATTCAGCTGTTAGCTCTAGAGGACCATATTGAACACATTATAAATCAACTGAACAGATGTTATTAGATGAACAGGTGTTATTAGAGGAACTTGTCATAGCATTTTACAGACTCATATTACATTGATAATATAACGCTTAAACTGACGAATACATTGCAAAAATAGCTCCTATCAAAAAAAAAAAAAATCACGCATTTTAGAGACAAGCGTAAAGAAAGTATACGAACAAAAAAGAGAAGGAATAATTGCAGAATTATGCAACGTACTATACACTCAATTACATAAAAGGTACTGTACTACGAACTGACAACATAATATAACGTACTTTTGAGTCTCATTTCAAAAAAGGTAACAAGGTTGGATGACGTTAACTTTTATTAACGGAGTGAACCAACTCTTCAAATAAAATAACAATCGTCAAAAGAAGTAACGCCCCTTTCTTCTTAATCTTCGTTTCATCTAAACCCCACCAATTCTCTCCCACCCGTCGTCCCTAAAATTATGTACAGTAGAGTTGAAGATAAAATAGAGAAATTCCACCAAACCCTTCTTTCTTGTTTCTCTCACCACTCCCAAAAGCCTCTCCCCGTTCTTGTCAACTCAAAAGCCATGGCATTGCAACTATGGGATACCTTCAAAGAATCTATCACTTTTTACACCGGTCTCTCTCCCACCACTTTCTTCACTGTTACCGCTTTGGGTCTTGCCGTCTACTATGTCATCTCCGGTATGTTCGGCTCTTCCGATCATCGTCCACAGTCCAGGCCTTGATCTTTTGAAGAAGAGATGCAGCCTTTGCCGCCGCCTGTTCAGCTTTGAGAGATCACTGAGAAGGAGCTGAGGGATTATGATTGTACGGATTCCAAGAAGTCCCTTTTAATGGCGATAAAGGGTCAAATCTATGATGTCTCGCCGTCCTCTTCTTCGTCAAGCTCCCCCCATCGGAGCTTGCTCACCGGTTTCTGGGTGATTCCGTTCGGAGCAGATCTAGATTAGTTTTTGAATTTGGGATTTCGACCAGGTGGATTTTGAATGTAGGTTTTGACATTTTGATTTAAAAGTGTGGGATTTCGAATGTGAGTTTCGAAAATTGACTAAGATTAGTTTTTGAATTTGGGATTTCGACCGTTACATTTCTTAATCTTGTTCTAGTTGGTGTTGGCAGTGGCGACGATGGTGGGCGGTGAATGGAAGAGTGCGAAGGGTAAGGAAGATGACTATCAAACTCATTAAAAAGGTTAACGAATGTTAAATACATTTAACGGGCGTTTGGTTTTTTCTTATCTTTTTGACATTTCAGCTTTCTTTTTAACGTCGTTAGGACATGTTCCATTATATGAAATGAGATGGAAAATGATGACGCAGGAAACGATCCAGATCAGCCTTAGTCCAACAATAGGTTGATCCCCAGCAGATATGACCTGAAATCACGAACAAACGACTAGCCGGGTTGGTCTCCGGCTAAGACCCTCCGGTGTGATGATGAGATAAAGTGTTATAAGTTCGTAATAAACTGTATGGAAACGACGTAATCTCATACAGCTAAGATAACATTACCTTTTAACGTTGTAAGTTGTTTGGTATTTATAGTGGTGTCATTGGATCATTGTAAATCCCTAAAATCAAGGAGATGTTGTGGGCGTAATTGTCTTCGTGAATGTAGGAGGCGGTTACGAATAACGACGTACACAAACGTACGTGTTGGTAGGTCGAGGTCGCTTGAGTATTCGAAGGCGACCTGATTTTGTGCCTTAGCCTGATAGAAATTGTACAAGTAAATGATCATACGTCAAACGAAGCTAGGTCGGAACCAAGGATGGTCGGACAATGAGCTAGGTCGACTGATCTTTGCCGTTGGGCCGTGGGCATTGTAGCTGTTGGACTGGCCCTTTCCATGGTATTGTCTTTGTTACGTCTGAAATGTTGGGCTTCATTCGTTGGGCCTGCCTGGCCCGTCAATTTTATTCCGTTCATTGGCCCCCAACTTTCTGTGTTGACTTTGTCGACCAGAAAGTTCTATAAAAAATTTGTGATAGCTTGCACAGCTCGATGTTGGATGGTCGAATGAATAGATGTAGGTCGATCTCAACTATTCTATTGACTTTCGACGGTTTGACACACTATTTAATGCGCCGTAATATTCGTAATGACGGTACGGTTCTGGCGATTGGACAACTGTTTTTGGGAAACGTGGTGCAACAATAAGTGACAAAGAAACGTTGTGTCCCCCGGCCTTTCCAATTCAGGTAAAGAAAATGAGGATTATAAAATGTGAAATATTTTTCCTTTCCAAACTTTACAAACCTCAAATACTCCAACTGGCGTACCAACTAATCCTACCCCTAATATACCCAAATTTTTAAAAATCAAGTTCCTTGTTCCCGCTTCCAAAAGCGTCCCTGGCAACTATGTTCCATCATATTTATAAGCCAAAAAATTAATGAGTCTTTGCCTCCATCGGAAAAAATGATGGAAACCTATTAGAAAACAAGTACCAAAATGATCTTCCCACTTTTTTTGCCGAACCTACGAAGAAACTTTGAACAATAATTTTGGGTTAATTTTATAATACAAATGAAAATCTAAAACTTGTTATAACCATCAATAATTCTGTTAGAAGGTAATTGTACTGGTCAACAATGTTGTTGTGTTTGTTATCTTGTACAGTTACTAATTCGTTAAATCTTGTAATTCAGTTACAAAAATCTTTATGTACTTCCTGCTATTCCCCTTAGGGAGTATATAATGCTCACTTAATTTTAAATTGTAAATAAGATTTACAATGATCGGTCGCATTCTATAATTGCTAACATTCTCCATTATATTTTCTGAAAAATACCCATTCTTGCTCTGTCCTCGTAAACTCCAATAAACTCGTTTACTCTTCCACTATCACATTTCAATGGCTACTAAAACCTTGGTTGTCAAATCGTTGTTATATCTTGCAACTATTATATCCTCCCTAGTTTCTTTCTTTATCATGTTACATCTTGGGGAAAAATACCCTTACGAACCATCGATAATCGCATGGTGGGTAGTTGATTTTGTCTTAACGATTGTAGTAGCTGGTGCATGTTTCGGCAAGCATTCCATGAATTTTTTGGAAAATTTGATGCACTTGTGCATGTGCCAGAGTTTGATTCCATGTCGGAAGAACTACAATATCAGGGTTTGATGGGTGTTGTTGAGAGCAATTTTAGTCTGATGTCGGAAGAACTACCATATCAGGGTTTGATGGGTGTTGTTGAGAGCAATTTTGGTCTGATCGCGGGCTTTCTTGGTCCAGTTCTTGACGTCTTCATTCGCTGAATTCCTTGATGAAAAGTGCAAACAGTGTGCAAGTAATTCGTGGAAGTGGTGATTGCCTCCATCCCCAGCAAAATAATAGCGAAAAAAAGAATCTAAGATCCCGTGAGATGATCTTGCCTCAAGAACTTCTGAGAAAACACAAGATTTGATGCATAGGCACGCCATAATAACTGCAAATAAAATGTCCTCACGTTGAATAACAGAAATAACGCTTGACGAGTTCATGATCAAACTTGTAAACAAGGTAATTTCAATCCAGTTTTGCCTCCTTCTTCGACTGATTGATGTACAAATTTTTCAGAAAATTCCTCTTTGCTTGCCATAGAATTATCTGAAAAATTTGTACATCAATCAGTCGAAGGAGGCAAAACTGGAATGAAATTACCTTCTTTACAAGTTTGATCATGAACTCGTCAAGCGTTATTTCTGTTATTCAACGCGAGGACAATTTATTTGCAATTATTATGGCGTGCATATGCCTCAAATCATGTGTTTTCTCAGAAGTTCTCGAGGCAAGATCATCTTACGGGATCTTAGATTCTTTTTTATCGCTATTATTTTGTTGGGGATGGAGGCAATCACCACTTCCACGAATTACTTGCACACTGTTTGCACTTTTCATCAAGGGATTCAGCGAATAAGGACGTCAAGAACCGGACCAAGAAAGCCAGCCATCAGACCAAAATTGCTCTCAACAACACCCATCAAACCCTGATATGGTAGTTCTTCCGACAGGGAATCAAACTCCAGCACATGGACAAGTGCATCAAATTTTCCAAAAAAATCATGGAATGCTTGCCGAATCAAGCACCAGCTACTCCCATCGTTAAGACAAAATCTACTACCCACCGTGCGTTTATCGATGGTTAGTAAGGGTATTTTTCCCCAAGATGTAACATGATAAAGAAAGAAACTAGGGAGGATATAATGGTTCCAAGACATAACAACTATTTGACAACCAAGGTTTTAGTAGCCATTGAGTTTATTGGAATTTACGAGGATAGAGCAAGAACGGGTATTTTCAGAAAGTATGATGGAGAATGTTAGCAATTATAGAATGCGATGGATCATTGTAAATCTTATTTACAATTTAAAAAAAAGTGAGCATTATATACTCCCAAAGAATGGCAGGAAGTACATAAAGATTTTTGTAACTGAATTACAAGATTTAAGGAACTAGTAACTGCACAAGATAACAGACATAACAACATTGCTAACCTGTATAACTACCTTCTAACAGAATTATTGATGGTTATAACAAGTTATAGATTTTCATTTGTATTATAAAATTAACCCAAAATTATTGTTCAAAGTTTCTTTGTAGGTTGGCAAAAAAAGTGGGAAGATCATTTTGATACTTGTTTTTTAATAGGTTTCCATCATTTTTTTCCGATGGAGGCAAAGTCTCATTAATTTTTTGGCTTGTAAATATAATGGAACATAGTTTTCAGGAACGTGGGACGCTTTGGGACACGGGAACAAGGAACTTGATTTTTAAAATTTTGGGTATGTTAGGGGTAGTATTAGTTGGTAAGCCAGTTGGAAACGTGGTACCCTTTTATTGGGAATGCAAAAGTAATATAAAACCTTTAAACATACCCACCTTTAAATGTGTTGTACAATTAAAGGGTGTGTGTAAATATATTGAGGATGAAAATAGCTGCCAATAGATTAATTTGCATGCAGAGTCTCATTCAATTACACCATGCATCATTTGATCACTTCGATCCATGAAACCCCTTCATCTATATACACGACTCTTTCTCCAAAGTCCAAATTCTCCACACTTCTTCTCTCTTTACCAATTCCGACTATTTCCCTTTTTATATAGTCTCCTCTCATTGCAACGGCGACTTCAAATCAGACCAAGATTCAAAGGTTTTCCACTTGAAGTCAATATTGGATCGATAGAGATCGAAATGTTCTCAACTTCAGCAAAGTACGAAAAAGGATCAAGATGATATTCGATTAACTGACGGCAGGACTGAAATGTCAGATTCTACCTTCTTATATAAAAAATAAATCTGGGAAGATGTTTTTGTGGATTTGGATCGCGTTCCCAAGAGAATTGGGACATAAACGACCCTAATTCCGGGGCGCGTGATCAAGAACGTGGGACGAGGGGAAAGTAGAGTTCTCGGTAACTATGTGATGGAATAAAGCAAAATGACTCACTAAACTGTCTGCACTTCTTTGTTAAGAAACAACAATCAATAAATGCAATTTTCTACGAAATTTTCATCCTGGGTCATGCGCTTCTTTGGTGGGTTAAATTAGGAGGTTTTAATTCGAATAGATTGAGATTGCCGGATAAGAGGAATTTGGGAGGATGATTAAGTTGGCCGGAAATTATAGAGGTCGCCGGGAATTATGGAGGTTTTTCGGAGAAAAGGGGAGAGAGAGGAGAAGATGAAGAAATAAAGTTGCCCTTAAATTATTGAGTACACACTTTACTAAGCCCTCCCCTTCCATTTTCTCAAACTTTCATTTAACCCCTTCATAACTAAAACACATTTCAAACCTATCCAATTCGTCCATCACGTGCACGGCACATGCGACTAAACTAAGATTTCTAACGAATTCCTTCAAAAGCCCCAAATTGATCAAATTTTGGTATCATGCCCTATTTTGCTAATTTTTGGACGTTAGACCCTAAGCTGTTATCACTACGTGAACTTTAGCCCCTATTTCGTAATTTACCCTATCTTAAATATTAAATAAAGAAGGATTTTATACATCCACGGGTACCAAGACCATTATCTCATCCTAGCAATTCTAGAACAACTTACAGACTGTAAACACTAAAACTGGTGTCAACATCAATAGCACACAGGAACCGTAAATTCTACTCCCTCCGTCCCAGACCAAGGGTATATGGGGGGGATTTCACGCTTCTTAAGAAATTTTTTAAAAAATGAATAAAAGTTAAATGTGAGATAGGAAATAGTAATTAAATGTGTGGTAGGAAATATGAGAGATAATGTAAAAGTTAAATGTGTGGTAGGGAATAGGAGAGAGAATGTAAAAGTTAAAAATATTTAATAGGAGAGAGAATGAGTGGGAAGAATAGTAGTTAAATGTGTGGTAGGAAATAGGAGAGAGAATGTATAAGGATATAATGAATGGTTTTTTTGTAAATATATGAAGATGATAAGGGTATTAATATATTCAAAAACTTGCCTTTTTTGGAAATGAACTCTTGGTCTGGGACGTCCCAAAAGGGAAAGATGAACCCTTGGTCTGGGACGGAGGGAGTAATATTTTATCAACGAAACTGTGAAAAACAAAGCAACAAGAGTTCTATATCTTTAAGTACACTCGTATAAAAGTACGATCTTTGATAATACATGGAACCCTCGATTCAGCTGTTAGCTCTAGAGGACCATATTGAACACATTATAAATCAACTGAACAGATGTTATTAGATGAACAGATGTTATTAGAGGAACTTGTCATAGCATTTTACAGACTCATATTACATTGATAATATAACGCTTAAACTGACTAATACATTGCAAAAATAGCTTGATAACGCTCCTATCAAAAAAAAATCACGCATTTTAGAGACAAGCGTAAAGAAAGTATACGAACAAAAAAGAGAAGGAATAATTGCAGAATTATGTAACGTACTATACACTCAATTATATAAAAGGTACTGTACTAAGAACTGACAACATAATATAACGTACTTTTGAGTCTCATTTCAAAAAAGGTAACAAGGTCGGATGACGTTAACTTTTATTAACGGAATGAACCAACTCGTCAAATAAAATAACAATCGTCGAAAAGAAGTAACGCCCTAAACCCCTTTCTTCTTCGTCTTCCTCCCGCCGTCCCTGAAATTTACGTACAGTAGAGTTGAAGATAAAATAGAGAAATTCCACCAAACTCTTCTTTCTTGTTTCTCTCACCACTCCCAAAAGCCTCTCCCCTTTCTCATCAACTCAAAGGGTCCGCTTCCGAGTTTTTAATGAAGAGAAAAGAAAGTGAAGGGAGGGAGGGAGGGAGGGAGGGAAAAGAAGAGAAAAGAAAGGGAGGGAAGTGAATTTAAATTCCTTCCGATGTGCTTCCGAGTTAGGAAGGAAATGAAAGGAAAAACAAAATTCTCTCTCCTCATGCTTCCGAGTTTTGGAATGAAATGAGAGGAAATAAAAAGAAAATGACTTCTATACCCTCGGTTATAAATTAGATTGCACGAGTGAAATACATGACAGATGAACCAGAATATGACCAACTCACCTCCGGCAAACGAGCAGAAAAGTACCTTACATAGTCCCGACCTATGTTTTTAACAATACTGTCCAGAAGATACAAGGAAGGCAGTTTTTGCTCAACTGGGACCTATAGAAGTGATTGACAGACATTAAGGGCAGTCAACTGCAGACAATATATTTGGCAAGCAAAATTGTACGGACCTGAAAATCAAATAACAGTCACAGAAAAAGAAAGTGGGACGAGTGGCAATATTTCAAATAATGAAACACACACACACACACACACACACACACACACACACACACACACACAATGCCTCCAAATAATGCAAAATTTGAATCTTTCTGTTTTCCATGCCTGGGGAGCTCATTCTATCCATAATTCTCAAATCTCAATATCTTTGATCGTTAACTCAACAAAAAGTGAAACAATTGAGGGACTAGACATGAACATAATAACCAACCACACCACCACCAGCTGGCCCAAAATCCCCCGAAAGCAATTGCAAGGTGTACTGAAAGATGCATATTTACTAAGTTCAAGGCAATGAACAGATGAACTACTAGTTTCAACTTGAAAAAATGCATTAACAAATGAAGTTAACTGATAGCTACAAATATGCTGGAAAAAGAGAGAGGCTTTATATATGTGCACAAGTCATTCAGCCATGCACATTTTGGGAGTGAAATAACATGGTTAACAAGATCATTGTACAGTTACCGATGTGGAGCCCGACATAAAACTATATTCCTAGATGCATTCCTTAAAAATTAAACAGACCTGGTTTGTTGAGTTAAAGATTTGTTGTGGAAATATAAGGCAACAGATGGCACTCTTGTTAAACCATCGACAAACATCATCAAATGACGGGTAAAGACCACATACCAAAACATCAGAACATTATAACCTAGAGACATTGATATCAAACTGGGACAGTTAACCAAGTCATCCGGGGAAATAGGATACCTATGAAATAATGGTATAAAGATAGAACAGCAAACAGATAAGTCGTAATGGGAAAATTTGTAATCTGAACAAGCTTGTGATAATAACATATCTGGTACAATTTCTTGACTGTAAGTAGATTTAGTTAACCAAATGTTCTATCTTAATGCAAGAATTGACATGAACAAAATTTCTATCAAAAAAAACATGAACAAAAGATTTATAACAATTAAGCAACAAAATCTTCGAATCCCGCGTCCAATTCTGCCAATTCAATTTGCATTCCAGTATCAATTTTCACAAGAAACAAAAGAATACACTATACTGTATATATCAAGATCCCAGAAAAAGGCAGAATTCATATGATATAATCAGGAACATATTCAAACTAAGAGAGAAACAGCTGATTGATAGATGCAAAAAGAAGATGCAAGGTTGAGCTCACATGATGAAAATCCCATGTTACACAAAGCCCATAACAAAATCAATTCGATTGACAAGAAAAAGAAATAGACTTTAGAGAGAATACAAACCTGATTTTGAGTTGGAGGAGACTCTGTAAATTGAGGGTTTCAACCTACACCAGTAGCTACCCATTACAGAATTACCCTTTACCAACAAGAAAAGCAACAATTTTTCGAGCCAACAGCAGAAATTAAGAGGAAAAAACAAGAAAAGGGAATATGAATCCAAGAAAAAGAAGTTAAGGAAAAGTAGTAAAGGGGGTTTGATGTTAAAAGTAAAATATACTTGTGTGTGAATGAACCAAGTCCAACAATACCCTTCCCATTCATCAAATACTCAATCAAAAACGAGATTCCAGCAAATAACAGCAAAAATTGCTCTGGCATGATGACAAGAGGAAACGCAGAATGCGCATAGAGAGAGAGGGAGAAGAAGAATGCGTGAATTGAAGCAGAGGTACTGATGAATGCATGAATTGAAGGCAGAAAATAGATGGACATACCTCTTCCATGAGCTTGACAACAATGGAGTATTGGTTGGCTTGGTGAGATGCAGAAAGATGAATGAGAGAGGAGGGGTAGGGTTTTGATCGTTGAGTTGAATATGAGACTATACACGAGAGGGTAATAATGAGATTACACAAAATATGTGAGGTATAAAATTGGGATAATAATAAAAATTGGCAAGATTTCTCTTTCTTTCCTTCCATTTCGGGTCTGCTCCCGAGTCCAAAAATGGAGGGGAATGGAAGGAAAAGGGAGGAAATGTACAATGATTTCCTCCCTAATGGTGCTCCCGAGTTTTTCAGAGGAGGAAAGGGAAGGAAATAATGGTGCTCCCGAGTTTTTCAGAGGAGGAAATGGGAGGAAAGGGAAGGAAATAATGGTCTCATTTCCATCCTACTCAATCCTCCCAAATGTGGGAGGAAATGGGAGGAAAGAAATATTGTTAATTAAATTTGTTTGATTTTTCTATTTTACCCCTCAAATATAATCTCTCATTTTATTTCATTAAAGGCACAAATATAATTTTATATTTTTTCCTTTCATTCTCCTCCCAACTCGGGAGTACCTAGGAAACAAATTAATTTCCTTCCCTCCCTTCCCTTTCCTTCCCTTTCCTTTCTTTTCTCTCCGTTAAAAACTCGGGTGTTCCTCTCAATTTTGAGAAGAAAATTTTGGAAGGAAAATCCTAAAAATATTCCATTCCTTTCTTTCCACTTCCTCCCTAAAAAATCTCGGAAGCACGATTTATAAATTTCCTTCCCTTTCTTTTCATTTATCTCCATTTTTAAACTCGAAAGCAGGCTCAAAAGCCATGGCTTTGCAACTATGGGATACCTTCAAAGAATCCATCACTGTTTACACCGGTCTCTCTCCCACCACTTTCTTCACTGTTACCGCTTTGGGTCTTGCCGTCTACCATGTCGTCTCCGGTATGTTCGGCTCTTCTGATCATCGTCCACAGTCCAGGCCTCGATCTTTTGATGCAGCCTTTGCCGCCGCTTGTTCAGTTTAGAGAGATCACTGAGGAGGAGCAGAGGGATTATGATGGTACGGTTCCAAGAAGCCCCCTTTAATGGCGATTAAGGGTCAGATCTATGATGTCTCGCCGTCCTCTTCTTCTTCGTCAAGCTCCCCCCATCGGAGCTTGCTCGCCGGTTTCTGGGTGGTTCCTTTCGGAGCAGATCTAGATTAGTTTTTGAATTTGGGATTTCGACCGGGTGGATTTTGAATGTAGGTTTTGACATTTTGATTTAAAAGTGTGGGATTTCGAATGTGAGTTTCGAAAATTGACTAAGATTAGTTTTTGAATTTGGGATTTCGACGGTTACATTTCTTAATTTTGTTCTAATTGGTGGTGGCAGTGGCGACGATGGTGGGTGGTGAATGGAAGAGTGTGAGGGGCAAGGAAGATGACTATCAAACTCATTAAAAAGGTTAACGAATGTTAAATACATTTAATGGGCGTTTAGTTTTTTCTTATCTTTTTGACATTTCAGTTTTCTTTTTAACGTCGTTAGGATACGTTCCATTATATGAAATGAGGTGGAAAATGAAGACGTAGGAAACGATCCAGATCAGCCTTAGTCCAGCAATAGGTTGATCCCTAGTAGATATGACCTGAAACCACGAACAAACGAATAGCCGGGTTGCTCTCCGGCAAAGATGAGATAACGTGTTATAAATTCATAATAAACTGTATGGAAACGACATAATCTCAAATAGCTAAGATGACATTACCTTTTAACATTGTAAGTTGTCTGGTATTTATAGTGGTGTCATGGGATCATTGTAAATCCCTTAAATCAAGGAAATGTTGTGAGCGTAACTGTCTCCGTGAATGTAGGAGGCGGTTACGAATAACGACGTAGACGAACGTACGTGTTGGTAGGTCGAGGTCGCTTGAGTATTCGAAGTCGACCTGATTTTGTGCCTCAGCTTTATAGAAATTGTACAAGTAAATGATCGTATGTCAGACGAAGCTAGGTCTGGACCAATGATGGTCAGACAATGAGCTAGGTCGACTGATCTTTGTCGTTGGGCCATGGGCGTTGTTGCAATTGGACTGGCCCATTCCATGGTATTGTCTTTGTACGTCTGAAATGTTAAGCTTCATTCGTTGGGCATGGCCCGTCACTTTTATTCCGTTCAGTGGCCCCCAACTTTCTGTGTTGACTTTGTCTATCAGGAAGTTATATAAAAAAATTGTGATGGCTTGCACAGCTCGCTGTTGGATGGTCGAATGAATAGATGTAGGTCGATCTCGACTATTAACTTTCGACGGTTTGACACGCTATTTAATGCGCCGTAATTTCCGTAATGATGGTACGGTTCTGGCGATTGGACAGCTGTTTTTGGGAAACGTCGTGCAGCAATAACTGACATAAAGAAACGTTGTGTCCCCTGGCCTTTCCAATTCAGGTAAGGAAAAGGAGGAGTATAAAATGTGAAATCCTTTTCCTTTTCAAACTTTACAAACCTCAAATACTCAAAACCCCCAGCAAGAACAAAAGCAAGGCGATCAATTTTCTTGCATAATCAAGCATTCCGCTTCATTTCTGAGTTCTTTCTACTTCGAATCAATCAAGGTACCTCTTAATTCCTCGGTATTTAGGTTTAATTTCAAGCTTCCGTCTGTATTCCGTCATGGCTAGGACCTTTGACTTCGAGCTAGGTGTTAGGTATGGCTACAACTCCACAAACCTTAGGGTTTACAAAAGGTTAGAAGGTCCATGGGTGGAATTGACGAGGGAGGAGTGTATTACCATCTTAGATAGGTGGGGTTTATTTTATGGTGAGGTAGGGTTTCCAACTGGAGAGAGTATGGGGGATTTGGAGGCGGACGATCTACAGATTGTTCGTTTCCGTCTCTTCAACAAATTGATAGACCACCTCATTATGTTTTACATCAAATCCAACAAACCACCTTCCTAGAGAGAGATTAACATTCCCAGTGGAATCTAGGCCGCCCTTAGGTAGTTCAGAGCGTACTTCTACTAGGTTTGATTCCCCTGTTTATGTGTCTTCTGTAGATATGGCAGCTCATCAAGCTACTGCTTCTACCTCGTCGAGCTCCTCCTCAGGCAACATTGTGGACAAGTTTTGCTCGAATGTGGTTCCAGGTCGGAATGAAAGAGGGTATGTGGCCCCCAAGCCAGCCATTGGGAGGAAGAATGCTGATTCCCGTATACAAATTCTTCATGACTTCTTCGAGGTCTCAAGGGATGAATTCCACCTCACCCATTTCACGGAGAGGCAAAGGAAAGCTCAATCTTGGATGCATTGGGGTTTGAGCCCCTCTAGGGTAGCCTTCTAATACGGTCAGTTCCGGCCGGGCTACGACTTCCCCTCGATCCATTCATCCGCGAGTTTTTAGAGTGTTTGGTCGTTGTCCCCATGCAGTTGGGCGCTAATACCGTGAGGGTGCTGGTCAGCTTCGCTATGGTGTGCAGGTTCGTTGGGTACAAGCCATGTATGCACATTTTTAGGAGGTCCTTTAAGGTCGTGCAGAATGACAAAACTTTTGGTATTAGTACCCCGGCCAAAGCTAAGGCCCTAAAGCTGTTTACAAATTTGCCCGACAAGGTCCGAGTAGAATGCCCATTTGATATTGGTGGAGAGTAGGAAGGGATGGGAGTTCCCCTTGCCTGAGGCTGATACACCTCCCATGAAGAAGGATGAATACTGGGTCCCAGAGTGGAGTGGGGAGCTCACTCATAGGTTGATGTTGGTGGCTCAGAGGAGCACCATAAGCTGGGCCACCCTTGGGTCGGACAATGACTTCTTCATTCAAGATGGAAATGCTGGGAGGTGATGGAGAGGTAGCCCCCTAGTCCCAATAATCCGTAGCCTTAGATATCCGGACCGGGTAATACATGAGAGGGAAAGGTTCGAGTCTAAGTGTCATTTCTATAAGAAGAAGCCTGGTCACTGCAGAAACCTGTCTCATTATGGCGGTTAATTACTTCTATATTTCTCAATAATTTTTTTGTCATTTTGTCCGTATGCTTCCTTGCTAACTATTTTTCTTTTTGATCGTGCAGTCCTTACTCCCGAGCAAGAAGAAAACATGAATCGAATTGTCGATCTCTGGGAGATAGGAGAAGAAATAAGAAGGCAAACGGAGCTGCCAATGCCCGAGCCAGCCGGGAGAAAGAGGCTGAAGATAGAAACAAGTTGCTCCCCAAGAAGGGAGTGGGGATGGTCCCCATTGACGGGTCTGGGCATGTGGAGCCCATTGAGGATGCTCCCCAAGTTCAAATCATTGGAGGAGAGGGAGAGGTCGGCATGTCGACCGAGCTGGAGTCGGGCTCTGATCCTCGTCATGACTCAGCTGGGGCAGACCCCCTTAATTTTGTAGACTTGGAGCTCGAAGATGCCGAGCAAGAAGATGGTGAGGATGCCCTTCCTCTCAACCGGCTTAAGAAGAGGTCGCGTGTCGACCAGAACCTTGGTGAAGCTGGCACCTCCAGAGCAACAGGCTCTGTCTCAAGCCATCCCCTTCCTCCTCTAGCTCCTTCTACCCGAAGCACTAAAGAAGTGCAAGCTATGATGGAGAGGTTGAGTGACGTCCCTCCCCTTTCTGGGATCAACTGTTTAAGCCGCCATTATCCCGAGCTGTGATTGGGCAAGCTGTTGTGAGAAGGGCAGCCAATGCAGACCTGCTAGCCCAGTTCGCTGAAGAGGGGCTTACTCCCGAAGAGTATAATGATAGATCCGGCCTCCTTGCTTCCGAGGTAACACTTACGTTTTCAATATATTTTCCCTTTTCTGTTTGGTCAACATACTTTTGGTCGCTATAATCCTGATAACTGTTGTACTAACACACTTCTTTTTGTTGCACATTCTCTAGATCTCACTAAGCAGGCTAAGAGCAGATGGAGAGCTGCCATAGAGAAGGAGCAAATAGCCTCCACGAAGTATTCAAGGAAGGCCAAGGAGGTCGTCGAGCTGAGGGAGAAGCTTGTGGATTCTGACTCCCAACTCCGTGCTGTCCGGGCTGCACACTTCAACGCTGAGCAAGAGCGTGATACAACCTTGGTCGATCTTCGAGTGATAAAGGAGCAGCTTGCTCCTCTTCAGGAGCAGGTGGAATCTTTTGTACCTGTTAAGGCCAAGCTGGAGGAGTAAACTACTGAGGCCAGGCATGAGAAGGCCAGACTGGAGGGAGAAGTGGTGGAGCTGACTAGGCTGGTTAAGACTGTTGCAACCACCGTCCAGATGAGTGAGGATCAGAAGGCTACTCGGATCAAGTGGGAAGAGGAGGCCCAAGCGAGGGAGAAGGCTGAAGTGTGGAGGCCTTTAAGAACAGTGATGAGTGCTACGACATCATTGTATCCCGTGCTAGGGATTTCTATGATGTCGGACGCAAACATATGGCCCGCCATGCTATAGTGTTATAACCCGAGCAGGCACTTGTGCTATTCCTTTCAACCTTAATTCTCAATCGACATTCAAAGGCTTATAGTATTGCAGGTGTCGTATCACTTCTTTGTACAATAAAATCATGCATGCTATTTGCACTAGCATGGAATTAAATTTGGAGTACTAAAATATCAATGGTCATTGATATCTACCAAATGAACACCATGTCTGATTATTAAACGAGTACTAAGTACCTAGTTCGTACCAAAGTAAGTGCCAGTCTGGTATGCAACAATAACCATTCCATTCCATTCCATAATGTTTTTGAACAATTTTTTTTTCTTTCTTATCAAATGAGCACCAAGTGTATTATTCTTCAAGTACAATGTTACTGAAAAATTTCTTATCTTCTTGTATGATGCATCTTCTATGAATTTCTTGTTTTGTGTGCCTTGTGAATCAGGTTTCAGTGACAAGTTGACGCTTCTTGATTCATACTTATGTATTCCTTGAACAGCAGATGTCGATGCAACTCCAAGAGGTCTTCAGTTGTCTGCACAGACAGAAATAAGTAAAATAAAATTTCCAATTTACAGACACACGTATAAACAGATTAAAGTGCAATTGATATTATGCTTGATATGCGGATTTGAAACTTACAACTGAGTTGCGGTGCTGCGGAAGTGATAACCTTCAATGACCTTGGAGAATCCTTTTGGGTTCTTCCTGATCACTTTCTTTTCTCTCTCTTTTTCGTATAATACATCTTGACTGTATGGCTCTACACTCGCGTCATTGGGTGGGATCGACGATAAGGACAGCCATCTATGTTTAACTGTAGATTTCTCTTTTCCTTTTGATTGACTTCTTTCTAGACCTTGAGATGTTGAGCAGACTTTTGTCTTCGGAATTCTTAAGCTCTCTGTAATAAGGGATGTTTGACCTTTATTATTCTTGCAGTGAGCAAACTTACTGGAAGGTTCTGTGAATTTTTGTTGTTGAGAACCCAAAAGCTGGCTTTCTTCACTTAAGATTGTGTTTTCTTCCATGAGTTGGGAGCCAAGTGGATCTAAGCTCATATTCACTGTTACGGGGCATCCAATAGCAAATTCAAGGGCTTTTGCTAAACTTTTTTCAGATGCCTGGGCTGCCATCTTCTCTTCTGGTCTTTTTAAAATCAAATGCACAATTGCATTGGCTGTTTAAAGAAACTATGTTAGAAGGGACCGTAAGAATAATTTTGTAAAGATAAAACGTGTAATTTTTCTTAAACTCTTGTAGCTAGGTAGGTGCTTATTCATTACTCCTGGAGATAGATATTGATGCTAGCTTCACTTGCTGCCATAGAAATTCCTTTGTTCTTCTACTCTCTATCCTTTCCAGTACATCCTTCCAAATCTTTTCCATGTCACTCATGTTTGCCAAGTTGGTCTTCTCTGGAACTGCTTGGCGTATGCATCTTTGACCTTTATCCATGCCTTGGACGAATATGTTTGGCTCAGTGATCTGACCTGCAAGAGAAAGCATAAGGTCGCTGAACTCTACTTGGTGTTCTAAATTTGATCAAACTGATGCTTGAACTCATTACTATAGTCCTGGTCCTCCTGGACAGCAAGAAATACCTGATGGCACGGCTATATTTCTGGGCAAGACTACGCCTGGAGATATCCTCCCGGAAGCATCGTCAAAAGTAATATCTAAAAGGGTGGATAATATTCCTGAAGTTTGATCAGTTGATGATCTGAGTTGCTTCTCAGTTTCGACTAGTATCTTCAAGGCATTGGACAACTTTGCTGACTGAGTTTTGGCTGCAAATATATACATGGGATGAATATGGGCTATAGGTTTCAAATAAATTGTATTTCAGAAAATATCTTACCAATTTTTGATCTTCTTCGCGATAGTTCTTTATATTCTGACAATCCTGTTGATGATGATGAGGATGAAGTACCGACAACAGAAGTTCCCGAAAGGATATCAATGATGAGAGTTGTCAGTTGGGATATAAGGGCCAATGGTTCAACACCTGTTATCAGCTCCTTTGCATATCTGAGGGTCTTTGTTGTGTCCCCGGAGAACGCCATTAATAGGAAGTCAATAAGCTTATGTTGTGGGATGAAGCCTACCTGTAAACAATGTAACTACATCATCTCATTTTGAAGACCTCGAATGACAGAGGTATCTTCCTCAATACAGTTTCCGTTGCATTATGCCTATTTCCATCCTCAAGCATATAAATTCCAATGAGAAAATGCAAGTATTCGTTTTGAAAAGCGTATTACAGATTTTTCGATGCATGCATACATTAGTGCGTGCATAAATGAGAGAGAGAGAGAGAGAGAGAGAGTTACAAGCTGTTGGACCATGGAGCTACTGATAGTTGGCCCCAGTAAGGCCAACTGATCAAGTATGTTTTCAGCATCTCTCAAGGACCCTTCTGCCTTGGCAACTATCAGTTTCAGTGCTTCCTTTTCTATTATTACACCCTCATGGACGAGAATTTGTGTTAGCTTCAGGGTGATATCTTCGTCATTCAGCTTTGGGAAGTAAAATTTTTGACACCTTGATGATATATTTCCAATTACCTTGTTTGCATCCAAGGTTATGAGCACAAATACCAGTGTGGAGCCATATATCCCCTCTGCTATAGACAAAAATTCATCCCATGATTGAGCAGTGAACGAGTGACATTCTTCCACGATTATAACTTTCAGACCTGGAATTGCTCGAGTGAAGGAAGTGCTCTGGAGTAGAGTCTTGATCTTTTCAAATCCAGCCACTCTACTTGCGGAACAAAACTCCATGACATAAAGGCTTCTTGAGCAGCCTTTGCAATTACAACATGGTTTATTGTGTGAAGCTGATTCGCAGTTCAATGCCATGGAAAATATTCTTGCAGTGGATGTCTTGCCTGTTCCATTGGGGCCATGGAAGAGATACATGGGTGCAATTTTCTTCTTCTCAACAGCACTTGAAAGAGCCTTGACAATGATCTTGTGGCCTACAATCTCTTGGAAATTCTTTGGCTGATACTTTTGACTGAGGCTTGTGTGCAGGAGGAGCATTTCACTTGTTCTTTGGTTAAAATTGTTATTGAGTGTAACTTGTTCCCTTTTAGGCCATGCTGATGTGTTGATTTGACAATTGGGTTTGGCAAGTGTTTGGTGTTTATGCCTTTCCTTGGACCTCCTCCGTGTTAGATAAAACATTTTTTTTCTTGGAGTAGTTGTTCGTCTAGCCTGCCACAGCACACCAGTCCCAATGCTGCGTGACCTGAGGCTGCTACCACTTTTGTCCCGGAAAGTCAAGGGATTTTCTCTTGTAGAAGAGGATCTCACAAGATCTAAAGAAGAGGAGGAACTTGGCTCGCCAACACAACCAGTGGATGATGAACTGGTACTGGAGTTTCTCTGTAAATCATCACAAACTTCATCTGTGGTGTTACAATCATTAACAGATAGAGAACGGGACAACAACACAGACATCTTGGTTGAGTTTGTTTGTTTATCTATTTCAAAGGATGGAAGAAGGGTAAGGTTTGTTTGATACTTTTGAAGTTGAATCTAAAACGAGCAGGGAGAGGGTAAGTGCAAGTGTAACTGGCTTTCACATTTTATTTCATTTTCTGAGACTTATTTAATATTATTGGTTCTACATCTGCTGACAAAGGATATATGTTCCTTGGCTGACGAAGCAGTTAGACCAAGTCTTGAGCCGGCTATTGATGTACATATGTCAATCCATCGTTAACTGAAGCTTTCTTAATGAATTCTCCAATCAATAACGTGTGCAGGCTATGCTAATTTATTCACAAGAGAGAATTGCTGATAAGCTTGTTTTGTGATAAACATCCGTTTCATAACTGATTCAGAAGTGACTCTGTTCTAGAAAGATTGTGACTTGATTTTTGGGATAATGTTTCATTTATTTGTACTTAGTTTGTATCATTATAAATTTGTAATTAAAAAATTTTGGGACAGACGTTTTTTTCCTTATACCATGATTGTATTTTTGCCGTGGAGGGAGGAAGATGCATTTAGTATTATGTAGCAGCAAATATAAACATTTATTTTTGGCCGGACTCTTTGACTAAGTAATTTGTTTAATGAGGAGGCCTGGGTGTTTGTTGTCCTTTTAACACCACTTGGCAGGCTTTTGCTTTGTTTTACTTAGCAGGATGAATGACTTCTGAGTATGTATGAGATGCGCATTTGTAATTGGAATCTTATCTCTTGAATTTTTTTTCCATCTTTAATTTACCCAATTTCGTTGTTTGTACCAACAGCTACTGTATTAAAGACTTGACTGTTGAAGCTTCATATCAATGGATCACACTACTCTGAAGCCTTTATTGCACATTCAATATATTTGGCTTCACCAAAAGAGTTTCTGCTCTAATCTAATGGTATCTGGTTTGGTTGTTCCTTAAAACCTTCCCCATAAGAGAATACTCAACTTGTCTACATTGTGCTCAAACAAATACCAAATCCAGTTTGTTGAATTTAGACTCCTTTCAATATGGCCAAAGAAAAATTATGTTACTCATGTTCAAAAAATATTACATACGGAGCACTAGCTCTAGCTGTTGCTTACAATATTTCTTAAAGTCTAAAGTTCCACGTTAAAATCAATTGGTAATAGCGGAAGTTGTCCAGGATCTTTAAATATTATAGACAAGGTTTGTCAATTTCCGATTTGGGATAATATCTCTAACAATATTTAATAGGTTGGAGAACGAGCAATTGTTCCTGTTGCAGTAAATTTGTCGCTAGACGTAGAGTAATTTCGCGGCCTCCAAGACTACGTTCCTCAAGGACCTGTTAATTTAAACATTCACAATTAGCTTTGATTCACAGTAACAAGCAAACAAGTTCAGTTTTTCAATCATGCAAAAAATATACTAGTACGTTTGCTTCCTTTGGCATGCCCATGCCCAATCACATTCAAACTTGGCAAATTTAGGCAGTAGACATCCACAACACAAATGTCCTGATAACAATATTAGGGCACGTGCAAAGCTCGTGATGAATACAATTTGGTAAATTAGAATTTTCCCGAAACAACCAAAACTTTGGGGTGCTACTATATACAAGGCACACAATGTACAAGGCATATTAAAATTACCAAAATACCCATATATATACTTTAAAAAAAAAAATCTTCCCCTCCCTCTCCATTTCAAACCTCGACTGTTCTCTCTCTCTCGCAAAACCAACGGCGCCGAACCCCTCTCTCTCTCTCTACTCGACGAACCCGGCGACCACCACAACACCACCACTGCCGGAAATGAAGACAAACCTCCCTCTCACTGGTGGAAAGTCCGCCTCTTCTTCCGCCGCTCCAAAAGTAATTCTTTTTAACCTAAAATTTAAATTTGAAAACCCAACAACAATTTTATGCCTAAAACCGATTATATAACTGTTAAATGTTGTGTAAACCTATCCAAAATGGTTCTAATTGTGATTTGGTAAAACAAATTAGGGTTTTTCGTTGGAATTGGTTACGAATTTGTGGGGGTATAAACTGATTCATCAGTTTACATTTCGTGTGCCAATACACGAAATGTTGGTGACCATTTCGTGTTGTAGTACACGAGATACTTTCCACATTTCGTATATTAGGACACGAAATGTAAACTGATTCATCAGTTTGCATTTCGTGCTCTAATACACGATATGTGGTGAGGTTTATCGTGTCTTATTACACGAAATGATCACCAACATTTCGGGTATTTCCACACGAAATGTCAACTGATTCTTGAAAATTAATTGTCTCTTATTTAATTTTTTGTACGGACGTAAACCTGCGACGGCCTCTAATAGAAAGAGGAAGGCCGAGGAGGCAGTTGCAGCTAAAGCAGATAAACGGAGCAAAAAGAAGAACGACAAGAATGTCGTGATTGAGCAGATTGTGGATGATGAGACAGATAGTGAGGGTACAGATTCTAGTACGGGGTCGGAGGAGGAGTCATCTTCTCGTACTCGTTCCCGAGGTGCATCTGTGCATGAGGCACAATTATCTAGTGATGAGGAGGAGGAGGAGGAGGAGGAGGTGGTGGAGGAGAGTTTATCTGTGAGGCCTCGCAAGAGGCGGGAGGCACGGGCCAGAAAGGGAAAAGGGGCTAAGGATGAACAGTGGCAGCTTAAGAGTAAACCCGGTGGTGGCCCGGATGAGGTTGATTTGTTGTACGGGTTTGGTCATCATCGAGCCCGTAAGATATGGGAGAACGCCACTTGTGAGCCGGTGTTGAAGCGCCAAACGAGGCAGCAGATTCTAGATAAGTAAGTATATGATTTGTTTATTAAATAGCTTTATTATTTGTTGTTATTGTTTTAAACCTCCTCTGTTCCAGAAAAACAGTCCCATTTTGACTTTTTGTTAAAAAAAATCAAAATGGGACTGTTTTTCCGAAACAGAGGGAGTATTAATTATAATGATTTGTTTGGAATCAACAGGTTCTCGCATGCTTCTTTACCGGAGGATGATAGAGCTTGGTGAGCTCGTGTTCAGGGTACCGGCCTCCATTACCTACATGATGCTACCATTCGCCGGCCTAGCATGGCGCTCCTAACGGCGTTTGTGGAACGGTGGTCTCCCGAGACTAATACCTTCCACATGCCGTGGGGGGAGATGACGATGACTATGCGTGACGTCACTCATATCCTAGGTATATTCTTGTTTGTTGTCTATTTTTTATAAATTACATAAATTTTATCAATTTCATAAATTTTATCAATTTTATTAATTATTTCATTTTCAATTTGTAGGTATCAGCTGTTCAGGTGGCCCTGTTACGAAGGCGGTTCCAGAGCCTAACGTAGCCGGTATCATGGCACGCCTTGAGACATGTCGGAAGGGCACGACGTACTCTTTAGATGGCCTCCGCCGGTCCTTTGAGTCCCCTTCCGACATGACTGACGATGAGCGCGCTTCTACGTACATCATGTTCCTCCTCGGCTCCACGATGTTCGTGGACAAGACTCAGGATAAGATGCCCTCAGACTACCTTTCATTGTGCGTGGATATTGACAGAGTGGGGGCTCTATCCTGGGGGACAGCTACGTTGGCATATCTATACCGGGAGTTGGGGAAGGCATCTAGATACGGATGCAAGCAGATCGGTGGTTGTTTGAGTCTTTTAGAGGTAATATTTAACAATCATTTAATAATTACAACATGTATTTATGGTTATAGCATTGTTAACTTATTTATTTCATACATTTGCAGGCCTGGATATACGAGCACTTTTCGGTTTTCCGGAGAGATATTGACCCGTTATGGACGGAGGGCCAGCCGAGGGCTCGTAGATGGGCGTGCATCGATACGGCCGGAAGGGATATGCCCCATCTATTGAAGTTTCGGTATACCCTGGACACGATGACGGTTGATAGGGTGAGTTAGTTATATTTAAAGTTTTACAAATTGTTATAATTTATTATTTCTGTTGACGGTGTCTAACAAATTCATTTTTAGGTTTGTTGGACTCCCTACGGTACCACCCTGCAGGCGCTTTGCCGGTCTCATACTTCCGTGGGGTTATACGCTTCCAGGATATCACGGAAGCGTATATGCCTGACCGTGTTACACGGCAGTTTGGGATCCAGCAGAAAATCCCCAGAGACCCCATATCTTGCGGCCGAGATTGTTCATTGATGGCCGGTCAAAAGGGGTACAAGAAGTCCTATGGACCGCGTGATGAGGTATGGGAGGATTGGTTAGAGGACGCCTTGGGGGTTTTCGATCCAGTGCGTAGATGGGGGCCGTCCGTGAGCGCATCTGATCCTGTTACTTCCACGTATATGCAGTGGTTCCTGGCTAGGACTCATGTTCGGATTACTAATCCGAATCATGATGCCCTAGTTAACGTTCCACCACCGCCTAGGGTTGTAGAGGCACGAGGCATACTACTTTCGCTGCTCACGGATGACAAGTTACCCGCGGATGTCAAGGATAAGATTAGACGGGGGCACGATTTGTACGGAGACGGTTGATGATTATGTAGTTTAAGATTTGGCTGTTTATGTTTTGGGATATGTTCATTTTGGGATACAATGTTTGTATTTGTGATTCTGGTTTGTAAATTTTGGAATATGTTTGTAAATTAAGTTTACAAAACAAGTTTATGTTTTGGGATTTGTTAATAAATGATTTGTGATTACGGTTTGATGTATTGGAATCGGTTTGTTTCGGTTGTGTTTCGTTTGTTTGTATCGGTTTGTTAGTTTCGGTGGCTGTTTTTTTCAAGATACGAGACCATCTCGTGTGCTTATACACGAGATGGCTTGACTCATCTCGTATATATAAACACGACATATTTTCTTTCATCTCGTATGAACACACACGAGATACATTAATGGGTAGTTAGTTTATTTCGTGTAATGTTCATACGACATAAATGAAATATGTCGTGTATATTTATACGAGTTATGATATTCCATCTCGTGTATAAGCACACGAGATGGTCTCTGTAATGAAAAAAAAACAGACACTGAAACAAACAAATTGATGTATCCATACATCAAAACTATAATTTAAGTACTACATCAAGTGATCCAATTTTAATATACTATATCCGTCCCAAAGCTTCATACAAAAAATAATCAATACGCTATACACATAAACTATGGCCTATTTCCTGCAATTCGTGCTTCGTTCGCCATAATTGAGAGTCGGTTGAATGTTTCTATCCGAGTTCTGTATGGCATGATCAGGTTACTTGCGCTTGGATCACGTTGCTCCCCCCAATATAGTGCTACTGATGGTATCGGGTAATCACTATCGGACATGTGCAGCTGCAAAAGTAATAAAATAGTCAAATATAACAAATTTAGAAAATATAGTTAAATATAACAAATTTAAATAAGATAGTTAAATATAACGAATTAAAGTATCATACCAATATAAAATGGTTTCCCACATGTCCCAACACAATTGTGTGTGGGTGGTCACATTCCTTGTGGTACAGTCACTGGTAGGCATGTGAAGCCAGCGGTTTGCGAGTACGAGACAAACACCACATTATACACCGTGGCTATGATGTGCCCTATCTCTGGGAGTATCAACCAATAATATTCCGAACAAGGGGAGGCATAGTGAGTAATGCGACTATAGAGCTCGTCCATATCTCTCCAAGGCATAACTCTCTCATAAAGCTCGCGGCGATGAAGCAGCTCCTTGGCACAATCTGAGCGCACTCTTTGCCACATCTCCTCTGTTCCGTATATTTGCGCTGCTACTGCTCTATATCCACAATTTTCATCACCCATCACATCTGTGAAGCCATCAATAAATGGGACAATGAGAGGGGTAAGCAACATCCTATGCACAGAAGTATGTATATCATTGACTTGTCCATTTCCACGACCCCGTCCCCGTCCCCGTCCCCATCCCCGACCCCGACCTCGACCTCGACCTCGACCTCGACCTCGACCTCTCCCATGACCTGAAGCAGCTAGTGGTGGAAGAGATGTAGGAGTGGTAGGGCTAGATGGTGTAGTATTTGAAGCTGATTTCGGATTTGGTGACTCCCGCGACATCAAACCTGATTGGGTTGATGCAATAAATGAAGATCTAGACCTGCTACTAGTGGAGGGTGGTGGAGTGGGGACTCCAAAATGTCTGTCGGTACGCTCCCAATCTGACAGTACTCTACAACTGGTGGTCCGGGGTTTATTTGCCTTTGAAATATGATCCAGCTGAGAAGCATCTCCGGTTTGTGGATGTAGCCCTTCATTTATCGTTTGAAATAACCTTCTCTTTACCGGTCCAGGTGCGTTCTGCAGTTCATTCAACACAACTTCAAAATCAGGTCCAGTGGGACAGTATTCTACTTCAATGTCCAACTTCTTCCAAAAATCATGAATTGAGGACAACTCAATCCGGCCCCCAGAGTTTTGTATGCATGCAATCTCGTGACTACATGGAAGTCCATGTGTTCGCCTCAGGTAACACCCACAGCCTGAAGGATCCATGACATTATCCCCTCAATGACTCCGCTCTTCTTTGATGATGTCCAAAGCTGCCTTTGACACTCGCCCCAATATGTCGTGATACAGATCACATGTCTTCATATCATTTGGAATTCTACTCTTTGATTGCTCCATAGTAGCTTGGATTGTTGTTATTTGGATTTCCATAATCTCATGAGCCTTTTTGAATAATGTGTCAAAAGTAGAAGAAGCACTCCCCAAGGCCTTCTTCAACCTGTTATGCTCACTCTCGGCCACTGTTCGTGGTGTGGGTTCCGAAGTGCGATGGCGATCTGTGTGCATCGACAAAATATTCGTAGAGTATGGAGCAATCCAAGTCTCGCGGAGGTAGGTCAATAAATCGGGATAAGATCTCGTAATGATCGCAAAACAATTGCCAACGGTGTCCCACTCTTCGCGAGTAGCGGCGATATTGCTTCATTAAATCTCCTCATGAATGATAGTGCAAACTTCATTGCTACCGGTTTAGCCAACGCTCTCCTTTTAACATTGACTTCGATATGCCTTCGACACAAATGGTGTGCGGTCTCGGGAAATACCATTTGGACATCATTAATGAAAGCCAAGTCACGATCGATTAAGAAAACTTGGTTGGCATGTGGGGAGTATGAAAAGACTTTGCAAATTCTTGAGTGCCCACGTGTAATTCTCGCCTTCTCATTTTGGAGGAACGCATATGCAATTGTGAAATTCTTCCCCGTTGAAGTAAATCCTATAATCTCAAGTAATGCCATTCCATAGCAGTTGGTGTTGTAAGTGCAGTCACCTTGTATCATTTAAAGAGAAATAAAGTTAGAAATGAATAAAATTGCAATTCAAAAAAAATGCATACGACTTGTGGAAAACAGAGTCAAAAAACAGATTCAAAAAAATCAAAAATTTACCTTGTACTACATATGGAAAACAGTTAAGCATATCCGATGCTCGTGGGTGAGAGAAGAATATGTCACCGATCATGTCACTCTCATTAGCTTTCCTCATGAAGACGGTATATTGCTTATCCTCGAGTGCTTTTATGAACTGTTGAAGCGAGGATCTCCCTTGTCATTCTTGTGACTTGCATTTTGTGAGGGCATTGTGGACGTGTTTCGGAGTACTCACGTTCTTCTCATCCTTCCTCTTTAACATTGTTAGAATGTTATTTGGATGCACCGAAGACTGACTTGCGCTACACACCTCCTCATATTCAGAACTAGTCAATTTACCCAACGGATGACCTTCGGGATACGTTGGAAAGTCATGATTATGAGAACCATGCTTCACAACGTAACCCCATACCCCATCACCCCTATCTTTGGCCCGGATTTCAAAATTGCACCCAATCTTCTTCGTACTAGTCAACCTCACATCTTTAGTTTTTCCGGACCTGTACTTGCCACCAAAATGGCATACAATCTTCGCGTAGCCTAGGATCTTGCCACTTGTCTTCCTCGAATCTCCTATAGAAAGGGTTATATTTTGACGGGCCGCGATATCCCGTACGTGTTTAACAAGATCATCCCTATTTGAAAATAATAGGGATGTATCGAATTGATCACTGACATCCTATTCCTTCAAATTGTATTACCATCAATTAGAAAATTGCACAATAAACAACAGGCTGTATGACAATTCGTGTAACATTATACGAGATGGTCTGGCACATCTCGTGTAACTATACACGACTTAAACGCATTTATCTCGTGTGACATAATACGAGGTAATACACCATCACTCGTGTAGACACACACGACAAATAGCATAAAACTCGTATAATCTCACACGAAATAGAGTAATATCAGAATTTAAAAATCCAATCTTGAAAAACAATTTCGTTTCAACATTGGATTTTTATTGCGATTTTGATCAAAACACCAAATATAACTTTAAAAACTTACTTCATTGCTGCTTGGATTTTGATTTTGATGTGGAGAATTTGGTGGCAAACCTTCTTCTTCAAAAATATATTCCACAAGTTCAAGATCAATATAATCATAAAAACTTGGAGAATGTTGTGGAGAATCCATACTATGGTGTTAGATGATTTGAGAATTAATGAAAATAATGGGTATAAATTTATGGGTGTTAAGACTTGGACAATGGTTTGGAGTATATCAATGCTGCATGGGTGTACAGCAATGGTGTTTCTCTGTAGGGTTAAGTTGTCTGCGTGTATATCGTGTTTTATGTAGTGGTTCAGGGTGTATCTCGTGTGTATATACACGAGATACTATGGTACATATCGTGTAAAACCACACGATATAGTCTTTGTTTCTGATAATTATCTCGTATGAACAATACACGAGATATAATGTTTCATTTCGTGTATTGTTCATACGAAATGTCTTACTAAATGTCGTGTATTTCAACACGACACACCATATAATAAAATAAAAATTAATTATAAATAAATGTGGTAGGTTATATGATATTGTATGATGTTGGTTCAATCTTATATGTAATCATTGTTTGTTTTCCAACTTATTATAACAAGAAACATATAATCTTGATTAACAAATATGATAATTTCAAATATATAATCTTGAGTAGTTGGTATTCCTCTAATGTACAACTTATCATTAACCCCGTTTGGCAAATCATCGAAACAACTTAACTCGTTATATAACATGTTTAATTAACTCATTATATATAATCTTGATTAGAAATATAACACATAATTCATTAATTTAACATAGTACATGCACATCATAACATCGGTTGTTAGTTGATAAATAAAGTGGTATCACATTAACCTAATGAATGTGGTAGCTTATATATGATATTGTATGATGCATTATAACATGTTTTAATTACCTCTTTAAATATATTATTGATTAGAAACATAACACCACAATCATTTGTTAGGTGATTATAAATAAAGTGGTATCACTTAAATGTGATAGGTTATATGATATTGTATGATCCAATATGACGTTTGTTCCTTGTCATGTATAAGTGTATAAATTTTTCTCAATTAACAACACAATTCAATAAAATAACATAGCATATGCGTATCATTAACATCGTGTTGCAAATCATCGAAGAACACCTTCATTTTGATATGTCGTATGGATATACACGATATTAGGACATTATATCGTGTGGTTTTGTACGACATTATTCAGGGTGTATCTCGTGTGTATATACACGAGATACTATGGTACATATCGTGTAAAACCACACGATATAGTCTTTGTTTCTGGTAATTATCTCGTATGAACAATACACGAGATATAATGTTTCATTTCGTGTATTGTTCATATGAAATGTCTTGCTAAATGTCGTGTATTTCAACACGACACACCATATAATAAAATAAAAATAAATTATAAATAAATGTGGTAGGTTATATGATATTGTATGATGTTGGTTCAATCTTATATGTAATCATTGTTTGTTTTCCAACTTATTATAACAAGAAACATATAATCTTGATTAACAAATATGATAATTTCAAATATATAATCTTGAGTAGTTGGTATTCCTCTAATGTACAACTTATCATTAACCCCGTTTGGAAAATCATCGAAACAACTTAACTCGTTATATAACATGTTTAATTAACTCATTATATATAATCTTGATTAAAAATATAACACATAATTCATTAATTTAACATAGTACATACACATCATAACATCGGTTGTTAGTTGATAAATAAAGTGGTATCACATTAACCTAATGAATGTGGTAGCTTATATATGATATTGTATGATGCATTATAACATGTTTTAATTACCTCTTTAAATATATTATTGATTAGAAAGATAACACCACAATCATTTGTTAGGTGATTATAAATAAAGTGGTATCACTTAAATGTGATATGTTATATGATATTGTATGATCCAATATGACGTTTGTTCCTTGTCATGTATAAGTGTATAAATTTTGCTCAATTAACATCACAATTCAATAATATAACATAGCATATGCGTATCATTAACATCGTGTTGCAAATCATCGAAGAACACCTTCATTTTGATATGTCGTATGGATATACACGATATTAGGACATCATATCGTGTGGTTGTGTACGACATTAATGACAGAGTAAATTTAAATTTCGTATAATTTCATACGACCTAATATTTTACACAATTAGTTGATGTCGTGTAAAAGTACACGACATGAAGGCTTCCTGTCGTCCTTTCGAACACGACACGCGAAGGGTAGTTTGGCCATTATTGGTGCCTTGTATGTAATATGGCTTGTATATAGAATTTACCAAACTTTGGATCATTGATTTTTCTTCTAGGAACAATTATAATTGAACGCTATAAACCGAGATACGAACGTGGCATCAACCGGGTAAGACCCAATGGATTGGGCCAAAATATAATCCATATAAGTTTCAATTGCGACAAATGGAGTGGGCCTTCTCTACCTTTGCTCGTCGTGCCTACTCGTCATTCCCACTATGTCGACCTATACATAGCGGAGCGAATAATAACTAAGGCATGAAATTCATATATGCCGACAAGGCACATTCTCATATGCCGACTAAGGCATCCATCAATGCCGAGCAAGGCATCCATCAAAGTCGACGAGGGCATCACCAAAAGACGAGGAGACCCTCCTCATCATCATATATGACAAGGAAATAGGCTTCCCTATCCTTACTACTCTCTTCCTCGGCTTTCATATACGCCGACCAAGCATCACTTGCCGAGAAGCTTGCCTCGTAGGCATACGCATAGAAGGCAGTTCTAATCCTAATTGAATAAGGATTGTGAATATTTATAGTCCCACTAGGATTATAACCTCCTCACACACAATTTCCTAATCAAAGATGGACTCTACATCCTACACTTATAAATACAAGCCATAATTCGCATTATTTTTGTAATATATATATATATATATGTGTTGACTCTAAACTCTTATCAATTGATTTCTTTCTCTAAACACAAATACTTACTCTCACGTCGGATGGCATACGCCGGTGGAGCCCTGACTTATTTTACGTGTTTGCTCATATTTTTCAGGCTATTCAAACATCCAAGATACAACCTGCCGCTAGATTTGGGCTGATCCGAACGTTTTTTGAATCATCAGTTTGGTTCCATTTCCGATAAACGATTCGTATTATCTATTGAATAACTTGAAAATTTTTGTTTCACTTTCATAATCCTAATAGAAGACAGACATACTGCTATTATTACTCCTGATCCAGATAATATTCTGATGGATGAGACTCATGATAACACTAGGATTGTTTTTCCTCTTGCTAATGGGGAACTGCCACCTCCTCCACCATTGATTGATCGGCTGCCACCCCTGGAATGGATCTACATTCTAGGGGACAGCCAGTAGCCGAGGTAGTGCCGCCCAATCCTCCTCCTCGTCGGGGCTGAAGAAGGTCTGCTGGCAGCCAGACGAGGAGGAATGCCGCCCAGGGGGGAACTGGAGCCTCCACCCAACAGATTGATCGCATAACTCTCTTGCATCAACAGATGAAAACTTTACAACGCATTTATGAAACACAAAATGCATTGTTACAATTGAATCATGAGCACTCCCTAGCTGAATTCATGAGGCCTACGAGGACTAGAAATTCCCTTCATGTTGACAGTGTAGGTGTTAGTGCCCTAGGCCTATAGAGATAGACCTTTATGTAATGTCATTGTTCATTTATATATGAGATTGTTTATTTGATTATTATATGTGTTTGCATGTTTAGTTATAATAATCGTGTCCCTAGTACTTATGAAGCACTAGTATGAAGTCTAATGGATAATCATGTGATGATTATATGCATGGAGATGCACATTAGATTCATGGGTACTTGTTAGAGAACAAGGTACTGGACTTGACCCATTATGAGATTTATGTCATGGTCATATGTCATAAATAAATCTCATATAGTCATATCATTGATATCCTTTGACCTGAGATTATCATCGTCTTCCACTCGATGAATATCATGTTTGATATAGTTTAACGTTGTCTTTAACCGGACAACAATAAGGGCTATTATTGGCATGATATGATTCTTGTTGGGAAGAATGATAAGTCAAGATGGAAACTTGTCCCTCGTAAAGAGAGATGTTTGCTTGGCCACTCGTGAGTAAGATTGATGTAGTGCATGGCCATGCCCGAATGAATTAATATGATTAATGTCATTCGATTAATCAATTTACTTGGTAACGAGAAAGCATTGAACAATATGAGTTGACGTGGACCATGACTCATGTTCAATATAACATCGTGTGACAATGGGATTGTGATATGTTCTATGTAGGAAAAACGAACTTGATATTATATTATTTGGGTAGGCATGATGGCTTGCTAGAGTCCGCTCATGTCTTATAAGGATCGATGTGATCGAACTCATTGCCAACATAATATAGTCCTATGGGGTCACACGCATCGAACGAATTGTCAAAAATGAATTATGGATTTCTGGTGTGTTGGGCGACCGCCCAAGGTGCTATGGGCGACCGCCCATGTTATTTGAAAACTGAGCATTGGAGATCGTCTAGATGGGCGACCGCCTTGTCCCATATGGGCGACCGCCCATGTTGGTTTCGAATAAGGGATTAAAGCTCGACACTTGGGCGACCGCCCATGTCCCCATGAGCGACCGCCCATATGGGTTTTCTGAGGAAGGGATTAGGCGCCGGACACACGGGCGACCGCCCAGTCCCTACGGGCGACCGCCCATGTACCCCGAATGCCGAAACCGTTTTTCTCAAGGGTTTTTAATAGGCATAGTATTTATAGAGTATAAATACTTTCCTTCAACAACCCTAGCAAATACCTTCATTTTTGAGCTTTGAGAAAGACAAAATAGAGAGGATTTTCAATTGTGAATTGAAAATCATCACACCAATTCCATAATTCATCATAGATTGAAAAGGTTTCAATCAAGGGATCTAGCAATCCTCCTAGAAAGAGTTCTAGGGTTCGTTCATCGCGTGGATACTCGTAGAGGATCTTCGCTTCTCAAGATCATTTGTTCGTGATTCAAGGATCGTATATTGAAGACTTGCTAATTCTTCAATCTGGAGTTAGACTACGTATATCAACGACAAAGGCATTCAAGGTTGGTAACCCTAATTCATACTTCTTAATTATTCATCTAGAACGGATTCTAGGGCTTTGGGTATTCGAGTTATTTGCATTATTCCGCTGCGCATGGACCCTCGATACCCAACAGTGGTATCAGAGCCCCGTTCATGATGTTTAGTTAGATAATCATGATTATTGTGTAATATGATTATATGAATTTTCATGATAAATATGATTTGGAATGTGAAATTGTATGAGTATTGCTTGTGAAGTAATTGTATATAGTGATATACCATGATTATGAAATTGAAATATGTGATTAATATGATTAATCTAGGTTATGGGATGTCAATTTCATTTATATGATTAATGTGATTAATCTAGGATATTTGTGAAGTATTACTTGGTATATGGGCCGGACACCAAAACCTTTCCCCACAGTGCACTTCGATGGAAGTGTGGGATAACCTTGGAGCACGTGGCTGCGTACTAGTAATTACTGACCAAATGTGATTTGTGTTGTATCATTCCATGTTCATAATTATGCTCATATAGTTTTTCATGAATCAACCTTGCCATGTTAATTGATAAACATGAAAAATTGAACCTTCTTTGAAATTTTGAGTTTGTTTATGCTACCCACTTTAAACACTTGTGAGTACACGGGTAGTTTTATGTAGGCTCGCCATAGCGAGGTACATTAATTCTATCTTTGTATGATCAAGATGAGCAAATAGTGATTGCTATACGTTTAAAATGGTTGAACTCAATAAGGCTATCAAAACAGCTTTGGGCCTAAGGCATAAGATGAGATTGAAACATGTGACATATGATGTCTATAATCTCATAAAAGATCTAAGAGTCATATGTTGATATGATTGATAAATGTTATCTACCTTTTAGTTTAATTTTGAGCAAATGCCATAGCCGACTTGAAATTAAATTAAAGTTGGGTCTTAGCCTATTAAATTATATTATGCATGTTTGTATATGAAGGTTATATAATTTAGTGGGAGTATTTGTGAAATACATTATTTAATCTCTTAAATGAAATTGGTGCTCATATATGTTTATATCTTGTTGCATATCTTTGTAGATCAATGGCCGCTAACACTAATCGAATTTGTCATCGCGATCGCCCTTGAGAAGGACAAGTTAGAAGAGAATGGCAACAACTATGTGGATTGGATCCGCCGTTTGAGAATTGTTCTCAAACAAGAAAGGAAGTTGTACATTCTCGATGGACCCATTCCACCCGAGCCTCGCCGCTAATGCACCTAAAGCCGAAAGGGACCAACATAAGAAACATGTGGATGATTCTATAGATGTTGGTTGCCTCGATGTCGGGCTACTATGTGTAAGGCCCTTCGTAAGGACCTTGTACACATGGAAGCTTATGATTTGGGAAATCATTTAAAGGAAATGTTCCAGCTTGCAAGCACGTCAGAAAGGTTTGACACTATGAAGGCTCTTCATTCATGCAAGATGATTGAAGGACAACCCGTCGGGCCTCATGTGTTGAAAATGAAGGGTCACCTCGAACATCTTGAGAGGCTTGGGTATCCTATCCAGTTAGAGCCGGCTACGGATATGATATTGCATTCACTCCCGAAAGTTATAATCGCTCGTTCTGAATTATAACATGAATGGGATGAATAAATCTCTGTCAATTGCATGGGATGCTAAAGAATGCGGAGAACAATATTACCAAGAAAACCAATCAAGTGTTGATGGTGAATAAAGGAAAGGGGTTAAAAAACAAGGGTAAAGCAAAAGTTGCTAAACCGAAGGCAAAGGTTGCCGTTGCTGAGAAGCCTAAACCCAAATCCCAAAAGGATGCGGTATGCTACCATTGCAATGAAACCGGGCATTGGAAGCGTAATCGCAAAGCTTATCGTAGAAGGGTCAAGAAGAAGGGCAATGTGATTGCCACGACTTCGTGTATCTATATGATAGATGTTCTACTTTCTACTTCTAGTTCTTGGGTATTAGATACCGGATGTGGATCTCACATTTGTCTAAATGTGCAGGGACTTAAGAATAGAAGGTCGCTCAAAGAGGGTGAAGTAGATCTCGCGGGTTGGAAATGGAGCAAGAGTTGCCGCATTGGCCGTAGGGACTTACGAAGTCACTTTACCTAGCGGATTAATTTTAGTTTTAAATAACTCGTTATTATGTTCCTGATTTGAGCGTAAACATTATTTCTATTTCATGTTTAGACAATGAGGGTTACAATTTTCTTATTGCGAATAAGAAATTTTCAATTTATTTGAATGACATGCTTTATTGTGTTGCTCATTCTTTTAATGGCCTTTATGTCTTGGATGTTGAAAATAATGTTGAGAATGTTTATCATGTTAGTAAGAAATCTAAACCAAATGATGTGAACAACACATACAAATGGCATTGCCGTTTTGGTCACATAAACGAGAAACGCGTATCTAAACTCCATAAAGATGGATATTTAGACTCATATGATTATGAATCATATGATGTTTGCGAGTCTTGTTTATTGGGCAAGATGACTAAAGCTCCTTTTACTAAGAGTAGTGAAAGGGCTAGTGATTTATTGGCTCTCATACATACTGATGTGTGTGGACCAATGAATAGCATTGCTAGGGGAGGATTTCTAAGATTTCATAACGTTCACCGATGACTTCTCCGTATATGGCTATGTCTATCTGATGAAGTACAAAAGTGAAGCATTTGAGATATTTAGAATATTTCAAAATGAGGTACAAAATCAACTTGGCAAAACTATTAAAACCATTCGATCCGATCGAGGTGGTGAATACTTAAGCCAAGAATTTGACGATCATCTGAAAAGTTGTGGAATTGTTTCGTAACTTACTCCACCCGAACACCACAATGGAATGGTGTATCCGAGAGGAGAAATCGAACTCTATTAGATATGGTTCGATCAATGATGAGTCAAGTTAACCTTCCTATTTCCTTTTGGGGACATGCACTGGAAACAACTGCTTTCACGCTTAATAAGGTCCCTACTAAATCGGCTCCTAAAACCCCACATGAGATGTGGTATGGAAGAAAGCCTAGCTTATCTTTCATGAAGATTTGGGGTTGTGAAGCTTATGTAAAGAAATTAGTTTCGAACATAAACTTGCACCTAAATCGATAAATGCATTTTCGTTGGTTATCCTAAGGAAACGAAAGGATATCTATTTTACAACCAATCCGAGAACAAAGTGTTTGTTGCTCGAAATGGTGTCTTTCTAGAGAAAGAGTTTCTCTCTAAAGAAACTAGTGGGAGTAAAATTGATCTTGAAGAAATTCAAGAACCCGAAAATGACAAGGAACTGATAGTAGAGACGGAACCAAATTCACAAGCTGTTGTGGAACCGGTTCAAGATACACAAGTTCTTCGCAGATCGGATAGGATACGATCCGAACCTGAGAGATATGGATTTCTCATGACGGAAAGTAATGAAGTAGAAATCATTGAGAATGATGAACCTACTTCCTATCAAGAGGCGATGTCCACTCCTGATTCGGACAAGTGGCTAGGAGCCATGGAATCCGAGATCAAATCCATGTACGATAATCAAGTTTGGAACTTGATTGATCCACCCGAAGGTGTAAAAACCATAGGGTGTAAGTGGGTTTTCAAAAAGAAAACCGACATGGATGGGAAGGTACATACTTATAAGGCTAGGCTAGTTGCTAAGGGGTATAGGCAGATTCATGGCGTTGACTATGATGAAACCTTTTCGCCCGTAGCAATGCTTAAGTCTATTAGAATCCTAATTGCCATAGCCGCATATTACGACTATGAGATATGGCAAATGGACGTCAAAACAGCGTTTCTTAACGGAAACCTACTTGAGGATGTATACATGATACAGCCTGAAGGATTTGTCGATCCAAAGGGTTCTAACAAAGTGTGTAAGTTGCAGAGATCCATTTATGGATTGAAGCAAGCTTCCCGGAGCTGGAATCTACGTTTTGATGAATCAGTCAAAGAGTTTGGCTTCATCAAAAATGAAGATGAACCTTATGTATACAAGAAGATAAGTGGGAGCATAGTGCTATTTCTGGTATTGTATGTCGATGACATCTTACTCATTGGAAACAATGTTCCTGCACTTGAGACTGTTAAGTCTTGGTTAGGAAAATGTTTTTCAATGAAAGATATGGGTGAGGCGGCTTATATCCTTGGTATCAAGATCTATATAGATAGATCAAGAAGGATGATTGGTTTGAGTCAAAGTACGTATATTGACAAGGTCCTTAGAAGATTCCGCATGGAAAATTCTAAGAGAGGGAACTTGCCAATGGGACATGGCATTACTCTTAGCAAGACTCATTGTCCTAAGACAAATGATGAGCGAAAGAGGATGAGTGATATTCCATATGCTTCGGCAATTGGATCTATCATGTATGCCATGTTGTACTAGACCCGATGTCTCGTATGCTCTAAGCGCAACGAGTAGATACCACCCGATCCCGGTGAGAACCATTGGATAGTCAAGCCAAGAATATCCTTAAGTACTTGAGAAGGACTAAGGATGTATTCTTGGTATTTGGAGGAATGGAAGATGATCTAGTTGTAAAGGGTTACACAGATGCAAGCTTCCAAACCGACAAAGATGACTTTAGATCGCAGCGGTTTGTGTTTATGCTAAATGGAGGTGCCGTTTGTTGGAAGAGTTCCAAGCAAAGCACCGTTGCCGATTCTACAATGTAAGCCGAATACATAGCAAAGATCGGATGCGGCTAAGGAGGCGGTTTGGATCAAGAAGTTCGTTAGTGACTTAGAAGTCGTTCCGAGTATCACTAACCCGATAGAGTCGTTCGTGACAATAATGGTGCTATTGCCCAAGCAAAAGAACCAAGGTCACATCAACGATCCAAACACATTTTGAGACGTTTTCACCTCATACGAGAAATCTGTGAAAGGGAGGACGTCAAGATATGCAAGGTACCAACGGATGACAATATTTCGGACCCTCTCACCAAGCCTTTGCCACAAGCTAAACATGATGGTCATGTTAGGTCCACGGGTATAAGATACATGAGTGATCGGGCCTAGTGCAAGTGGGAGACCGTAGGTGTTAGTGCCCTAGGCCTATAGAGATAGACCTTTATGTAATGTCATTTGTTCATTTATATATGAGATTGTTTATTTGATTATTATATGTGTTTCGCATGTTTAGTTATAATAATCGTGTCCCTAGTACTTATGAAGCACTAGTATGAAGTCTAATGGATAATCATGTGATGATTATATGCATGGAGATGCACATTAGATTCATGGGTACTTGTTAGAGAACAAGGTACTGGACTTGACCCATTATGAGATTTATGTCATGGTCATATGTCATAAATAAATCTCATATAGTCATATCATTGATATCCTTTGACCTGAGATTATCATCGTCTTCCACTCGATGAATATCATGTTTGATATAGTTTAACGTTGTCTTTAACCGGACAACAATAAGGGCTATTATTGGCATGATATGATTCTTGTTGGGAAGAATGATAAGTCAAGAAGGAAACTTGTCCCTCGTAAAGAGAGATGTTTGCTTGGCCACTCGTGAGTAAGATTGATGTAGTGCATGGCCATGCCCGAATGAATTAATATGATTAATGTCATTCGATTAATCAATTTACTTGGTAACGAGAAAGCATTGAACAATATGAGTTGACGTGGACCATGACTCATGTTCAATATAACATCGTGTGACAATGGGATTGTGATATGTTCTATGTAGAAAAAAACGAACTTGATATTATATTATTTGGGTAGGCATGATGGCTTGCTAGAGTCCGCTCATGTCTTATAAGGATCGATGTGATCGAACTCATTGCCAACATAATATAGTCCTATGGGGTCACACGCATCGAACGAATTGTCAAAAATGAATTATGGATTTCTGGTGTGTTGGGCGACCGCCCAAGGTGCTATGGGCGACCGCCCATGTTATTTGAAAACTGGGCATTGGAGACTGTCTAGATGGGCGACCGCCCTTGTCCTTATGGGCGACCGCCCATGTTGGTTTCGAATAAGGGATTAAAGCTCTGGACACTTGGGCGACCGCCCATGTCCTTATGAGCGACCGCCCATATGGGTTTTCGGAGGAAGGGATTAGGCGCTGGACACATGGGCGACCGCCCAGGTCCCTATGGGCGACCGCCCATGTACCCTGAATGCTGAAACCGTTTTTCTCAAGGGTTTTTAAAAGGGCATAGTATTTATAGAGTATAAATACTTTCCTTCAACAACCCTAGCAGCCAGTCTTCATTTTTTAGCTTTGAGAAAGACAAAAATAGAGAGGATTTTCAATTGTGAATTGGAAATCATCACACCAATTCCACAATTCATCATAGATTGAAAAGGTTTCAATCAAGGGATCTAGCAATCCTCCTAGAAAGAGTTCTAGGGTTCGTTCATCGCGTGGATACTCGTAGAGGATCTTCGCTTCTCAAGATCATTTGTTCGTGATTCAAGGATCGTATATTGAAGACTTGCTAATTCTTCAATCTGGAGTTAGACTACGTATATCAACGACAAAGGCATTCAAGGTTGGTAACCCTAATTCATACTTCTTAATTATTCATCTAGAACGGATTCTAGGGCTTTGGGTATTCGAGTTATTTGCATTATTCCGCTGCGCATGGACCCTCAAAACCCAACAGACAGGCGTGGTAGTCAGGGGAATAGAGAAAATCTTCCTCCTGGCCAACATCCCCCACATCATGGCACTGCTGGTAGATCCAAGCAAAACCCCCAAGATGTCCCTCCTCGTCATAAGACACCTGGGCATGTTAATGCGAGAAACGAGGTAGACTTGAGAAGTCATTTGAACCACCAAAGGGAACATGAGGTTAATTCTACTGACTTGAGAGCAAGGCTCAGTCACGCAAAGCAGAAAACCCCTCCTCGTCATAATACCCCTCATCGGCATAGGAGCCCTGCTCGACCTAAGAGCCCTCCTTGGCATAGGAGCCCTCCTCGACACATGTCTCCTCCCCATCCAGAAATGGCACCTAGAAGGGACAGAGCACCATCTGGACATGTGGACAACCACCAGGAATATGAGGAACACAATAGAGTGAATAGGCACAAAAGGAAAGAAAGAAAGTACCCACCGTAGTTCTCATTTTAGCTCGTAGATCGATGCAAAAGATATTCTCATCTTGAAAAAGATACTAGATGAAATGGAGATGGGGAGAAAGCAAGTGGATTATGATGATACTAGTGCAACCCGTCCTTTCTCCCAGCAAATTAATGATCTACCTCATAATCTTGCTTTTAAAATCCATAGTTTTGAAAAATATGCGGGAACCACAGACGCACGGGACCATGTGCAAAGTTTTGAATCCACCATGGCCATCTTCACCAATGCAGATGATATTCTCTACAAGGCGTTTACGAGTACCTTCTCCGGAACAACTTTGTCCTGGTTCCGTGAGCAAAATAAGGGAAGCATCGATAGCTAGAAAATCATGAGGAGGAGGTTCCTGTACCACTTTGCTACATCGGAAAAGAGAAAGAAAAGACTTACAGATCTTGCTAACATTGAGCAAGGGAAGAACGAAACAATTCTGAGTTACTACAATCGATTCATAGCATGGCTAACCAGGTAGAGGAAAGCCTAACTGCTCGGGGGTGATCTTTTGCTTTAATTCCGACTAGGATTTGGGCAATTAATTTATTAACTTTCTGCCAGAGAGCCTAAGTCAAAATCCGATCTGTACAATGTGGCTTACGCCATAGATATGACAGAAGAGAAAAGTAAAAAGAGGTCTGAAAAACCAGAAGCAGACACAGATTGCACCAACCAGGCTTCTAACGGAAGTAACTATAAGGGAGAATAGAACTCGGGCTACTGAAAAAGCCGAGGTTTTTACCACCTCACCAAACCAATAATGGGGATCTTGAAGTTGGTGAATCTGTCAAGTCCCCGACCACTTGACGAAAGAACAAAATACACTCGTGACAACTCCAAGTATTGTGCCTTCCACAAGGACCACGGACATGACATGAATAATCGCATCTCCCTCAAGAGAATGATCCAGAGATGGGTAGACGAGGGAAAGCTTGATCGCTATGTTATGAGAAAGGATAACAAGCAAAAAAGAAAGGATGATGACGACGATGACAAAGAAGAGGAAAGGGAAGACAGGTCTCCTAGGGCTAATCTCTATGTTATAAGGGAGGAGACTGTTTCCAACAAAAAATTGAAAGACCAGATCCATGAGCTGAGTAAAGTCTATCACATCCCCGCCTGGATTCATAAGGAAGAGGAAGTCATCAGCTTCTCCCCTAATGAGCTAGCCGAAAGTCACGCGACTCGCGAACAACCCTTGGTGATCAAAGGGAGGATTGACAGCTGTGAATCTGAGAGACTCCTCATAGACTCGGAAGCCTCTCGAGATATTTTGTACTATTCTACTTTCCAAAAGATGAACCTGAAAGACAACATGTTGGAGCCTTACTCTAGAAGACTAGAATGCTTCACCAACCACAAAGTCAGCACCATGGGGACAATTGACTTATTGCTGGAAGTAGGGGAACATCCCTTCCGAGCCGAGGCCATAGTAACATTCGTGGTCATAGACCTGGCAAGTGACTATCATGCCATCATAGGCATTCCAAGTCAAGGCAAACATGGGTTGGTCGGCTCCCTCCCTCACTAAGGAGTTAAATTCCCTACTCGTGCTGGAATCGGATGCGTGAGGGCAACACCTAAGGAATTCTTGGAACATGTGATGAGGAGCATAAAAACATCCAGAAAAGTGGAGGTGGATACACCAGAGGAAAATCCAAAAATCTCTAAGTATGTCAAGACTACCATCACCAGTTCTAGGTTGAATATAATTTTGGACGCAGAGGATGAGGAACACATGATCCTAGATATCCATGAAAACAATGACACAGTTCTGTCTGTCCCAGATATAGGCCCTCATCTCGTCAACGGCCAAAACTCTAGGGCCAACCCTGACTTGAGACAAGGAGAGTCACCGAACGTGGACGAACTAGATGAGATGGAATAACTAGACATAAATGGTGAGGAAGTTAAAAGGCTTAGAGAGATAATAATTGAAACTTTGCAATTTTGAGACAGTTCAGAAATGGAGCTCGTAGACGAATTTGAAGAAATTAAAATCAATCCCGACTATCCAGAGCAAAAAATAAAAATTGGGGGCCAGCTCTCCCCGGAAGAAAGGGAGGAAATCATCACTCTTCTGAAAACCAATCTGATGTCTTTACGTGAAAGATCGAGGATATGCGGGGAATAAAAGAGGAGGTAGTTGTCCACAAGTTTGAAGTTGACCCATCTGCTAAACCTATCAAGCAGACACGAAGAATTTTGCAAACGATAAGGAAGATGCATTCAAGGAAGAAGTGCAGAAATTACTAAGTGTTGGAATCATTAGGGAAGCAATCTACTATGTTTGGTTGGCCAATGTTGTGATAGTCAAGAAACATAACGAGAAGTGGCGAATGTGTGTAGACTTCACATATCTCAATAAAGCCTGCTCGAAAGACAATTACCCTCTCCCTAGAATTGACAATCTGGTAGAGTCCATTGTTGTACATAAAACTCTCAGCTTTCTAGACGCTTACACTGGTTGTAATAACCCAAAAATTTTCGAGGATTATTTGGTAAATTGTTAAATTTTTAATTAGGCTTTTAGAGGGACTAATAATTATATTGAAGTCCTAGGAATTATATTATGTGGGTTTAAATTATTTAGATGAGTTGGGCTTTGGTATTGGGTTTAAGTTTAGTAAAACCCTTTTATAAATACTCATTTTTAATAAATTGTTTTAATAATTAAATTGTTTCCTTAATTTAAATTATTTGAATTACCTTTTTAATAAAAAGATTGGAAGTAATGGGTCTGAGTTATTATTGGACTAAGATTTTTGTGAACTTATTTTATTGGGCTTGAACTATCTAATTAGCTTGGGATTTGGAAAACCTAATAATATAAATACATATTTTCTTTCTAATAGGGTTACAATATTTTTATTAAACCAAAGAAATAAGAAGAGAGGGAGGCAGCTCTTGTTGCTGCCGTAAATAGAGAGAGAGAGAGAGAGAGAGAGAGAGAGAGAGAGAGAGAGAGAGAAGGAATGGAGAAGAGAAGGCTGCGGCTGTTGATCTTAGAAAAGAAAAGATGAAGGGAAAAGTCAGTGGCTATCAAAACCAAAAAATCAAGGTAAGGTTCTTTCGTCCCATAATTATTATTCTTGAATTTTAAAAGAACTTAGAAAATCCTAGAAACTTTTGAGATTAGATTGAGGTTTTTATTATGAATATTATTGATTAAGGAAGAATTAATTTAAGGACATTAAATTGAATTAGTTATGAATTTTTTGAAAGTTTAAAACTATTTAATTCTAGGTTTAGCCATTCTTAGATTGTAATGGTTTAATCTTAAGTTTTATGTAATAAATTAAGGGTTTGATTATTGGGGAATTGTAGGTTATAATGATGTAACCCTAACCCTAATTCATATTATTTTGAAATTAAATCAATCTCAATAAATATGATTAAAAGTATTTTTATTAAAAGAATATATAAATTAAATGATGTATTCAATGTTTGGAAAATAAAAGAAGAACAAAAATCATGTTTTTGAACCACCATGGATTCTACCGAATGGCCTAGGTAGGTTTTGGTTTTGTTTTGTTTAAACCGTTAAGTGTTTGGCCTATTTTGATAAAGCACGGTTAGTTTTCAAACGAAAAGGGACCAAACTGCAGAAGTTTTCAAAGCCGAAAGGATTATTCGGTTAAGTCATTAACAGTTAACTTCGTGGACCGAACCGAAAAGTTCAAAGGTTCTGAGGGACTGTTCTGTGATTTTGAAAATCTGAAGGACTGGTTTGCAATTACTGAAAAGTTGAAGGACTGTTTAGCAATTTTCCAAAATTTGAGGGACTGTTTAGTAATTTTCCAAAAGTTGAGGGACTATTTTGCAATTTTCCAAAAGTTGAGGGACTATTTTGTAAAATTCTGAAAGTTAAGTGACCTCTTTGTAACTTTAGAGAGTTAAAGGACTTTATTAAAATTAAGAAAACCTAAAAGAACCTTTTGGAATTTAGGGGAAGTCCAAAGACTTTAAAGGAATTATATTAAGGGAAAAGAAGAAAAATAACACTTTAAGAATAATAAAAGACTTAGGTTCCAAAGTATTAGAGTTCGAAATAGAAAGTTCTAAGGTTAGGAAACTGCTAAATTAGGAAAGTTCCTAAAAATAGAAAGTTAGTTAACCAGTTAAGGTGAGTCTAAGAGTAACTCATAGGTTAACTAAAGAAAGGAAGTATAGGTACATAAGAAGTAATAAACGATTACTTGTGTCTAAGTTATGTTATTCCATGATTGTAGATTTCGCATAAAGGCAATTGCTTAAGGAAGGAAAGCAAAGCTAAGGTAAGGGATTATACATCTTTAAGTTAATTGTTCTCCGCTCCGTTTCATTGTTTAGGCTTCCGCATGTTTCTTGGCGATGTACGTTCCTTTGATACGTAAAAGCTGACCTTGTGTCAGTATTTGTTTTGACTCCCTCGGTTACCGTTATTTGCTAATCTTTTGCTATTCGTTTGATAAATCGTTCTTTTGGTTTCAAAAAAATACGAAAATTTTATTGTCCTTGTGAAAGTTCGTATTTTTGTATGCAATAAGTTTTGATATGATATGATTTTGTTCCATTAATGATCACTAAGTTAGACAACCTGCTCCGGCGGGGTATATTTGATATTTTGGCCTTCGGGCAAACTTAGTTCACCGCTTCAATGTAGTTGTGGTGCACTGTTTAGGACTCTGCGGAGTCAACCTTTGTGCCCTTTGTGGGATTTCGAACCCTTTGTGGGTATTAGTACTCTTTGTGGGCTTTTGTTCCCTTTATGGGGTTTTGGTTTGATAAGGTCAGTGGACCACTTATGTGATCATGATGTCTGTGAGTGATTTGATTATCTACGGCTGGTATGGGACAGTTGTAGATAATTAGATTACTCGAGTCAACTTTGTTCAGCTTATCAGTCCTTTGAATTTCTTAAAATCTGTGAGTGGTTTAGTTAGTTAAAGCTGGTATGGGACAGTTTTAATTAAGTAAACCATTCGAGTCAATTTGAATCGATTTCGCCATCATTTGAAACTCCAAAATATTTGTCAACTCAGTCTGTGAAACCGTTGAGATTTTGAAAGACATGTGATTTGAGAATTTGTTAAATAATGATTTCGAATTTGTACTTCGTTATTTCTTCGATTGTTACTTGAAATTTGTATCGTTTGATATTCCTTCAGGTCAACTCCTCCTTAGTAACAGGAGGGGTTGTATATGAACTTACTGGGCATTGTTCGCTCACCCTTTCATACTCTTTTTCTTCCAGATTTCAGATAGGAAGAATGTGAAACGGTTCGGGAGCACTTCATAAGGAGTTCAAGGATCGTTTTTAGCTTATTTCATTTTAGAATCTTTAGTTAGTTATTTCAGTTAATTGAGAGATTGTTAGACATTAAAGTTTTTTTTTGAGCTAGTGGATTGTACTAGCCGTTGAAATTATTACCGTTTTCAGCATTTAAGTTATTTCAAATTGTGGTTAGTTTTTGAATTATGGTTTTAGTAGCCGTTGGAGGTTATTTTATCATTAATTAAGTATTATGATTGTTGTTGAAATTTGGGGTCGTTACACTTGGTATCAGAGCTTTGGCTTTAGATCCTTGGGAGTTTAGGCTGTATGAGGATAAGTTTGATTTTGGTTTTAGATCTTTGGGAGTTTAGGATTTGTGAGAATAAGTTTGATTTGAGGCTTAGGTTTGACCTCAGTGTCATTCTAGGAGTATTTAGTTTGGATTGATATGATAAGATTAGCTGCTTCGTCGGATTATGAAAGTTTAGAGGACTAAACTTCTTTTAAGGGGGTAAGAATGTAATAACCCAAAAATTTTCGAGGATTATTTGGTAAATTGTTAAATTTTTAATTAGGCTTTTAGAGGGACTAATAATTATATTGAAGTCCTAGGAATTATATTATGTGGGTTTAAATTATTTAGATGAGTTGGGCTTTGGTATTGGGTTTAAGTTTAGTAAAACCCTTTTATAAATACTCATTTTTAATAAATTGTTTTAATAATTAAATTGTTTCCTTAATTTAAATTATTTGAATTACCTTTTTAATAAAAAGATTGAAAGTAATGGGTCTGAGTTATTATTGGACTAAGATTTTTGTGAACTTATTTTATTGGGCTTGAACTATCTAATTAGCTTGGGATTTGGAAAACCTAATAATATAAATACATATTTTCTTTCTAATAGGGTTACAATATTTTTATTAAACCAAAGAAATAAGAAGAGAGGGAGGCAGCTCTTGTTGCTGCCGTAAATAGAGAGAGAGAGAGAGAGAGAGAGAGTGAGAGAGAGAGAAAAACCTTGAGAAGGAATGGAGAAGAGAAGGCTGCGGCTGTTGATCTTAGAAAAGAAAAGATGAAGGGAAAAGTCAGTGGCTATCAAAACCAAAAATCAAGGTAAGGTTCTTTCGTCCCATAATTATTATTCTTGAATTTTAAAAGAACTTAGAAAATCCTAGAAACTTTTGAGATTAGATTGAGGTTTTTATTATGAATATTATTGATTAAGGAAGAATTAATTTAAGGACATTAAATTGAATTAGTTATGATTTTTTTTGAAAGTTTAAAACTATTTAATTCTAGGTTTAGCCATTCTTAGATTGTAATGGTTTAATCTTAAGTTTTATGTAATAAATTAAGGGTTTGATTATTGGGGAATTGTAGGTTATAATGATGTAACCCTAACCCTAATTCATATTATTTTGAAATTAAATCAATCTCAATAAATATGATTAAAAGTATTTTTATTAAAAGAATATATAAATTAAATGATGTATTCAATGTTTGGAAAATAAAAAGAAGAACAAAAATCATGTTTTTGAACCACCATGGATTCGGCCGAATGGCCTAGGTAGGTTTTGGTTTTGTTTTGTTTAAACCGTTAAGTGTTTGGCCTATTTTGATAAAGCACAGTTAGTTTTCAAACTGAAAAGGGACCAAACTGCAGAGTTTTCAAAGCTGAAAGGATTATTCAGTTAAGTCATTAACTGAACAGTTAACTCAGACCGAATCGAAAAGTTCAAAGGTTCTGAGGGACTGTTCTGTGATTTTGAAAATCTGAAGGACTGTTTTGCAATTACTGAAAAGTTGAAGGACTGTTTAGCAATTTTCCAAAATTTGAGGGACTGTTTAGTAATTTTCCAAAAGTTGAGGGACTATTTTGCAATTTTCCAAAAGTTGAGGGACTATTTTGTAAAATTCTGAAAGTTAAGTGACCTCTTTGTAACTTTAGAGAGTTAAAGGACTTTATTAAAATTAAGAAAACCTAAAAGAACCTTTTGGAATTTAGGGGAAGTCCAAAGACTTTAAAGGAATTATATTAAGGGAAAAGAAGAAAAATAACACTTTAAGAATAATAAAAGACTTAGGTTCCAAAGTATTAGAGTTCGAAATAGAAAGTTCTAAGGTTAGGAAACTGCTAAATTAGGAAAGTTCCTAAAAATAGAAAGTTAGTTAACCAGTTAAGGTGAGTCTAAGAGTAACTCATAGGTTAACTAAAGAAAGGAAGTATAGGTACATAAGAAGTAATAAACGATTACTTGTGTCTAAGTTATGTTATTCCATGATTGTAGATTTCGCATAAAGGCAATTGCTTAAGGAAGGAAAGCAAGGCTAAGGTAAGGGATTATACATCTTTAAGTTAATTGTTCTCCGCTCCGTTTCATTGTTTAGGCTTCCGCATGTTTCTTGGCGATGTACGTTCCTTTGATACGTAAAAGCTGACCTTGTGTCAGTATTTGTTTTGACTCCCTGCTACCGTTATTTGCTAATCTTTTGCTATTCGTTTGATAAATCGTTCTTTTGGTTTCAAAAAAATACGAAAATTTTATTGTCCTTGTGAAAGTTCGTATTTTTGTATGCAATAAGTTTTGATATGATATGATTTTGTTCCATTAATGATCACTAAGTTAGACAACCTGCTCCGGCGGGGTATATTTGATATTTTGGCCTTCGGGCAAACTTAGTTCACCGCTTCAATGTAGTTGTGGTGCACTGTTTAGGACTCTGCGGAGTCAACCTTTGTGCCCTTTGTGGGATTTCGAACCCTTTGTGGGTATTAGTACTCTTTGTGGGCTTTTGTTCCCTTTATGGGGTTTTGGTTTGATAAGGTCAGTGGACCACTTATGTGATCACGATGTTCAAGGAAAGTGATTTGATTATCTACTACTGGTATGGGACAGCTTGTAGATAATTAGATTACTCGAGTCAACTTTGTTCAAATTTATCGAGTCCTTTGAATTTCTTAAAATCGTGAGTGGTTTAGTTAGTTAAAGCCGGTATGGGACAAGCTTTAATTAAGTAAACCATTCGAGTCAATTTGAATCGATTTCACCATCATTTGAAACTCCAAAATATTTGTCAACTCAGTCTGTGAAACCGTTGAGATTTTGAAAGACATGTGATTTGAGAATTTGTTAAATAATGATTTCGAATTTGTACTTCGTTATTTCTTCGATTGTTACTTGAAATTTGTATCGTTTGATATTCCTTCAGGTCAACTCCTCCTTAGTAACCGGAGGGGTTGTATATGAACTTACTGGGCATTGTTCGCTCACCCTTTCATACTCTTTTTCTTCCAGCATTTCGTATAGGAAGAATGTGAAACGGTTCGGGAGCACTTCATAAGGAGTTCAAGGATCGTTTTTAGCTTATTTCATTTTAGAATCTTTAGTTAGTTATTTCAGTTAATTGAGAGATTGTTAGACATTAAAGTTTTTTTTTGAGCTAGTGGATTGTACTAGCCGTTGAAATTATTACCGTTTTCAGCATTTAAGTTATTTCAAATTGTGGTTAGTTTTTGAATTATGGTTTTAGTAGCCGTTGGAGGTTATTTTATTATTAATTAAGTATTATTATTGTTGTGGAAATTCGGGGTCGTTACACTGGTTATCACCAGATAAAAATGGCTGAGGAAGACATTGAGAAAACAGCTTTACAGGCAGCTGTAGGAATTTATTGTTACACTATGATGCCCTTCGGGCTTAAAAATGCGGGCGCAACCTACCAGCGTATGGTCAACAAAGTCTTTGGGGAGCAGATAAGCCGTAACATGGAAGCCTACATAGATGACATGGTTATCAAGACTAGAAACGACAGTCACGCTCCAGACTTGGAGGAAACTTTTGACAACGTACGAGCAAACATCATGAAATTGAATCCAAGTAAATGTGTGTTTGGGGTGACTGTCGGGAAGTTCCTAGGCTTTATGGTATCACAAAGAGGAATCGAGGAAAATTCGGAGAAAATCAAAGCCTTGATTGACATGAAAGAACCTACCAGCATCAAGGAGGTTCAAAGGCTGAACGTAAGAATAGCTGCCCTTGGGAGATTTATTGCAAAGTCTGCGAAAAAATTGCTGCATTTCTTCAAAGTATTAAAGGGGACCAAAAGCTTCTCCTGGAGATCTGAATACTCAGAATCATTAAAACAGTTGAAGGAGTATTTGGGATCCCCCCATTTGTTGAGCAACACAGTTACTGGGGAGATGTCGTACGTCTTTCTAGCAGCCACAGAACATGCTATAGCTACGATACTAGTCCGGAATGAAGGAACCACTCAGAAACCTATCTATTATGTCTCCAAGGCATTCTCAGACGTGGAGAGCAGATACTTCAACACAAAAAAAGATAGCCTACGCCCTAGTCATAGCGGCAAGAAAGCTACGAGCATACTTTTCTGCACATCCCATAATTGTGTATATCAATGCGCCCCTGAAGAAAATCTTGCATAAGTTGGACTGCTCAAGACGTCTCCTTAATTGGTGTATCGAACTCACTAAGTTTGATATTAGATACCAACCTAGGAGGACACTCCTAGCAAAGCTTCCTGTCAATTTTATGGTTGAAACCTCCTTCATAGGTGAGCACGACCCCACCTACCATAAGTGCAAAAAACCTACGGGGGAAGAACCGACCATCGAGCTCCCATCTAACTGTTGGGTCATATACACAGATAGTTCGGCCACCAAGGAAAGAAGCGGAGCTGGAGTTGTACTAGCAAGTACCAATGGGGAACACACCTTCCAAGACATAATCAGATTCAAGTTCCCTGCCTCCAACAATCAAGCTGAGTATGAGGCCCTGATATTTGGCATAGAGTTGGCATCCTTCTATGAAGCAACCAAAATCTCCGCCTTCTGTAACTCCCAGATCGTAGTCAAGCAGATAAATGGGGAGTATAACACTCAACATCCCATACTTACAAAGTATAAAGACCTCGTCCTAGACATAATGAAAAGGCTGGATTTTTTTTGAAATAAGTCAGATAGGAAGGGAGAATAATCTAGTGGCAGATGTTCTGTCTAAACTGGCAACTATTGACGTGGAAAATCCTAATTCTAACCCACTTATAGTCTTTATCGAAGAACCTGCCTACGAAAGACTACGAGTAATGCTCCTAGATTAGGAGGAGAAGTGCTAGATAGATGAGTACATAGACTTCATTGAAAGGGACCAACTGCCTGATGACGAGGCGCGTGCTAGAATTATCAAGAAGAAGTCGGTAAGATTCACAGTGTTGAATGGGATCTTGTATAGATGATCATTTACAAAGCCCCTACTAAGGTGCATCCATCCCAAGGAGACAGAAAATCTCTTGGCAAAAGTCCATGAAGGCATTTGTGGTGGTCACCCGGGGTCCAGAACCTTAGCTAACAAAATTATCACGCAAGGTTACTACTGGCCAAACCTGAGAGATGATACCCAATCCTACGTAAGAAAGTGTGACAAGTGACAGAGATACGCTGATATTCCTAGACTGGCAGTAGTGAAACAGACACTCATAATTCCTACTTGGCCATTTGACATCTGGGGAATTGACATCAACGGTCCCTTCCCTCCCGCCCGAGGTAGTTGCAAGTATGTGATCGTGGCAGTAGAACTTCTGGGCGTATTCTCTGTAGAGGGGCACTGAGGAGTGAAGGAGGGGTGCTTAAAATGAGAGGTGAAGGCCTCTATTTATAGGCTGGATGCATGGGCTTAGTATGTCGCACGACATAACAAGCCATAACCGTTTTCCTTCTAGAAACATGCAAGGTGGCAAGCTTCTAGAAGTCTTCTTGGCAAGTTATGTCGCACGACATAACAAGCCCCTTCCAATTCCTTCTAGAAACATGCAAGGTGGCAAGCTTCTAGAAGTCTTCTTGGCAAGTTATGTCGCACGACATAACAAGCCCCTTCCACACTACCAGAAACAGGTGTTTTAGCGACGGAATAATCAGCGACGGACTTATTCCGTTGCTAAATAGCGGCGGAATATAAGCTTTAGTGTCGAAATTATTTTGGCGTCAAATTTAGCGACGAAATTTAATTCCGCCGCTAATTTCCGCCGCTAAAACGAATATTCCTCGAATATTCGTTTAATTACCGCCACTATTTTCGCGGTTGATTTACCGACGGAATATTCCGCCGCTAAATCTTTATCAGCGACGAAATTATTCCGCCGGTGAAAATATATCATTTTTTTTTTTATTTAACAAGTATTCTAAATATTCCGACGGTGAAATTAAAATATTTTTTATTTTTTTGGAATATTACACCGACGGAATATTTCCGCCGCCGAATAATTAATTGTTTGTAATGTATCAGCGTCGGAAATATTCCGACGGTGAAATTAAATGTTTTTTTTTTATTAAACACCGACGGAATATTTCCGCCGCTGATAAGTTAATATTTTTTTATTTATCAGCGACGAAAATATTTCGTTGCTGATAATAAAATGAAATTTTTGTTTATTTTTAGAACTAAATAACAAACTAAAAAACATTAAAATATCATAAATATTTATGATATTTTTGAAAAAATAAATAAATCATAAATATTTATTAATTTTAATTTAATAAATATCATTATTTTTTTTATGTAAAATATGAAAGTTATTTTAAATTACTCTCATAAAAATAAATATGAGTCAATAAATATTATTTTTGAAAAAAAAAATACCACATAAATATTTATTAATTTTAATTTAATAAATATCATTCTTTATAATTATATAAAACAAGAAAAATATTTTAAATTACACTAAAAAAATAAATATGAGTCAATAAATACACTATACCCTATACCCTATATATACACTATACCATATACCCTATACCCTATACAACATATCATATACCCTATACCTTATACCCGATACCCTATACCCTATACCCTATACCCGATACCCTATACCGTATACCCTATACACTATACCCGATACCCTATACCCTATACCCTATACACTATACCATATACCCTATACACTATATCCTATACACTATACCCTATACACTATACCCTATACATTATACATTATACACTATACACTATACACTATACACTATACCCTACACCCTATACCCTATACCCTATACCCTATACACTATACCCTATACCTTATACCCTATACCCTATACCCTATACCCTATACCCTATACACTATACACTATACCCTATACACTATACCCTATACCCTATACACTATACTTATACCCTATACCCTATACCCATACCCTATACACTATACACTATACTTATACACTATACCCTATACCACTATACACTATAGGACATACCATACTTATACACTATACTTTATACACTATACTTATACCTTATACCCTATAGTGGCATAAAGCACAGATAGTATGGGTGTGGAAAGTATACGGCATGTATATGGCATAAAGCCGTATAGTGGCATAGGTATAAGGTATAAAAGGTATAGTGAACAGGGCATGTACAGATAATGCATAAATAGATAGCTGTAAACAGATAAATAGATGTGAGTATTAATTGTATAGATAGTGGGAGGTATAGTGGTATAATAGCATAGTATGGCCATGGGTGTATATGGTATAAGTAGATAGGTATAAATGTAAACAGATAGTGGTATGAACAGATAACAGACATGGTATAGGTATAGTATGTGTATAAGAGCCATAGATGTATAGGAGTATAGTGTATAGTGTATAGTATAGGTATAGAGGTATGTGTGGTATAAGGTATAGTGGTATAAACAGATAGGTATTGTGGTATGTGGTATAAATGTATATCAGATAGGTGTGGTATGTGTATAAGTATAGTATAAAGGATAGGGTATAAAATAAATGTATAGTGTATAAGGTATTAAGGAGATAGTGGCATTGTAGGTATAAGGCATAGTGGTATAGCAGACAGGTATGTGGTATAGTGGCATAAAGGTATAGGTATGTTGCAGTGGCATATGACAGTATATGCATAGGGTATGTGGTATAGCCGTTGAGTATAGCATGTGTAAACAGATAGTGTATACGTGTATAGTGTACTGTGGTATATGTATATGGTATGGTATAGGGTATAGGCATAGGGCATATGGTATAGTGTATACGGTATGTGGCATCTAGTATGGGGGTATGTGTGGTAACGGGCATAGGAGGCATAGGGTATACGGTATCACAGCGAAATATGGTATACGGTATAACAGATATAGGGTAGTATAAGACAGTATAACAGATAGTATGGTATGTGGTATGTGGTATAGTTTGGTATAGGTAGGTATAATGGGTATGAATAGATATACAGATAAAACAGATAAACAGATATAGGGTGGTATAGTGGTATAGGTATATGGTATAGTGGCATAGGTATAGTGGTGTAGTGGTATAGGGTATAGTTTATAGGTATAGTGGTAATAGTATAGGGTATGTGGTATACGGTATAGGGTGGTATAATAGGCATGTGGTATAAGGTATATATAGTGTATAGGTATAGGGTGGTATGTGCAGAGGGTAGTGTAGATGTGGTATGTAGTATAGTGTATAGTGTATAAGATAGGGTATGTGGTATAACAGATATGGTATAATAGTGTATAGTATAGTGGTATACAGATATATATGGTATATTGTATAGCAGATAGGGGTATAGTGTATAGGGTATAGGGTATGGTGTATCGTATAGTGTACTGTTGCATAGTGGTATATATAGGGTATGTTGGTATAGTATAGTGTATAGGGTATAGGTATATGGTATAGGGCGGTATAGGTATAGTGTATACGGTATAAGGTATAGGTATAGGTATGGTGCGTATAGTGTATGAGTATAGTGTATAAGGTATAGTGTATAGGGTATATGGTATAGCAGATAGTGGTATATAGTGTATGATGGTATAGAATATAGGGTATAGTGTATAGGGTATACGGTATAGGGTAGTTTAGGATTTATTTATTTTTTCAAAAATAATATTTATCGACACATATTTATTTTTTGAGAGTAATTTAAAATAACTTTCATGTTTTATGTAAATAAAAATAATGATATTTATTAAATTAAAATTAATAAATATTTATGATTTATTTATTTTTCAAAAATAATGATATTTATTAATGATATTTATTAATTATGAAATTTCCGTCGCCGAGTTTAAAATCGCGAAATTTCCGTCTCGCAGCGTGCCACGTCATCGATCCATGTGAACGACGTATAGGTTAGCTGCCGGATGAATATTCCGCCGCTAAATATTAATTATAGCTGAATTTAATTTTCGCCGCTATAATTAATATTTAGGGGGGAATTATATATACGTATTTTATCATTCGTAAAATCAATTACGCAACATTTCCCTCTCTCTCTCTTCCCGCTTTCTCTCTCTTCCCTCTATCTCTCTCTGCGAACTGCGACCTAGAAGAAGAAGAAGCTCTCGCCGCCGTCCGTCCACCTTCCGCCGTCTCCGTCCGTCTCGAGCTCTCACGCCGTCGTCTCCGTCCGTCCGCCTCCTTCCACCGTGTTTCTCTCTCTTCTCTCGTACTCAACCGTATTTTGATTCCCTCTCTAATAATCGATTTCTAGATCTTGTTCTCTCTTCGCTATTTCATGGAGGTTTTTGGGTTTTTGTTTTTTCTCCCAATTGTACGCATTTTGATGCATTTTTGGGAGCTAAGAGGGTCCGAGGTATAATTCTATTTGATTGTTCTTAATTTAATTTGTTTGTATTTTCTGTATCAATTTTGCAATTTGGGCTTGTAGCTTAATTGTTTGTTTGATTGCTTCTATGGTTCGTTCTCCCTTTTTTCCATTCATCTATGTGATGTTTGAGACATTTCCCGGTCCATTTTTGTTGTCTGAATTGGTATAGTGGTTGTTAATTGTAGCCATCCTCTGTGCTTTTGTTGTTGATGTTACTGCTAAATTGCTTTGTTGAGGAATATGGATTGTCTGACTCAATGTTAATACATGATAATTTTAACCATAAACCCAAAATTTAATCTGTTTGTATTTTCTGTTTCAATTTTCCAATATATATATATTTTTTAAAAAGCAATAGCTAAAATGATGAGCAATTAAGTGATACCAATTGGATGAATTATTTCGAAATCTATTGTGTTCATGCCAAATTCAATTGGCTGAATTGGTATAGTGGTTGTTAATTGTAGCCATCCTCTGTGCTTTTGTTGTTGATGTTACTGCTATATTGTTTCCTATTGTTAAAGTTGTATATTTTAATATTTTTACTGTAATACAGATATGAGTTCTAGTAGTAAGGGTAAGGGTAAGAAGACTAAGCCCATCTACACATTGACATCGGGACGCAACCGTCCCGATCCCGGCACCGATGATGTCGACCCCTCTCGCAGAGTACTAGCTCCACCTCTGGGCGGGCCTGCACTACTGTCGATTCCGAGGAGGATCTTTGTCCTGATATCATCACATTATGAGCAAGAAGTAACTCTTCATTAATTTGATATAAGTTGGTTCCTTTTTGTTTTATATATAATTCATTATTCAAGTTAAAATGTTATTGTATAAATATACTTGGTGTTTGTAGGTGGATACCCCACCACAGGGACTAAGATCGGGCACATCAGCGGTCTCGGAAAATGACCGAGTTTTGGCCCAACTGGAAAAAATTGCCACCGAGGCGTAAGGAGGATGCGTGGGAGGAGTTTAAGGTAATGTGTTAATGGTTTTTATTTAAAACTTAAATGTTAGTTTGTTATTAAAATATTATAATTAATAATGATTATACTCTTTTAGTTTTGTAATGTTATCATTATATGTCAGTAGGGGAAATATTATTGGGATGAGTCAATAAGCGGCGACGGCTAGATATGTTTTCAATGAACAGGCTCACAAGCTATTTAAGGATCATATTTGTAACATATTTATATATCCTTAATTAGTTTAATTAACAATGATTATACTCTCTTTTAATTTTATAAAGTCATCATTATATGTTTACGAGACATTCATATTTTTTATAGGTACCACGAAGAGAAATCATTATACTAATCGGCTCGCGGCGGAAAACATCCCTCTTGCCCTACTTGGATGACCGAGGAGGTGTTTCGTCAATTTTGCGAATATTGGGGGTCGGATGCGGCGAAGGCTATATCCGAACAGGCCAAGGCCAATAGAGCAGGCTCCTTGGTCGGCGGCGATGCATACCATGGGACGCTCACTTGCCGCCGAGCATCACGACCGCATGGTATGTATGTTAGTTTAAATGTAGTAGTGTATGGATGCTTTTAAATAGGTTTATGTACGTATGTTAGCTGGGAGCCATGTTGATGCTATGAAATCCATGGTTTTAGTGTAAATGTAGTGTATGCATGCTTTTAAATCAGTTTAAATGTTGCATTTATACAATTTCAAAGTAATAATCTCGCTTATTTTATTTATAGGAAAGGGAGCATGGTCCGAATATCGCTTTGTGGATGTTTACGCTAGCACCCATCTTCGGAATTTACAAGCGCCCGATCAACCTCCGCAATAGGTTGACGATCGCTCTACTAATGCCTTTGTAAGTAAACTATCATTAAATGACTTGATTTTGAATATGTAAATTTATTTATGTACCTTACATTGTGTATATGATTATAATTATTTGTTTTATTTTGACAGGCTGCATATCAAGCCGCCGTTGTTCCCGAAGGAACGCCTCCCGGCGAGCCCGTCCCCTTCGTGCCTGATGTTTGGCACTCGGTCACCTCTGAGGGACGTCCAAAGAGAGGAGCCCGAGTGTTAGGGATGGGGATTACGGCGGCAATGCCCGTCGACGTCGACCGGCCGTCGGCGAAATGATGCCCCGCCCACGTATGATCCCGAGGGTCGACACTCCGGGAGGCTGCGTTGGAGGAGGAGAAACGCGAGCGGCAAAGCTTGCGGAGGCTTTGGCGGTTCGAGACGCAGATGCAGGGAGGAGAATGATCGGCGTCATGCGAGATTCAAAGACAACATGCGAGAGACTCAAAGACAATTGGCGCGTTGATGGCTCATCTCGCCAGACTTCCAGTGGTAATTTCCACCTCCCCGAGTTGATTGCGGACTTTTTAGACATTTTTGTATTAATTTATACTTGTTTGTAAACATTTGAGACATTTGGTACCCGCGGAGCCCCTCCCCCTCCCCCTCCCCCTCCCCCTCTCCCCTCTCCCTCCCGAATTGGTACGGTGGTACGGTGATATTTAGTTTTTATTTGGTACGCTGATATTTGATTTTTAGTTTTTATAGTTTTAGTTTTATAAATTGAAATGTTATATCAGGTACAAAAAATTTTGGTTTATTGATATTTTAAATTTTTTTTTTAATTTATTTGTAATCGCCGACGGAAATTCCGTCGCCGAAATTAATTTCAAATAATTTAATTTTTATTATAGCGGCGGAAATTGTCGCTGAAATAAAAATTAATTAAAATAAATTAATTTCAAATGCAATTTTCCGTCTCTGAAATTAATTTATTTTAATTAATTTTTATTTCAGCGACGGAATTTCCGCCGCTATAATCATTTAATTTTTATTTAATTTTTGATTTCAGCAGCGACGCGCTACACTTCAAAGACCTGGGTGTAGTGATAAGTATGCAAAGGTTGCTAGGTCGTCGCCCGAAAGCGACGCGCCATCTCTTCGCCCGGGGGTGGTGTCAAATATGCAAGGGTGCGCTACACTTCAAAGACCTGGGTGTAGTGATAAGTATGCAAAAGTTGCTAGGTCGTCGCCCGGAAGCGACGCGCCATCTCTTCGCACGGGGGTGGTGTCAAATATGCAAGGGTTTCCGCATTGCGGACGAGTGCGGGTAAAGAAGCTAGTCCATGGTAGGTGTAAGGGTAGTGGGATGCGCTTTGAAACTTGGAACATTGGATCATTGACAGGGAGATCAGCAGAGGTGGTGGAAGTTATGAGGAGGAGGAAGATTCACATAATGTGTCTACAGGAAACTAAGTGGGTTGGAGAGAAAGCAAAAGAAATATCGCCTTGGGGTTTTAAGCTTTGGTACTCAGGAAAGGATAAGGGTAGAAATGGAGTGGGCATCATTATTGATAAGGAGTATAGTAATGATGTGGTGGAAGTGTACAGGAAGAGTGATCGAATTATGGGCATTAAACTGGTGATACGTGATGAGATTATAACTATTATTTCCGCCTATGCACCACAAGTAGGGTTGGATGCATCTATTAAACAAGTGTTCTGGGAAGATTTGGAGGAGGTAGTGCAACGAGTACCTAGTGGTGAGAAATTAGTGATTGTTGGTGATCTGAACGGACATGTGGGGTCTAGTCGACATGGCTTTGAGAGCATACATGGAGGTTTTGGTTTTGGAGAGAGGAATGAAGCAGGAAATAGTATCCTGGACTTTGCGTTGGCATATGACTTGAGTATAATGAACACTTGGTTCAAGAAGAGAGAATCTCACTTGGTGTCATATAGGAGTGGAGGTAATGCGAGTTAGATTGACTTCTTCTTAGTAAGAAATACTTGTAGAAAGAGTTATACAGATTGCAAGGTTGTTCCGGGTGAGAGCACAGCAACTCAACATAGACTGGTGGTACTTGATTTTCGAAGTAAGAGAATTTCGAGGAAGAGAAAATCACAGGTAGGCCCTAGAATCAAGTGGTGGAGACATCAAGGGGAAAATCAACCGAAATTTGTAGCTAAGATGGTCGATACCGGTATTTGGGCGGATAATATGGAGGATATGGATATAGATTCGACTTGGACTAAGATGGTACATACCATAAAGGAGGTGGCGAAAGAAGTCCTTGGAGAATCTAGAGGAAATGGGCCACCAAGTAAGGACACATCATGGTGGAACGAGGAAGTAAAACAAGCAATAAAGGGCAAGCGAGAATGCTACAAATTATTGGGGAAATGTAGGAGCGACGAGAACTATGAGAAGTATAAGGAAGCTAGAAGAGATGCTAAGAAAGCAGTAAGAGACGCAAGAGCAAAGGTGAATCAGAAACTTTATAATAAGTTGGATACAAAAGAAGGGGAAAAGGACATCTACAGACTCGCTCGTATGAGGGATAAGAGGACACGAGATATTGGGACGGTTAAATGTGTGAAGGATGTAGACCAAAGAGTTTTAGTCGGGGATAAAGAGATAAAAGATAGATGGAGTTCGTACTTTGATAACTTGTTCAATGGCGGTCAAGAGCAGGATGTTGGAGATTTAAATATCTCTTCGAGTATGGTTAATCGAGATTTTATGCGGAGAATTCGAAAGAGTGAAGTGGAAATGGCAATGAAAAGATGAGATTGAAGAAAGCCGTTGGACCGGATGGTATACCAATTGAGGTTTGGAGATGTTTCGGGAGAGGGGAGTAGATTGGTTAACAACGCTATTTAACAAGATATGGAGAGTTAACACAATGCCATTGGAGTGGCGGAAGAGTACTCTGATCCCTTTGTATAAGAATAAAGGTGATGTCCAAGATTGTGCCAACTATCGGGGGATCAAACTAATGAGCCATACTATGAAACTTTGGGAAAGAGTAATTGCACAAAGGCTGAGAAAAATTGTGGATATTTCGGATAACCAATTTGGGTTTATGCCAGGAAGATCGACTATGGAGGCAATATATCTTATGAGACAAACCATGGAGAAATATCGGGATCAAAAGAAAGATTTGCATATGGTTTTCATTGATTTGGAGAAGGCGTATGATAAAGTGCCAAGAGAGGTACTTTGGTGGGCATTAGCAAAGAAGGGTGTTTCAAAGAAATATATTGATATTATCAAGGACATGTATAATGGAGTTAGTACTTGTGTATATACTAGTGTTGGGAAGACCGAAGAGTTCCCTATAAAGATTGGAGTGCATCAAGGTTCCGCACTTAGCCCCTTTCTTTTTGCTTTGATAATGGACGAATTGACGAGGTCAGTCCAAGATGATATACCAAAGTGTATGCTGTTCGCAGATGATATTGTGCTGATTGATGAGACAAGAGAGGGTGTTGAAAGTAAATTGGAGTTGTGGAGACACACTTTGGAATCGCGAGGTTTTCGATTAAGCACAAGCAAGACTGAATATTTGGAGTGTAAATTTAGCAGAGTTGGAAGTAGGGAGGCAGGGGCGGTCACATTTGATGGAAATATTATCCAAGCTTCTGAATTTTTTCGCTATCTTGGATCCATTATCCAAAAGGATGGAGAATTAGATGGAGATGTGGCTCATAGGATTAAAGCAGGTTGGTTGAAGTGGAAGAGTGCTACAGGGTTTCTATGTGATCGCGGCATGCCCAATAGATTAAAGGGAAAATTCTACCGCAGGGCAATTAGGCCGGCATTGCTTTACGGCACCGAATGTTGGACCGTGAAACAGTGTCACGTGCATAAGATGAATGTGGCGGAGATGCGTATGCTTCGATGGATGTGCGGTCATACAAGAAAGGATCGATTGGGGAATGAGGTGATCAGAGGTAAAGTATGTGTTGCGCCCATTGAGGATAAAATGAGGGAAAATCGTCTACGGTGGTTTGGACATGTGAGAAGGAGACCGAGTGATGCACCGATTAGGATGCCTAACAAAGTGGAGAAATGATAAAATGGCGAGGGGTAGGGGAAGACCCAAACAAACTTGGATTAGAGTAATTGAAAATGATATGAATTTATTTGAAGTGGATGAAAGTATGGTGTTGAAGAGGCCGGAGTGGAGGGCAAAAATCCAAGTGGGGGGTTGATTTTTTATTTTTTATTTTTTATTTTTTATTTTTTATTTTTTATTTTTTATTTATTTTATTTTATTTTTTATTTTTTATTTTATTTATTTATTTATTTATTTATTTTTTTTTATTTTTTTTTCACGATAACATATGAGGATTCATGTTAGCCGACTCCAAATTATTTTTGGACTAAGGCTTTGTTATTGTTGTTGTTGTTGTACAGCGACGGAAATTTCCGCCGCTGAAATTAATTTAATTAAATTAATTTTTATTACAGCGACGGAAATTTCCGCCGCTGAAATGAAAATTAAATTAAATTAAATTAATATAGCAGCGGAATTTTCCGTCGCTGTAACCATTAATTCACCGGCAGAATTAAATTCCATCGGTAAAATAAAAAAATACCGGCGGAAATTGACCCGTTGGAGCACTGCGACGGGCTGGTAGCGGCGGACCACCGACGAAATTTTTCCGCCGGTGATTATTTTTAGCGACGGAAATTTAATTTTAGCGGCAGAAATTTCCGTCGCTAAATGACCTTTTTCTGGTAGTGCCAGTTCCTCTAGAAACATGCAAGGTGGCAGTCTTCTAGAAGGGAATTCTGCATAAAAGAAAAACGTGTTTCTTTAGCTCCAAACAGTCCCTTCTCCCCTTAGGAGGTTTGGAACATTTCCGGAATTGCTCCGGAACTCTAGGAAAGTCTGGGGAATTGCCGGGAAACTTGCCGAAATTGCCGGGAAATTTGCCGGAATTGCCGGGGAACTTAACCGGAAGGCATGAGCCAGATTTGGGTACTTACACCCACCTCCTTCGGAAGTGACGTCGCTGAGGGGCTAACTGTAAGTACCCAAATCCGGATCGTCAAAATCCGTTAGAAAGTTAACCGGAACCCGTTAAGCTCCCCGTTGCCATGCCAACGAGACGTTCCGGGACTGCCCAGTGCTTTCAGACGTCGAAATGTACTTGACACACGTCATCGCATGTAAAAGTACGGCTTTCCCTGAAAAATGCACTTTTCGGCACTTTTCAGGGGCATTTCGGACATTTTCCGAACTGTTATTTAAAAAACGGACAAAATCGGGACCCGGGAACAAACTCCCACACATTTGGTGAGTCATGGGACACGTGGCAAGCATGCCACCTCCCTCTAGTCACCTTTCAATCAGAAATCAAGGCCAAAAGACTAAAATACCCCTGGTATATAGTCTCAGTCCGGCCGAACTCCTTTGCAGACTCTCAGAAATTGCCAGCAAGTCCCTCAAATTTCCAAAGTTTCACAAAACCCCCTGGATTTCAGCCTAAGTCCGGCCGGACTCATGCTGAATTTTCACCTATAAATAGAAGGGCTGTCAAAGCCATTTATAACAACAAAATTACTCTCTAAAATCACCTCACCCCACGGCCCAAACCAGTTTCACCCCTTCCTGAGCTCCCATTTTGTCTCGATTCGCGTGAAACCTTCGTATTTCGATCAAATACGCCCCCCTCCACTCTGAAACACCATTTCACACCACTTTCCGTATCCCGTATACACCTCCCAAGCCAAAGGAGTCGACCCTAGCCATAGGTATAACTCCCTCTCTCTAATCTCTCGTTCCGTCTCGGTTTACGCGCCAGTCGCTATAACCGTTTCGAACGAACACCGTTGAAATGTAGACGCCTCCGTCTAACGGGGTCCGATACGTTTTAGTCCCTCGATCCTCTTCTCTTCCCGTAAGAGAAGTAATCACGGGTTAAAACGGCGTTCCGACTCCGTTCCGTTTAAATTTCTGTCATTTACCATTCCGGATCGATCGATCCGTCGATTGTCATTTACTTTTCTGTCATTTACCATTCTGGACCGTTTGATCCGTTGAACGTCATTTACAATTCCGAGCCGTTTTGGCTCGTCGATCGTCATTTACAATTCTGAGCCATTTTGGCTCGTCGATCGTCATTTACGATTCCGGATCGTTTGATTCCGTTGATACCGCATTTAAATACTGTCATTTCTAAAGTCCGACCCGTTTGGATCGTGATAGTATTTACCTTTCAAAGTCCGTGTCGCAACCCGATTCGTTGATTGCAAAATCATTTAATATGCTTTTTCCCGTAAAAATCGTTAACAATGTAATGCCCGGTTCAAAACCGGAGTTCGACCTTCGAACTCTCTTTCAAAACGCGGGAAATGACGTTTGGCATCCGAACGCTCATCTTCAAACTTAAAAGCCGACTTTTGACATTCAAAATCATTTAATACGCTTTTTCCCGTAAAAATCGTTAACAATGACTTGCCCGGTTCAAAACCCGGAGTTCGACCTTCGAACTCCTTTTTAAACTCAAAAACGACGTTTGTCATTCAAACGCTCGTCTTTTTAAACAAAGTCACCTAATCAACGTTTGACATTCAAACCAAGATTAAGCTTGTCATTCAAGCCCCCATTTCAAAATGCAAACACACACACACATGCACACGTTTTCGAGAAAGGTAGAAAGACTCGTCATACGAGGCGTTTTGGGTGATCTCGTAATACTCTTCCCGAAACGTAACGTGACCTCCGAACCTAACAATCTCTGGTACTCAAAGCTTTTTACTCGTTTTTGCTACCAATAAAAATGACCCCTCGTTTTCAAAAGCCTTTTCCTAAGTTTTTGCTACCAATAAAAATGACACCCTTTTTTACTATAGCCGTTTCTCAACGTTTTGGGCTCAAAATACAAAAACCGCGTGGCGACTCCTCATTCCTTCCCGAAAAGCGAGGTCTCAGACACCAACCCTCCGCAAAAGACAACCGCATTTCGCGTCCGCGCAAAATCTCGGGTAATTTCAGTAACATGCGCAGTGGAAGACTTGATATAATTCACAAAACCCTAGCCATTAATCCGTCTAATATGAATGGATTAGAATTATGAATATAGATTTACTAACCTTCGCTGCGATTTTGTCTTTCGTACATGGATTCGTAATCAAACTTGAATCGTAGATGAAACTTTGATCTTCTCCTTCTTCTTCCTTGTGATGAATCAATCAATGGTAGGTCTTCAAGCTTTAGGTAATAAAGCAATCACCCTCTATTGGTAATCCACACGCGAACGAACCAAGATCAATATCTTGTTGGATTGCTAGATGATCCTATATTGTTGAAACTCTTTTCAACAATCAATGGCTGTTATGAAATTGAATCTAGGGTGTTTTGATCTTTGATTCGTAATCAAAATCAAAGAATTAGTGTTTCATAAACCCTAATTTTATTGTGTCTTGCCTGAGCAAAAGGGGACTATTTATACTTTATAAATATCCCTAACCATTAGGGAGAAAACCCTAATCCAAGCTAAAAGCGGAGCAGGTCAGACGGCAGGGCGCGATCGCCCCCTCCAGGGCACGCGATCGCCCCCTTTGTCCAGAGAAAAGGCGCGATCACCCCCTCTCTGGGCGCGCGATTGCCCCCTCCCCTTTTCCACATTTGAGCCATTTTTCAATCCGTTCTTTGTGTGTGACCCTATAGGAATTATATTTATGTTGGAGTGAGTCGAAACATCGATCCTCACAAGATATAAGTGGTCTCTAGCAAGCCATTACATCTAACCAATTAAATATAACATCAAAGATTGATTCCTTGATAGATCAATGTCATAATCCCTTTGTCTCACGATGTCATATTGAATATAAGTCATGGTCCACGTCAACTTATATTGTTCAATGCTTTCTCGATTCCGAATATGTTGATAATCCAAGTGCATTTGATCTCTATCAAATCTCTTGAGTATTGCCATACATTTCATCAACACTATTCACTGAGGGGCCCAAGCAGACATCTCTCTTTATGAGGGACAAATCCCATCTTGACTTATCATTCTGCCCTACAAGAATCCAGTCATGCCAATATAGCCCTTATTGCTATCCTATTAAAGATAGTGTTAGACTACATCAAACATAACGTTCATCATGTGAAAGACGGTGATATTCTCAGGTACTAAGGACTCTAATGACACGACTACCATGAGATTTAATTATGACATATATGACCATAGACCATGACATAAATCTCATAGGTGGGTCTGTCCAGTACCTTGTTCTCTAACAAGTAACCATAAGCGTAATGTGCATCCCCATGCATATAATCATCTCTATGATTATCCATTACCAACTTATACTAGTTATTCAGAATAACTAGAGACACATACTATTATAATAAACATGTAAAATATATAATAATCAAAATAAACATTCTATATTATAAATGGTAAAGACGATTACATAACAATATTAACTATGAGTCAAAATAGTTATAAGCCTTGAGCATAACACCAACAATAATGACAGCAAAGACAAATCATTTATTAAGTCTGTCACTGAGAACTTGATGGATAAGTTTAATAACAGTCCATCTGACCTGCTAAAGAAAAGTACTACTCGTACTTTTGGTGTTGTTCCACTTACTTACCAAAAAGTGAAGTAATAGATCAAGGTCAAGAAGGTTGACAAGAACAAATCTAAGTGGACTAAGGTAGTTGATCCCAAGCTGGGACCCTATATTCCACTTGGTGATAGTGACAGCAAAACTAGTATTGCTAGTCATGCTGCATTTTTGGAAACCTCAACTGGTAATAAAGCAGCAGAAACCAGTCAAGGAACAACAACCAGTCAGGCAATTGGCAAAGATGTCCTAACCGGTAAGCCTGCCTCAACCGGTAAAGGCATTTCCAAAAATCTGCAACCTATCAACAAAGGAAACACCAACACCTTTGTGTCCAAATTATTTGTTCTTGCTCAAACTTCAAAATCTTCTAAAGCATTGATTAAATTGGATATTAACTCACCTACCTCCTCACAGCCTTTTCAAATTAAATGTGTAAACTGTGGAGATTTCAGTCACAAGACTTATGAATGCCTCTTGAAGCACCTATCTGGACCCATAGAGCCTCAAAGCTCAAATGGTAGTCATATATGGCTGCCAAAAAGGAACTAACTATTTGGACTCAAAAGAATAAGGGGGACCATAACCTTAATGTTTTATTTCAGGTATGCTTTATGGCCTCAACCGATGCATGTAAGGACATTTGGATCTTGAGCAGTAGATGCTCAAGGCATATGACTAGCCATGTAGATCTCCTTACTAATATTGAATAAGCATCAGGTCCTCCAGTTGTCTTTGGTGACAACGCCAAGGGTAAAATTGTAGATCGTTGATCCATCATAAGAGGTACAGTTACTGTACAGAAAGTATCTTTGGTGGATGATCTTAAACATAACCTTCTTTCCATGTCACAATTTTGTGATAATGCATTGTGTATTTACTTCTTCCAACTGTTATGTGAAAAACATTGCTACCGGAGAAATCCTTCTCACTGGACAAAGAAAAGGTAACATATATGCTATAAATTTAAATGATATTTCAAGTGTTACTAATGTTTGTTTTATAGCAAAGAACATCAATGAGAATTTATGGCTATGTCACAAGAGACTCAGTCACTTGAACTTTAAATACCTATCTAAGCTAGCCAATGCAAATTTGGTCACTGGCTTCCTTCAAGTGTCTGCTGATCATGGAAGGAAGTGCAGAGTATGCCAACTAGGAAAGCAACATAAAACATCATTCCAAAGCAAGCTCTGCATGTCCATATCTAAGTGCCTCCAACAGCTACATATGGACTTGTTTGGCCCCAAAACAACTTCCAGTTTAGGGGGAAGCAAATATGCCTTAGTTGTTTTAGATGACTATTCAAGATATGGGTGGAAACATTCATCTACAAAGATGACACTTATGGAGTTGCCACCAAGATTTTTTGTCTACTTCAAACTCAAAAAGAAAGTGATATCATCAGTATAGGATCCGACAATGAAACGGAGTTCAAAAACAATGTATTGCTCATTACTGTGATGATCACAGAATTGATCACAATTTCTCAGCTGCTGGAACTCCATGACAAAATGGTGTCATTGAGAGAAAGAACAGAACCTTGATCGAGGCTGGCAAAACTATGATATTTGAAGCAAGGCTACCCAAATACTTTTGGGCTGAAGCTATCAACACCGCATGCTTCACTCAGAATCGGTAATTGGTCAACAAGTTTCACAACAATACTCCTTACGAGATTTGGCGTGACAGAATTCCCAACATCGGCTCTTTAAAATATTTGGGTGCAAATGTTATGTTCTTTACAACGGTAAAGAATATCGAGGTAAAATTGATAAGAAAGTCGATGAAGGTATCTTTGTTGGTTATGCCAAACACATTAAGGCTTTCAGAATATTCAATAAATGTCTATTAAAAATTGTTGAATCTACATTTGATGAATTTGATTTGCTAGAGTTTGATAAGGCTCCAAATAGTACTAATAATTCTGGTGTTTTTGAGACAGGTGAATCCAGCAACTCTAACTACAATCAAAACACCAGTAACAATGCAAATCAACCTCCAGATCAGAATTCAGGCTTTCCAAGTGGTGTAACCGATAGAGACCTAGTTGATGATTCTTTTTTCCCTTAATCGGTTAGAAAAGAATCCAATTCCCAAAATCCCTTAATCGATTTCCTACCAACTAGTCCCTCTACAAATGTTCCTATTACACCACCTGAACCTGAACCAATTTCTACTATTCATATATCATTTCCTTCACCTCAATCTGAACCTGATCATTTGTCAAACTCACCAGTTTCTAGTCGATCCTCACCTCATCCGGTCACACCTCCCTCAACTGATTCCTCTCCTCCCTTATAAACCTTAAGACAAGAATCGATCAGGCAAGATCTTCCAAGGGAAGTGAGACCAGCTAGAAGACAAATCTAAACTTGAGAATTGTTTGTGCTTTCGTTGTTGTTGTATCACTCTTATGATTTCATATGTGTACAAAAGAGTTCAAACTCTGTATATATAAAGATGGAGAGGCATCAGATAAAGGGTATAATCAACAGTCATGACTTTAGCCAAGCGATGTGTCTTTTCAGTTTGAAATGACACCAGTTCAGGAACTGCTCGGCCGAGTCAAGGGACTCGCTCGGCCGAGCATACATGTCCAGAGAATTTTGCCAAGCTGCACAGTCGTGTCATTTGAACTGCACGGCCGTGTCAATCATACTGCTCGGCCGAGCAAGGCATATGCCTCGGCCGAGCAAGGCTGTCCAGAAACTTGGACAATCTGCTATGCTCTGCTCGGCCGAGCACATCAACAAAATGTGCTACCCTTTAACTTTTACTTCTTTATCGAGGTTGATTTCATTTTAGCTCAAACGAGTGTGTACTCCACACTTTCCCTTACTCGTATCCGAGTCTAATACGAATGACATTGATCTCTAGTAAACCACCATTACAATAAAATAGTTGATGACACTAAAATCACCAACATTAATTTCTTCTTCTTTGCAACCCCTCAACCCCAGCGTAGTCCCCCCACAACCCCAAACCCGTCATTTTCTTTTCCAAATCTTCGATCAAAATCTCTAGTTGAGTTACACCATTGTCAATGTTGTCTCAACAGAGATCCATCGCCGCCTCCATTGTTATGGATAACTAGATTTTCAGTCAAAATCTACAGGTGTATATTTAGATACTCGTTCATCAATTTCTTGAAGAATTACATATCGATTTTTTTTCAAACTTGGAGCTATGATGGGTCAGTTTTTGTCTGCAAATTCAACATTTTTCTATGTAACTTGTGTTGATTTTGAATTTTACTTTGGTGGATGTGATTTTAGATGGAGATGAATCCAATACGTGAGACAGGAGAATATGATTTTATCCAATAGTTAGAGAGGGAGAGAGTGCGTGTGAGATTGTATGTTTTGTGCGTGATTCGTGACAGGGGTGAAGAGTTTGCCAGAGTGGGGAGGGGTGATCGGAGAGATTGAATAGAGACAGAAACTTAGAGAGAGAAAGTATGTGAGAGAGAATGTGTGTTTTGTGTTTGTGAGAGAGTAGGGAGAGGCGTAGTTATCTCATTTAAAATGGTGAGTGACTATATGGTTAGATAAAATATTTCGTGAGATTAGGAAATAAAATAGATAATATATATATTGTTTTATATGTAGATTCGATTTTACCTCCTCTTTATTTGAGGGATCCGGAAGTGACCCATCGTTTGGGGTAGAATTTTACTCAAGATTACATTGACATCTTGGATAGTATGATTCTTTAGCACCTTAAATCTTCATTATTTTTAACATGACATCCTATTTTTGACAACTTGAAGATGCAGGTACATTTGTTCCTATTTTTCAGGAGATAAACACCACTAAAAGATCAATGACCAAGTCATACCTATTTCAAACAAATTTCTAACGAAAGATCAAGTCATGGCAACGGCTCCTTCTTTTTAGCAACCTGCCCCGGATTTGTAGGGATTTTTGGTTACTAGTTAATTTCTTCATTTTTTGGAGTATAAAAAGAGAGCTAGGGATAGGCGCCAGGGACAAAAATTGGGTAATTCTCTCAATACTTCCACTTTGTACTCACTCAAGAATATTTATAAACACATTTGGTTTTAGGTAGGTTTCCTAAAACCTCCCAAGTTTTGTGCCGGAGATCAATTGATCAAGAGCTTTCCTAGTTACATCTTGGTGTCACATCTTGAATTTTCTCATTCTTATATTCCATTTGTGCCCAAAATATTCCACTAAAATTTCAGTTTCAAAGTATACAAGAAATTGACCAAAACAATTTGGCACCGTCTGTGGGAACTTTGGTTTTTTAAGTTTGCTAGAAAATTTCAAGATGAGCAATCCCAGTTCTGGACAAGATACTCAGAATGTTTCAGGAAGAAATGAAGATAGGACTGGAGCAGTTAGAACATCTGGAGTTCATGTTTCGAATATAATTGGGATGCCAACTCAACAAAGCTCAACGGTTGTTACTCCTTCAGCCGTGATTCCTCAGGAACTTACCTTTGATTTCATCTCCAACATGACCAACATGATGGAGTACTTAAAAAATCAACAAGAAACTCAAAAGTACCCCAACAAGATGTTGTTCAATGCTATCTCCCATCTTCAAGGTGCTTCTTCTCAAGTTCCTGGGACGTCTCTGTGTCAAGCACAATTTCTCCCTTACAACCTAGACATTTCAGTTTCGCTACAGAATCAAGCGGGGGAGGATCTAGGAATCACGTGACACAATCAGAAAGCATCATCATCAATCTGTGCACCACTCTGCCGACCTCAATTCCTTCATTCAGACAACATCTTCAGGATTAACAGGGGGTTTTACAAATTATGCAAATAACTTCGTTAATCCTAATCCTAATCCCAATAACTTTGATGCAGGAAATTCTGTGGCTAGACAATTGCAGGAATTAAGGGAAATGGTTATGAATGTTCCAGGAGTTGCATCTCCCGTGCATAGATCAATCTCCAACATGTTACAAAGACACCCTGCTATTGCCTATGCTGAATTACCCAAGAGATTTACTGTTCCTCAAATGAAGCAGTACGATGGCACTGCTGACTCGTTGGAGCATGTAGCCCTTTATCAGGAGAAGATGGATGTTATCCATATTCCTTTGCCATATAAAGAAGCCTGTCTATGCAGAGGCTTTGGATCAACGTTGACTGGAGCAGCCTTAAGATGGCTCATTAATCATCCTTTGGGTTCTATTGGATCTTATGCACAATTAATTGACATGTTCACTAATCAGTTTTCTTGTAACAGGGTATTTGAAAAGCTCACTAGTGACTTGTATCGTATAACTCAGCAACCTGAAGAAACTCTCAAGGACTATTTGAGAAGGTTCAATAAAGAAGCAGTGGACATACCAAACTTAGACATGTCAACTGCAACTGAAGCATTCAGGATGGGTCTCAAGAAAGATTCACCATATTATGAAGATCTAGTCAAAAACCCATGCAAGAAACTTGAAGATGTCAGAACAAAAGCTATCAAATTCATACGTCTTGAAGAAGACAGGCTAATCAGAGAGAAAAATGCCAAAGAGACTCCTGTATATGAAAGCACTACCATGAAGATAAAATCTTCCCATCATAAGCATAATAGGGGAAAATCCTTCACCAAATCTGAGAATTTTAAAATTAATTCTGTTGAAGATGCTATAGAGGATGATGATTCTGAATTTCCAAAAATTGATGATTATTGTTTTTCTGTCAATATTGCAGGACTATTATGTGCAATGGACAACTTGGGTGAGAAAGCAAGATGGCCCAGAAAGAATGAAAAACCAAAAACTTGGAAGGATAAGTCTAAATGGTGTGCATACCATGAAGACTTTGGCCATACTACCGACAGCTGCATTGCCCTTCGTAAGGAGATCAATCATCTTTTATCTAAAGGCCATCTTAAGGAGCTGTTAGGAAGGAGGAAAGAGCATGGTGAAGCTAAGGATCCCACTCCAAAAACACCTCTGTCAGCCCCAACAGCAACAAAAACTATCAATGTCATCTCTGGAGGCTCAGAAATCTGCAGCACAACTTATTCGGCAGCAAAGCGTCATGCCAAAGACTCGAAAGAAGACAAATTCAATATACCAGTCAGGACCTCTTCAAGATGTGAAGATCCGCAAATAACCTTTAATGAAGATGACAAGGCGGATATCATGGGTCCCCACCATGATGGATTTGTTGTCACATTGCAAATTGCAAATTGCAAGGTGAAAAGGATTCTCATCGATAATAGAAGTTCCGTCAACTTGATGATGCTTAGCACTTTAAAGGAAATGGGCATTCCAGACTCTGAAGTTGTAAAAAACTCTTCTGTATTAATTGGATTCAGTGGTGAAACCAAGCAAACAGTGGGAGAAATCAAGCTACCTATATATGTTTAAGGTGTCAATTCTATGGAGCAGTTCTGTGTTATAGATTGCCCATCTTCTTATAACATTATCCTACGCAGATCATGGATACACAATATGAGAGCTATCCCATCTATATATCATCAGTATCTCAAGCTACCAACACCATGGGGTATAATCACGCTTAAAGGAGATCAGCAGATAGCCAAGGAATGTTATAAGACCTCAATGAAAGCCTCATCTGTACCTTATCAAAAATAGCAACCAAGAAACATCTTGAACTCAACCTTATTATGAGTACATCCTCAATAATGATAGAGATGGTGATAATCATTCTGGGGGCAAAAATTTGTCATCTAAGGAAAATTACCACGAGCTCCTGGGGGCATGTTAATTATCAAATCCAGATGGTACACAGGTCCTAAAGAAGTGGAAAATTATTTATCTCAAAATCCTATTTCATGTAAGTCAACGCATGTTTAGTATAATTGGTGTTTTGGTCAAATTTAAGCATTTTCAAGTTCCTGGAAGGAAATGGGCACAATGGAATATGATAATATAGATTCGGGGTGTAGACATGAGGGATTTAACGTGGAAAGCCCTTGAACAACTTGTTCGCCGGCATAAAACCTTGAAAAGGTGGAATATTATTAATTTGATAGTGGAAATCGAGTATTGTCAGTATACATGGAGCATATATGATCTTAACCATGGTGTGTGTAGTTACATGTGTTGTATATATATATATATAAAATCAAGATGTTCCCTCCTCTTTCGGATATCTTTGATGGGGTCTTTACTTTTCGGTTATAATTGGCCTTGAGTGTAGCTTGAAACGGCCAGATTTTCCTCCTGAATAATAGGTCTTGTAACTGCCCTATAATTCATTGTAACTGCCCTATAATTCAGTGATAACGGTTAGGTTGTTCCGTCAAGTTGATAAGTCAAGATGTCCCGGTAAGATGGTGATTTTTTCAGCCTCAACAATTGCCCCTGAATGGCGCCCACCCCGTCTCTTCAATTGAACCGGGAAGCAACGCTTGGCGATTTACGTGGCCCTAGGTGTTGGGGTCATAATGGGGCCTACGGTTTTTGAGGAATCTAGAACCCTCTTAATAACTCATGCTGCTATGCTTGGTTAGTCTCATTGCTACGAAGGGAGGATTTCTCAGCAGGTACAATTCTCTCTCTCCTTCTATTCCTCTTTTTCCTTTCTTGCAAAATGGAAGATCTAAATACTGATCTGCCCGAGGGTTTCTCTTCTATGGGTTTGCTTGATAAACCCCATGAAGAACATTATGAACTCACTCTATCTGATATACAAACTTTGGCGAAAGTTTTCCCAGATCGTACCATTTTCGTTAACCCTAACCCTAGTTTAGCGTCCGACTGTGTTTCTCCTGATTGGGTGTGTTTCCTTGAATATCCCTTCGCAATAGGCCTAAAATTTACACTTTCTCCTTTAATCACATGCTTTTTTGAAGTCACTGAGCTTGCTTATACTCAACTGATGTCGGTAGGTTGGAGGATTTTAGAAATGTTGGATAGGTTGAGCGCCCTAACTAGTTTGCGGGTTGGTATGGAGGAATTGGCTTGTTGTTATGATATAAGGTCACATGGGTCATGTAGGTATGGATTTAGGGTTAAGTCTAGGGCACAAGGTTTGTTGGCAGAATCTTTAGACAAAGATAGAGGTTGGAAGAACAGATTCTTCTATGTAAAGAAGAGCAGCTTGGATGGTGGTGATAAAATGGTGTCTGAATGGAGGAAGGAAGGTAGTCTTGTTTACTTGGCTTTTGTTTGTCTTGAGTATATCAGCTTGGTTACTAATCTTCCTTTGTCCTTTTGCAGTTCCTAAGTTGGCGAAGTTATTACCCGACCTTTCTGATTCTCTGGAGATTGTTAAGCGGGTTAGGACTCTGCTAGAAAATCTTCAAAAGTTTGTCCCATTATCTGCTGTGCTGAGTATGGAGAAGCTGGCTATCGAGCAGCCTGAAGAGTGCAGCCACAAGATGTCTTCTGGTAAGCCATCTCTTCTCAGTTGATTTTTAACTTTCATAATTCAGGTTGTACTGACGCCCTTACTTTTCTTTTTAGTAACCCGTTCACAATCTGGATTTGCGGCAAGTGAGTTGGTAGCGAAGTTCAAGGGTAAGGGAAAGGTGAAAGGAAGCAACCTGCCCCCAACACCTAAACTGGAGGTTGGAGACAAAGTGATGGTTAAGAGGAGGAAAACGCAAGAAGTGGTTGATGTGGAAATTACGGTACCAAGTGAGGACGAGCTTGAGAAGAAGGTAACATTTGGTCTTGTGAGAATTATTTTGTGTTTTTACTTTTTGCCACTGACTGTTTTCCTGGGTACAGATTGTTGCTGCTACGAGTTTGTTGGCAAGTCAAGTCAACCTGTGGAAGGATAAGGTTGAATCTTCAAGGAAGCGGAAGAAAACCTCAAGGTTGCTCTGGACATGTTGAAGAAGAAAAATAAGGAGATTGAAGCAAAGGATGATGAATGGGTGGTGAGGATGGCTGAGTCAGGTAGGAGGCACAGCAAGGAGATGGAATCCCTCCGAAATGAGTTAATGGCTGAGGCTGCAAAACCTGTTTTTGAAGCTAGAATTGAAATGATCAAGGAATACCACGCCGGGAAGCATACTGAATGGGATTTAGAGGAGGAGTATGCAACTTTGAGAAAGATTGCAGGGGAAGGGGTTGGCGAGGTTAACTCCAAGGTGCAGGATGCAGGGAAAGTGGAACAAGTTGGGGAGACGCAAGAGGAGAATATGGATGAAGGTACAGGTGAGGAATGATTTTAACTTCATCTTTGAAAAAATAATGTTTGGTTTTTTGCTTTATTACTTTTAATTGAGGGGGTGTCCTCAAAGACAATCTTATGGCTTGTTTAACTTTGATATTTTGTCGAGGGTTTTGTCCTCGCTTTTAGATGGTGAATATTTTAGGTTGTAAGGTTTTATGCATGTCTTTTTGAACATGCTTTTGGTATTGCCCCATGTCTTATGATGACATGGAGGGAATTTTTGGATGTTTTGATGAATAGGATCAACCTTTCTTTAAATATTTTGTAAAGTAGATTTTTTGGTGTAACATGTTGGTGTTACAACTTAAAATATATAATGGGGGGAAGAATGAATAGATGTCTTATTCATAATTTTTTGTGTTCATTGTGGTAACATGCTGATGTCATAACCTATTTGTTTCTTCTTGAGTCCACAACTTTAACTAAGTGCAAGAAGGTAATCAACATGTACTTGACATATTGGCCCACCTACATCTTAGCTAAAATATGAAGAGCGTGCATCCCGGGCAAAGGTGTAGATAACCTTAGCAACTTGAGAAGGATGCAAAATCCTTAAACCTTAGAAAGGAAAGTACCTTTTTAGAGTGACGGTAAGTGTGATAGTTCAAAAAATACTACCGTCACTCGAGAAGTCATTATATTAATATGTTCTAATTTGAAACTTAAATGCCCCTAGGTCTAAGTTGGACATGCCGGTGAAGTACGTTAGGAATAAATACTAAATTGGTCAATACTTTCCCTATGCTCAGGTTGACAAGAGTTTTAGAAAAGCATAATTAAAATTTAGAAGAACTTGGTGGGAGTGGTATATAGCGAATCGTACCTGCCTCTTGGCGATGGAGGGGTAAATCCTCACTTTCATTGTAACACTCCTTTAATAAGGTTTACGCCCAGCTTTTAGGCTCATATCTTATTCAATCTGCATGCCCCATTTCTAGTTGGTGTTCCTGTCAAAGGGGATCAGCCTGTTGTCTTTCATACCGATCAAGATGTTTCTTCAGGTCGCTGCTTGTTGCTTCATCTATGCTCGAGGATGTTAATGGCAGCGTGGGTGCTTTGCTTTTGATGCGGCTGCCTTATCGAGGCTGTGTTGCCTTCAAGTTGGTCTGGGGGGTTATCATGTTGGCACAGTCCGAAATCTGCTTTGCCCCTTTCGTGTAATTGCAACATCCCCTTAGGGGCCTTCGTGTGGACGATTCCCGATGCGAAGTGCGAAGATGGTGACGCTTTATGTTGATCCACGAGAGTAACCCTAATTCTACCGTCATGATCGTCAGCCTGGTGGCAATTCCGGTAAGTAACTCAAAATTTTCTAATCATTAAAAGACCATTGATTCCCATGGACGGTGCCAAACTGTTTTGGTCAAATTTAAGCATTTTCAAGTTCCTGGAAGGAAATGGGCACAATGGAATATGATAATATAGATTTGGGGTGTAGACATGAGGGATTTAACGAGGAAAGCCCTTGAACAACTTGTTCGCCGGCATAAAACCTCGAAAAGGTGGAATATTATTAATTTGATAGTGGAAGTCGAGTATTGTCAGTATATGTTGTGGGCATTTTTCAACATGGCGACATCTTCAATTGATCCTGCATATCGAGATGTCATTACACTGTAAGTATTGTTTTAATATTTACTTGTTCAATATTTCCTAATATTCTTATTCTTATTTTTCAGTAATTAAGAGAGGAATGCGGAACAATCTCCAAGCACGTTCAACAGACCTTCAAACGGCTAGGGCGACTTGGTCTCACGGAGGTTGAAGTGATAAACCAAAATGCCGAGATTATAGGAACCATATTGACTCTTTCATATCTACTTGTATTTAAGGGGAAATGGAGACAGAAAAACACATTCATGCTCATACGCACACACTCTACACAAAAAGCTCTTGTAATCCTCTCCATTATCTTCCAAAGTTGTATTTGTGATCATTATAGTGAAACCTTTAAGGTTGGAGACCTAACTCCCGATGTTTTTTCCAAAGAGGTTATCACCTCCAAGGTTTTCCTCGTTAACAAATCGTGTTGTCATTATCTCTTTTTCATTCTTTTGTTCCATATAATCGAATTCCATAGTTCCCTCCTTATTGTTCAATCCACACACTAAACATAGTTAAGATTCTACTTTATTGTTTTCTACCAAAACAATTTGGCGCCCACCGAGGGGCCTCGTGGTTTATCGGTTATTTGAAACATTTCCTAATCAAATTCACTATGTCTGCACCCCCAATGTGTCCACCGCCGGCAAAGGTCCCGCCGTTGTTCCCACATCGGGAGGTAGAACCGGCTTGTTACCACCGCCTCCTCGAGGCCCGGGTCTCGGCCAACTCGGCTCACGAAGACTCCACAAAAGGGCAACGTCTTCCAATGCGAATCTTGACATCAGGAGTATCTTGACCGGAGTTGAATCAAAGGTTGGACCAGCAAGATAACAATTCGAAGGTGTTGACCAATTCCATGATTAAGATGCGAGAAAGACCGACGGCTCATCGCATCTCGGCTTGAGAATATATCACCGGCTGCGTGCAACGATTCTCAACTTTGACAACACTAGAGGATCTACATTTCAGAATGAATTCATTCCAATGGGCGATCCTCCTCCGTGACATCTTTAATGATGTCGACATCTTTGCCGGGGACACCCCATTGACGCCATCTTCCGCGGGATTCACCCCATTCATTCCATTTATAGACAACACTCTTGTCACGACTACTACGGACGATTACGGTTTGCTAAATAATCTTTTCAATAATAATAATTTCAATCGTATTCCTATGGGCGACCCTTTTGCAGAAACCCACTAGCTAAACGGATGCGAGGATCTCGAAGGCGATAATGAACGTGCCAGTGTAACTCCTCCAATTCAACCGGTGACCCAAAGCTGTTACAATCAATCCCGGTTTGTCCCAGCAATTGCAAATGTCGACATCCGAAGCGTTTATTGTACCATCTATGAAGTTGTACAACGGAACCACGGACCCGAGAGGAGCATGTTGCACACTATCAAGAAAAGATGGACATAATCCATATCCCGCTTCAATAGGGAGGCACAGCATGCGGGGATTTGGATCCACCTTGTGCGGACCGGCTCTCGAATGGGCGATTAGGCAACCCCTAGGTTCAATTGGTTCATACGCCCGGCTCATCAACATGTTCTATAACCAATTCTCATGCGATCGACAATTTGAAAAGTTGACAAGTGATCTCTACAATGTGACCCGGCGGCCTAATGAGACTACGAAGGATTATGTCCATCGGTTCAATAAGGAGGTGTTAGAAATTCCCAATCTTGACATGTCGACGGCCACGAAGCATTCAAAATGGGGTTGAAGAAAGATTCACGGTATTATCAAGATTTGGTAATGACTCCTTGTAAGCGGCTAGAAGAAGTCGGGAAGCGAGGGCATTAAGGTTCATAAGGCCCGGAGGAAGATGAGGCTGCGAAGATCGAAGTCGTCATCCAAGATGTCGACATATGACCATCCGACGGAAGAGCTGAGATCGTCCCATCGCGGGAACAACCGTCCCAATCCTTATCAGAAATTGACACTAGCAAAATTAATTCGGTAGACGGTGAGGATGAAGATAGTGATAATGTGCCTAGCATTTCGATTATTGTTTTTACGTTGACATTTCGGGTGTACTGCGTGCAATGGGCAACCTAGGAGACAAAGCCGGATGGCGAAAGAAAACGGACAAAACCACGGGATGGCGTGACAAATCAAAATGGTGCGCTTACCATGAAGACTTTGGACACGTTGCGAAGGCTGCATCGCGTTAAGAAAGGAGATCGATTACTTGCTCTCGAAAGGACATCTTAAGGAGTTGTTGGGATCCGAGAAAGAAGAAGGTTTGAAAATGCAGAAGCTCCTCATGAAGGCGAAAGGCCGGTTTCTCCCCGGCATCAACAAAGGTGATCAACTTCATCGGTGGAGGCTCGAAATATGTGGAACATCCTATTACGCCGCAAACGACACGCTAAGGAGTCAAGAGGAAAAGCGGAGAGACGACCCGGGATGTCGACACCTTGCCGGATCAATTACCTTTGATGAAAGTGATCGTGATAACTTGCTTTGGAACCCCATCATGTGGTCTGGTTATTTCCTTGCGGATCGCCAAGCTGCCTGTCTGACGTATTACGGTAGATGGGGGCAACTCCAGTCAATCTTATTATGTTGGGTACCCTTAAGGAAATGAACATCCCGAAATCGGAGATTGTCAAAAAGTCTTCGATCTTTGGTAGGCTTCGGTGGTGAAGTCAAAGAAACGGTGGGGAGATAAAGCTTCCAATATACTCAAAGGGCCTCGGCTTACCGTGGAACGGTTCTGCGTAATTGATTGCGCAACATCTTACAATGTCATTCTTGGAAGATCGTGGATTCACGGAATGAAGGCCGTACCCTCCACTTACCATCGGTGTGTGAAGTTTCCAACACCTTGGGGTATCGCTAAGATTCTACGGTGATCAACAGGTGGCAGGAATGTTACAAAACTTCAATGAAGGCGTCTACATCTCCAAAACAAGCATAGCAATTACCGAGGAAAGTACGTGAAGTCACGGAAGCTAGGGAGGATGATGTGAAAGAAGTATTGTTAGATCCTTCCAACCAGGACATCAAAGTACTTATTGGCAGACATCCCGTCGAGATATAGAAGAGAAGCTTGTGAACCTATTAAGAAGCGAGAATAAAGAGTTTCGCTTGGAAACATGATGACATGACAGGCATTAGCAAAGATGTCATCACTCACAAACAACGTAGATCCTAGCTTTAAACCGGTGCACCGAAACGTAGAAAGTTTGCGAAACCGAAATCGAGATCATCAAGGAGGAGGTAGAGCGCTTACTCAAAGCCAACATGATACGGGAGGTCGATTATCCAAGATGGTTGGCGAATGTGGTTGTGGTAGAGAAGAGAAACGGGAAATGGCGAGTTTGCGTCGACTTCACCGACTTAAATAAAGCACACTTGCCCAAAGATCCTTTCCCTTTGCCGCACATAGATTCATTAGTTGATGCCACCTCGGGTCACGAACTCCTCACTTTCATGGACGCGTCCTCGGGATTTCAACAAATTCGAGATGGAACCATCGACCAAGAGGACATTGCCTTCATAACCCCCAGGTATTTATTGTTATATTGCCGTGCCTTTTGGACTAAAAAATGCGGGTGCAACGTATCAAAGGCTCGTCAACAAGATGTTTAAGGATCGGATTGGGGACACAATGGAGGTATACATCGACGACATGGTAGTAAAATCCAAGAAGGCCGAGGATCACATAAGCAACCTCTCTCGAAGCTTTTGACATCTTGGATTGTTTCAATATGAAACTTAATCCCGCTAAATGCAACTTCGGAATGAAGGCCGGCAAGTTTACGGGTTATATGGTTACTAAAGAGGCATTGAAGCCGCCCCAGGAACAAATACGCGCTATTCTCAACATGTCATCACCTCAATACTGTCGAGGACGTCCAAAGATTGACGGGAAAAATTGCCGCACTCACTAGATTCATTTCAAAATCCTCGAGATCGATGCAAACCTTTCTACGACATCTTAAGAAAGAACAAGAAGTTCCGATGGGAGGAACAACATGAAGAAGCTTTTCGGGAGCTCAAAACTTACACTGTCGACACACTCCCTTATTGGCCAAACCTCGAGATGGAAGAACATCTTTACATCTACCTAGCGGTGTCCAGAAGGCGCTGTAAGCGCGATCTTGGTGACGAAACGAGATGGTAATCGGCAACCCGTCTACTATATAAGTAAGACACTCTTAGAATCTTTGAGACCGGGTATTCTCATTTACAAAAATTAATTTTAGCTTTGATAAGCTGCCCTTCTATTAAATTAAGGCACTATTTTGAAACACATACTATTATTGTAATGCGCACTAACTATCCTATTAAGAATGTCATGAGAAAACCCGGAGATGTCGGGTCGGAATGGCGAAATGGTCTGTACAATTAAGCACATACGACATCAAGTACGAGCCCGGAAGCCGCAATAAAATCCCAAGCCACTGGCTGATTTTGTGGGCGATTTCGGTCAACCCTACAACAAGAGGTGGAATTGGAAGTACGGCAACTTCAAGATGATGACATCCTAAAAATTTGGACTCTCACGGACGGTGCTTCCAACATGAGAGGTACGAGGTCTTGGAGTTGTACTAAAATGTCGCCACAAGGGGACGTAATACCACAATCTATCGGTTGCGGTTTCAAGGCTACCAACAATGAAGCGAGTATGAGGCTCTAATTGCGGGTTTAATTGCGGCCCAAGACTTAGATGTCAAGCATATCCGGGTGTTTCATGGATTCATTACTAATTGTTAATCGGTACAACGGGTCCTACGTCGCGAAGAACGCTAAGATGACAACATATTTGGAAATTGTAAAAATTATTTCGGCCAAATTCAAAACATTTTCCTTGGAACAAATCCCACGGGAAGAAAATTCTCAGCGGATGCTCTGGCAAACTTGGGTTCGGCCTTCAAAAGCTTCTCACAAACCGGTATCCCAATCATACATGTTGACGTCCAACAAATTGACCATCTTGAGATGTTCGCCCTGGATGCCGACATAACTTGCCTCCTCTGCGGCAACCTCTTGGACTGGCTCCTATTATCAAATATCTCTTAGATGATACGATCCCGGTCGAGGAGAAAAATGCAAGAGCCTTCGGGGTAAGAGTATCTAAATATTTACTTATTGATAATCTCTTGTTTAGAAAATCTGCGCAGTCACTACTTAAGATGTCTAGAGGCGAGATAGAGCCCATCGGAGTTCTCGAGGTGCACGAAGGAGATTGTGGAAATCATACGGGGCGAGGAAGTTTACATACTAAAGCTCTTAGAATGGGCTATTTACGGCCTACAATGAGAAAAGATGCCGTTGACTACGCAAAGAAATGTGATTCCTGTCGACGACATGGGGACATCTGCACCGGCCCGGTGTGCTACATCCTATCCTGTCACCATGGCCTTTTATGGTTTGAGGAATGGACATAGTAGGAAAACTTCCCATAGCACCAGGGGACGAGTATTTCTTTTGGCCATGAGACTACTTTTCTAAATGGGTAGAAATTTGAGGCATATGTGCAAGTTCGTGACAAAGAAGTGATATCTTTTATCGAAAAGGAACATATTCAACCGATTCGAATTCCATCGAGAGATAATTTGTGACAACGGCTCTCAATTCATCAGCAAGAGGACCCAAGATTTCTTGACATCTTGGGGTGTTAAGATGGTGACATCTTCGCCTGTTCACCCTCGAAGCCAATGGACAGAGCGAGTCTAGCGGCAAAATAATAATCGGCAACTTAAAAAAGAGACTAAACCGAGAAGAAAGGACGTTGGGCGGAAGAGTTACCAATGGTCACATGGGGGTGACGGGACGACATCTAAGAATGCTGCTTGGTCAAGCCCCTATTCACTTGTATTTAGGCCCGAATCGTATTCCGGCGAAGTCCTTGTACCCACGGCAAGATACAGCTTGCGACATCTGAACATAATAAAGACATCTTGATACATGACACGGATGCGTGGACGAGCTAAGGGACATGGCCAAAGTTCGCATGGCGGCATATCGAGGGTAGCCCGATCTTACAATAAAAACGTAAGGGTTAGAAGGTTTCAAGTAGGAGACTTAGTCCTACGAAAGGCATTCCAAAATACCAAGGAGCCCAATGCGAGGCAAGCTCGCCCCAAAATGGGAGGGACCCTACTTAATAGATGCACAAGCCAGAAAAGGAGCATATCGCCTTGCAACCTTGGATGGCCCAAATGATCTGCGAAGTTGGAAAGCCATTCATCTCAAAAGGTATTACATTTAAATATGATTTCCCATGAACTCATCTTTCCAGGTATGAATCGTCTTTTAATTCTTTACAACCTTTCTTTTCTCCTATGCATCTTTTTATTATTTACAAGTTAATATGTCGCTAATATACTTTGTGGAGAGACGTCAACCTTAGTTGGCATCCGTTTTTAACGTGTTTCTATCTTATGAGGTATTGACACATTTACGTAGGGGACATATCGAATGCCACGCAAGGAACAACGATTTCTCCTCAGATTAGAGGCCCGGCCATCTCTTCTCAAGTAAAGGTACACAATCCCTTCTAAGGTTTAAAGAGTTAATTACCCTCTTTCTTAAGAAGTTAAGGGATTTACCAGCACCTTCGCCACTGGAGCCGCAAGTTATCTCACTAATTGAGGTGTGGGGTGGGCCTATATGGGTAAACTCATATAGCTTACCCATTCCCACTCAGAGTTAGATGATTTGATCTTAAAGTATTATTCTTATGGTTATGGCATATTCTGTGTCATCTAAGTATGTCTACGGTTTATGGCATATACGTGTCATCTAAGTATCTACGGTTTATGACGTATACATGTCATCCTAAGTACCTATCATTTTCGATGGCATACTATCATTGTCACCATATGTGCAAAACATACAAAAAAATTATCCAAAAGAAACAAGCCTTCGACGTGCTTGGAAAACGTATTAAACCATAACTAAACTAAAATAACCATAATGTATCCAAACCACCAAAGTAAAAGTTGTAACGATGTGTTGCCTTTTCGCGAGAAAAATTTGATTTTTGCGTTTCTTTGAAAAACCAAATAAAACCCGGAAAAAACGAGGAGTCGCCATGCCATTTTAATTTGAAGGGCCAAAACTTTGAAAAAGCCCGAGATCAGAGATTTAGGTTCGGAGGTCATGTTACGAACGTCGGGAAGGACGTTGGTGTGCACCCAGCGCGCCTCGTAAAAAGCAGTCTTCCAAGCTGAAAATCATTTGTGTGTGTGTGTGTGTGTGTGTGTTTTGGCCAAAATAAGTTGTAACTGGAAAAAGTAAAAATTGGGATGTCTTTTTAAGACTTTAAACTGATCCCATGATTTTTGGAGAATTTTGGTTTGAGATTTGGTACTCAAAAACCTTTTGAAGTTGAGAAGTCACTTCTGCCAGAAGAAAATGGCAGCAGACACCTGATTTGGAAATGGATTCAAGGGTCCTAAAACTTCATAATCTGGATGAACTCAGAGAAGGGGGCGAAAGTTTCTCTAGACTCCTTGAATAAACTTTTGTGTGAAAAATTTCCATTTTGGAGAAGATTTGAGGGTCAAAACCTTCTGGAAACCTCAGATATAAGATCTGGATTCCCAGAAACTGATGAACTAGCCTCTGAAAGAAAAATTGAAAAAGAGGAGTTTTACTCACCCAAAAAATAAGGTAAAAATATGTCTGGAAAGCTCTGGATGTTGGCTACAAAAAGTGTTTTGTAGTCAACACACCAAATTCAAGTTCATCTGTGTCCAAAGTGAATTAAGACCATGGACTGAGGTCTGAGAAAATTGCTACTGGACAGCAATTTCTCAAGAAGAAGAAAATATGATTTTAAGGGGGGTTTTGCATCCATGCTTGTCCCCATTTCCTAGGTTTTGGTTAGTGATCACTAGACATTTTAGTGGTGAATCAACTATACCAAACCATCCTTAAGGAGTACATTAGGACTAAGCATTTCATTTGCTTGCTTGGGGAGGATTTTACCCTTTGAAATCAAGATTTAGTGCTTGAAAATGGTTTTCTAGGGTTTGAAAGTGCATTTTTGCAAGTAAGAAACAAGAAAAGCTTTGAAAATAATGTTGATCTTTGTAGAAGATCATCCATGGAGATGGTCTTCCATGGTGATCTTCTTAGATCTAGAAGAAGAAGATGAAAGAACTACATTTTGTAGTTTGAAGATGCATGCATGGATGAGATTTAGGGTTAGGAAGAGGAGGGTTTACCAATCTTCCTTGTGTTCTTGAGTGTTTGGCTTGAGTGTATGAGTGTTTAGGGCTTTAATATGAGAGTGAGTGGATGAGTATGAGTTGGGAAAGATTGGAAAGAAAAAGGTGACAATTAGCCTTGAGAATTCTCCTTTGTTTTTCTCTCTATATTTCGCGAACTTCGTTGCTATTGTGTTCTTCCTTCTTATTTTGTAGTGGAGGGCTCAATTTATAGCCCTCCTGAAAATGCAAAGGTATCCGCGCGGACAAGGTCGGTGGCGTGCCTTTGTTCATTTAATTACGGCTCCCGGCCTTAGACGGGAAGAATAAAAATTCAAAAAACCAAATTAACGGCCCGATTTTTGTGTTTCCGGCCATTTCTATTTATGGTTTTATTCTTTTGTTTTGCTTTTTAAGATGCTTTTCTTGGTTTAACTTCATTTGGCAATGCCCATTCTACCCTCCCTTTGTTTAGAAATGTTAGGATAGTTAGGAATTGTTAGAAATGTTATAACTTTTCGTTAATTTTATAACGAAAATTCTAACGAAGCTCAAATTGGAGCAGCTTCTACGGTAGCCGCCCTGCGGCGACGGCGCTTGCCGAAGGAAGCGGGGTCGTCGATAAGTAAGGCTCCATATTTGTGAGGATGATCGAGTGATGTCGGGTGCAGAGTGAACCTAGCGATAGGCTACCTACGTATCCGAATGGGAATCGAAGCCTTGATCGTAGTTCGGGTCTTTGACCTTTTTGGAGATGATGGCGTTTTAGGTGCCTCGAACTGATGGCGAGTTCTACGATCGATTCTTTGGAAAGAAACTTCTGCTGGGGATAGAGATGACCATTTTGGTCGATGGCTATCACTTTCTATTTGGGGATAGGAATGACCATTTTCGGAATTCGACGGGTATCCGCCTGTGAGATAAGAATGACCATTTTCGGTCTCTGCTTTGAGGGATGATTGCGATTTATCGCTTTCTAGTGATAGCGTCTTAGGTGCCTCGAAACCTTGGAGATGGCGCTTTAGGTGCCACCTCAGAGCCTTGAAGATGGCGTTTTAGGTGCCTCGAACCTTGATGATGATGGCGCTTTTAGGCGCCTCGGACCTTAATGATGATGGCTTTTTAGGCGCCTCGGACCTTGATGATGATGGCTTTTAGGCGCCTCGGGACCTTAATGATGATGGCTTTTTAGGCGCCTCGGACATGATGATGATGGCCTTTTAGGCGCCTTGGACCTTAATTTGAAATGGCCTTTCGGTGGACTTTGTCTGCTGGCTTAGGAAGGGACGGGGTGACACGTTTTCGAGGAAATTAGAAGTGGCTGGACCTAATGATGAGGCTACCTACGTATCCTAGTGGGAATCAAGCCCTTTCGTAGTTCGAGCACTACTCAAAAGTTACGTTGGCTTTGGGATTAGTTAACTTTCTTTGGGGATTTCGCCCTTAACCTTTGTTGGGGAAAATCGGAACGTATTTATGCAGGAAATCGGTCTTACGTTTGTGCTAAAGTGAGCAATTTTGATGAAAGATCACGGGATCACCGTTACTCTTTCTCGGGGCACTCGGTCTTACGTTTCTTCTTTAGGGGTAATTTTGATGAAAGATACGGGATCTCGTTATCTTTCTCGGGGCTTGGCACTCGGTCTTACGTTTGCAGTGCCAAGGGAGTAATTTTGATGAAAGATGCGGGATCTCGTTATCTTTCTCGGGGCACTCGGTCTTACGTTTATTTGGCTAGCAGGGGATGATTTTGATGAAAGATGCGGGATCTCGCTATCTTTCTCGGGGCACTTCAGGTCTTACGTTTCTTGCTATAGGGGGTAATTTTGATGAAGATACGGGATCTCGTTATCTTTCTCGGGGCACTCGGTCTTACGTTTGGCTTGCTTAGGGGGGTAATTTTGATGAAAGATGCGGGATCTCGCTATCTTTCTCGGGGCCTTCCTTTTCGGTCTTACGTTTGGCTAAGGGAAGATTTTGATGAAGATCACGGGATCTCGTTATCTTTCTCGGGGCGCTCGGTCTTACGTTTCTTGCGCGGGGTAATTTTGATGAAAGATACGGGATCTCGTTACATATCTTTCTCGGGGCACTCGGTCTTACGTTTGGCTATGCCAGAGTAATTTTGATGAAAGATACGGGATCTCGCTATATTTCTCGGGGCACTCGGTCTTACGTTTGGCTAGCTTGGAAGGATTTTGATGAAAGATACGGGATCTCGTTATCTTTCTCGGGGCCTCGGTCTTACGTTTTTGCTGTAGCAGGGGTAATTTTGATGAAAGATACGGGATCTCGTTATACATCTTTCTCGGGGCACTCGGTCTTACGTTTGGCAGGTATTCCAGTGGGTAATTTTGATGAAAGATACGGGATCTCGCTATCTTTCTCGGAAGGCACTTCGGTCTCTTACGTTTGAGTAGCTAGGGAAGATTTTGATGAAAGATCACAGGATCTCGTTATCTTTCTCGAGCACTCGGTCTTACGTTTTTCTTGCTTAGGGGTAATTTTGATGAAAGATGCGGGATCTCGTTATCTTTCTCGGGGCACTTTTCGGTCTTACACGTTTGAGGCTGCGGGGTAATTTTGATGAAAGATACGGGATCTCGCTATCTTTCTCGAAATGGCACTGGTCTTACGTTTGGCTAGGGAAGATTTTGATGAAAGATACGGCATCTCGTTATCTTTCTCGGGGCACTCGGTCTTACGTTTCTTGTCGGGGTAATTTTGATGAAGATACGGGATCTCGTTATCTTTCTCGGGAGCCTTTCGGTCTTACGTTTTGGCCTGCAGGAGGGAGATTTTCTTGACAAGGGTGACTTTGGTTAACTTTGGTTAACTTTGTCAAGTTAAGGAATTTGGATTGCGAGTCACGAAATTTTAAGGGCAAAAGGGTCATTTTGACCCTTACGTCTCATCCGCGCGGATAGGGATGGAAAGTCGAGGGGGTATTAATTAGGGCAAGCGCCCTTCTCCTTCCCATTCAGTTTTGAGCGCATGAGGGCGAGAGAGAGAAGCGAGGAGAACAGCCATTTTGGCCTTAGAAGCTTCAAGAATTCGTCCGGAATTTTCTTGATTTTCGAGCAATGGAACACGGGGAAGGCGCTTTTCAAGACGGACGTGGTCCCATAGCGGAAGAGCGGTGGGAGCTCGTCAGGATGAGGAGGCATTGCAATCTTTCGCAATCGGTTGCGGAAGTACTGGAGCATTACCCAGTGCTTGGCAACATTGGGCTTGGGATCGCATCTCGACGACGGTATATTTCGAATCCTCTTGATCCTCTTTGTCGATTTCTTGTTTGAAATTTTTGGATGATTTTTGAATTTTTTTTTTTGAATATTGAATATTGATATTGATGATATGCAATGTTGCAATGAATTTGTGAGTGTCCCAAAAATGTGCATTTTGCTTGGGAAAAAGAATTGGCATTTTCGCCACATTTTTTTTTTTTTTAATTCGAAAATTTCATGTGAAAATTCGAAGAATTGTGATTTTTTTGGAATTGAATATTGCATGTTCTTGATGATGATTTTTTTGAAATTGAATTTTGATATTGATGAATGATGATGCAATGCATGCATTTTGTTTGGAAAGAATGGGCATTTGCCAATATGAGATGTATGTATGTTTAGGATTTTTTTTTTTTTGAAAAGTGGGACGGATTTTTCCTCCCGTTGTATGTAAGATGGATGATATGCATGTATGCATTTTTTTGAAAATGGGACGGAGTTTTTTTTACTTCCCGTAGGGATGCATCCTCTTTTTTTTTTTTTTTATGAATGCATTGGGACTTGCTGAAAATTGTTTTCTTTCATGCGAGAAAAATGGGGCCCTATGCTCATTGTATCTTTGTTATCTTTGTCGAATTTTTTAATGCAAATGCAAAGGCAATCTTTTGACATTTTCTCTTTCTTTTTTTTTTTTTTTTACGGGCGGGGAAACCGTTTTGTGACGGAGCGAGTGAACAAGATGAAGACTCGAGGATCGGTCGAGTGCAGCATGATTGACTTGTGGGGATGTTCGGCTTCGGATGCGACGGGCCGAGGCTTTCTTAGAGGTCAGGGAGCAGTTGTTGTCGAGACGGGAGGGCTCTGGGAGTTCGTCGAGTGCTTGGGGACTAGTCGGGAGTTCCACTAAGTGCGAGGAAACGATGTTCGCTCTAGCGCGGCATTGGTGGGATGCGACCCGCACATTCCGCTCTTATGCACGGGGGCGAGCGGCGGACTACGCCTTCGGACTATCTTTGCGATCACGGGTCACGTCGCCCTTGATGGGCCTGACGGCGGCATTGAGTGGAGAGATGGCTACGACGATCTTCGATACTGCGAGGAGCTCTTCTTGAATTTTCCCCTATTCCCAAAAAAGGGGATGGGGATGGACAGTATCTTGCAAAAGTGGTCTTCGGCGCGAATCGTCAGACCATCGCGGTTCTGAGGCAGGAGGATAGGTTTAGCGCCGTAATGATTGCTAGGTCCTTCCTACGGTTTACCTTTTAGAGCACACTCTTTGGGCATCTTTGAGGGGCGGCGAGTCTTTGCCTTCTTGAGGTCCTTGGAGGGGACATGGAGACGGTTGGAGATATTTCTGGGGGGCCCAGTAGAAATTTGGCGCGGCCCGTACTTAGCTCTTGATAGATACGGCGGAAGGCTGTGAGCTCCTGTCTTGCTTCGAGTTTGCTCACGGAGGTATAAGCTCTCTTTTTGTTTTCCACTCTTTCCTTTGAGCACGCACTTTTATTTTAGTTTGGATTGATTGGATTTTTTACCTTTCGCGGGTATGGGCGTTGGAGTTTTCCACGTCACGGTGTGGAGCGGCTGAGGCGTACGTCGGGCGTATCCGGCCCATGCGGTCTTGGTCCAAGCATGCTAGGGAGAAGATCAGCTCCGAGGAAGTCACGACTCGGAGTGCGCGGATTGCCTTCCTTTGACCCGGAGGCCAGAGACGGGATGAGGGGGATGATATTCTTCCACAGGATCGCTTTGAGGTAAAGCGCCTTGTTGAGGGGGGCGAGATGCGGGCCCGGAGTGCGGCGGAGGATTTTGAGGGCACGACTTGCGGCGCCTACTATGCAGGAGAGGGTGACGCGCCGGCATGTGAACTCGCCTTTGAGGACACCGGTGGAGCCTCCCGCCCGATATGATGCATCCGAGCGATCGGTCAAGTGACACAGGATGATTACCAGGCCGAGGCCGACGCTTTACGGACTTCGTGGCGATCGAGCCATGCGACGTTCGTCTTGAGGAGGCTGAGGATGCCTCGGGTTTTGGAGAGGAGAGGGGCTTGGGATCCCAGCCCGGTACCCTCGGACGGATTTTCCTACATCCGGGATGGGGTCGATTGAGGTGCAGAATCCACTCGGCACGAAGCGGCTTCCACGAGCTTTCAGGCCTCGTCCGTGTATGAAGAGTATGGCTTCACCTTTTCCCCTTCTTTTCTTTCTTTTGTTTCATCATTTTTAGCATCACTTCCTTTTTTTTTTTTTTTTTTTGACCAGCTTTTGCTTTTGTGCGGTTTCGGAGGTGGTCGTCGAGATGCGAGCGAAGCGAAGTGATCGAGCAGAGGTTCATACGGAGGATGGTTGCTTTGCGGGGCACCCCCTGGCCAGGGCCACGGAGACCACGGCGAAACTTTTTGTCCCAGACGGGAGGCTTCTCCTATTCCCTCGGAGACTTCTTGAGACCCCTCTTTCTCCTCTCATTGATCACCGCGGCGCGGCCTTGCCTTCGGATCACGTCATTCTTGGGGATCCGCGCCGGGCGGGGACTGCACGTCATGGCGGCATGGTGGGTCGTCTCAGAGTATGTTCGGGAGTCGGACGCCTTCACCTAACCGGATTCACGATTTCTTCGAGGATGCAGGTTTTACCCTATCCCGAGAGTGTGCCGGTTGGTCAGGCTTGAGCCTCTTTCGGAGATGAGGACGATTACGAGCAAGAGACTTTCGGGGCTCTGACGAGGCGGGCCCAGAGTCGCAAGAGGGCGCGGGGAGACATCGGAGTCTTTGGAGACTCAGGATTGGTAAGGCTTTTTACCCTTCCATTACTATTTCAATACATTTCCATACATAGCATACAATGTAGACATCCGATACTGACATGCATTTTTAAAAACACACACACACACAACATTTAAAGGATATTAGGGGTATCCAGAAGGGCTGGATTTTACGAGGCTACTCGGGTGAGCTCTAATATTCTAATATTCTCTTTCCAGGAGTCATCGACCTCAGAACTCAAAATCTCATCACACAAAAACAGTTTAAAATTATCTTTAAGCGATGCCCTTTTCAATGTTTTGGGCTTAATAAAACGGCGTGGCGACTCTACAAATGCGAAAACACGGCGAGACACCTCCCGGCCTTAACGGCTAAAAAAGCGGAATAAGCCGGATGCAGGGCGCGGTGCGCTGCCTCTCGGATCCGGGCGACTTCCGAGCAAGCGGCAGATCTGCGAGATGCGGGGCTCCGCGCGAGCCGGATCCGGGTAATTTCGGTTAGGCGACTCATTGAGGGACTTTTTGTTTTAAAAACTTTTAAACAAAAACAAAAGATTTTTAAAACGATGATGAGGGTCAAACTTTCATTTTACCCCTTCCTTTAAGCTGTGTGTGTGTGTGCACGTGCTTCGTTTTTATTTTACAAAAAAAATAAAAATACGAAAAAAATGCATCAATATACATCTGTGCATTACATTTAAAATTCTTCAAAAACATCTGTTTTACTCGGAAAAAGAATTTTAGAGACCGCACACTCTGTGTGCTCTTGCCTCGGATTACACCGCACACTTTCTCTGCCTTCTTTGCCTCGGTTACACCGCACGCTGCGCGCTGTAGCTTCTTTGCCTCGGATACAGCTCTGCACACGCCTGACCCTCGGCCGGAGTGGTCTCGGTTGCGATCAGTTTGGTCTTCTAGGCCTCTTGGACGCGCGCGGGATCATTCAAACATCCCATCCCTAGCGGCGTCAACCACACGTTTGAGTCTTGAGTCCACACTGCTGTCCGGACTCGGTTGGTTTTACCCGATCCGTGTCATACGGCCTGGATACATATACCATGCGGCCATTTTTGAGTCAAGGCTCGGAACTCGAGATCCCTTGCGTAGCAAAGCGATGAAAAGGTCATGCTAAAATCTTGACACGATCTTGATTTCGAAGCTACACCCAGGGCGATGTTCCGTCCGGATATACATCCGTACTCGCGTGACACCATGTCATCACGCCTTTGATACGTCGGCCATGACAATATGACCCGGCCCAACGCCCTAACGTCACGGATCCCTTGCGCCAAGCAAAAGTAAAGAGAAGGTCATCTTAGAACTCTTGACGATCTTGACTTAGTGGCGGCTCGGTTCACTATTCACATGGCTAACGCATCCAGCGAACATGGCAGGCTCGGTCATTAGGTTCGATTTTTCTTTTAGGCCGGTGGAAACACGCTTGCACTATAGGACCCTCGCACATTTGTACATCCGCCCTGAGGATGTCGAAATACGGGTGCAAAACGAGGGCTTATAGCCAGCTGAGATGGTCTCCAGTTGACCCGGGATCTAGCATAGTTGCGAAAAAGAAGAGCAATCTTTTCCAACCTACCTAGGATTACGAGAAAACATGTTTTAAGTAAATTAAAACAACAAAAAAAATCAAAAATAAAAGAAACGGAAACCGCGTACCACGTGAGCTTTCCCCCTTTTATCCCGTTAGGCCATTCCTGTGTCTAAACCTTGCCCGTCACCCCTCCCGGCGAGCCGAGAGTGGTTGAGAATCCACTGGAAGCCGCCTTTTCGATATCGAGGTCACAAGGTCCGATAGCCCTTCCGGTTCAACGCGGTCCGCACCGTCAGATACTCCCCATGACGGGATCAACGGATAACGGTGAGGGAAACGGAACCCCGCCACTAAGGAACCTCCGGACAATGGAGGAGGTCTTTGTGAGCCTTCGAAACCATCAAGAAGCGCCAAGAGGAAGACAAGCTGGATCGTCGAGCACCTTGCGTCTTCGAACATTGCGGTTCCCAACAGAGCGGAACCTTTGTTCTCATAGAGGACGAAGATATCACGGCTCCCGGTTTCTCAGCTATCGGCGAGTCCCGCCTCCGCCAAGCTACGAGATCCCGGCAACGCAAGCGGCTCTCGCTCAAAGCTCCCCTCGGGCGTCGGTCAAGCCGGCTCAGACATGCCCGCCTCGGCACGGTCGGTTTCCGGCTACGCACATCAAGCTCGGTACCCAGCGGCACACATACGTGCTGCTCCGCGAGATCCCAATGCATCTCGGTATCCCCCGGGATTCAATCCTTTGCCTCTATACGAGCCTCGCAATCACAATCAAAAGTCCCCATGCTTACCGGGGATAGGCATCCGGCGGATATCCAGGCATCTCGAAGCTTGCCTTTCTTTGGTACGCGATTGGGGCTAACGAATCATTTCCCCGAGTTCCCAAACACAACCCTTAGCGGACCTGGCAATCACGCCCTCAACTTCAACACCCGGGGTATGGGTTGGTATACACTCAGCTACCTCCCCCAGAGACTCCCGAATGGCGATCCCGTGGCGATCCGCCCCCGTCTTCGGTTTCAGTCCACGAAAACGGTAACCCGCCTCGAGCAGTGATCCCACATGGCTTGGGCGATTGAACAAATGAAAGACATGCAAGGCAAGCTAGCTAGTTCTCGGAAGGACTCCCTCACGCCTGCGATCCGAACAAAGTGGTCCCTCTCCCTCCAAAGTTCGGGATGCGGAAATGGAAAAGTTTGACGGGACAGAATGCCCGAAAAGCCACATCGACACCTACGTCCTGGGTATGAGAGCGAAGGGGCAACCCCTCAGCGAGATGGCGAGATCATTTCGGCATTCCCTCAAATCCACGGCACTAAGGTGGTTCCTCAGCGTGAAGGCGAGAAAACCGCTCCACGTGGGATCGGATCGGTGAAATCTTCTGGAGAAGTACCGCGCCAACCTTGAATGGGAAACAAACCGCCATGACACGCAAGCCACTAGAACAAAGGATGACGAACCGGTGGGCGAGTTCTACAAAAGATGGGCTGGAAGCTAAGCGAGATAATGGATCCACTTTCCAAAGAAGAAGCGAGATGGACATCTTCCATTCACCGCCTCGAAGCCATCTTTGAGGACCTTGATCGGCCACCATTTCTACCAGGATCTCGTGCCATGGTCAGCAGGGACAAAGTTTGAAAAGACTACGAGTCTTGAGCAACGACAACCCCTGCCTCATCTTACCGCTATCGAACAAACACAGCAACTTGACTCTGCCCACAGACGAAGGAAAGGAAGCGGCCAGGAACGATCTGTACATTCGGAACGGAGCTCGAAGTAAACCGCGATCAAGCGGCCCCAAAGAATAACAATCCCCCTCGCTTCCCACGGTTCCGGCATTTAGATAACTTTGGAAATGCCCTTGGGTCAAGTATTTGAAGCTTTGGTGAAAGCGAAATCTTCTCGAGCCACTCGAGAATTTCCAATAGAAGACTCGAGCCCAACATGGATATGAGCAAACCTTTGCGCCTTCCACAACTACCCGGCCACACCAGGCAATTGCTTCGTACTCAGCGGGTGGTCCGGGGGCTCATTGAGGAGGAAAATTGGAACGCCCTCGTGGTCCCGATACCATCGGAAATCCATTCCCCGGAACGACGGGAGTAAACTCGATAGCCTTTGACGAAACTCCAAGCGAAGCGGACCCCTGCAATTTCCGAAACCGTCGGCATCTTTGTCCGCTACGGCCCAGGAGCGTGAAACCGGAGTCAAGAGATCTCGTGGCCGGGAATTCCGACAAAGAACGCCCGAGGGCAGCTGTCTCCCTACGATCTTTGCCCCGGCCCAGAGGCATACGAATGGATGGATCGAACGTTCCCCGAAGGGGCGAGTCAGCGGTAGCACGGGAAGCGGTTTAGCCTTGAGACGATGACTTGCCAATATGTGAGAATCGGCACAACGAAGCCCTCCTCATCCTCATAAAAATAGAGATGTTCTTCCTCGACGTCTTGATTGATAACGGCTCCGCGATCAACATCATCGCTTTGAGCACCTTTGAAAGCGACTCCGCATCGGCCGTTCTGCGATAAGGCCTTCACCTCGGGTAATCCGAGCCTACGATTCCACGCACGACCAATCGTAGGAGTCATCAATCTGAGGATCAATTCGACGTACAAGCTGGAGTCGGTAGAGTTCCAAGTCGTGGAAATCAAACCAACCTTCTCTGCTTTGTTGGGACGACCTTGGATACATCGGATGAAAGCGGTATCATCTACTCTTCACCAATGCGTGAAATTCATCAATGCCCGATGGAGCGATCGAAGTGATCCGCGGAAGCGGTCTGATGGCAAGTGCTTAGCCCGTGAGCTATGACCCGAGAAGAAGGTCAGGCATGACCGAATACTCTTCCCGGATGATTCTCCTACTGTCCCGCTACGAAGTGGATCCTTACATCCACGCTCTAAGCCGCGACAGCTGGAAATTGAAGAACTCATGGAGTCGGGATGACAACTACGATATATGCGGCGTGAAGAATGCTTGAGAGAGGATCAAGAGATGGATGCCACTAATGGAGATTGATCGAGGAGTAGACCCTTACTTCGCCGAAAACCCTCTTGCAAGGCGGCTCATCACCGATCCCCGGTACAAGACAACCCTCTAGCCAGACACTCTCGGATCTTATGGGGACGGCCATCACGGCTTAGTTCAATTGACATTACGGTGTCCAGGCACGGACGAACAATGGCGCAACCTCCTCCAAGGCTTAATCGGGGAAGGAGATATAGCATGTCCGCTCGAATCGAGACATTGTAAACGTCGTCCAAGCAGATCCCGGATAAAGGCGAGATTCTATGAAAGTGATCAACATCGGCAAGAATCCACTCCGAATCGGCGAATGCTTCGCCCTCCTAGAAGTAGCCCTCGGCGACTTCTATCATCAAAAACCCCCAAGGGTGGTGGCAACACTAATGGAGGGACATCATCGGGGAGCGGCCAAAAACCTCCGCGATCTGGTTTGAAATCGGAACCGCATGCAAGCTACTTTCGGGACTCGTACGAGGGAAGATTGGCCACTGAACCGGCACCACTCCCTCTAGAGCTACGGCCATCAGAGAGTAATGAAGCTGGTCAATCCCTCGTCGCCTATAGTCTGGCTTCGAGTCTTGTTGTCTGTGTATTCACATCTTTTGAGTCTTTTGACGACTTTACGCCCGACAATTGTGAATCTTTGATCAACAAGGTACAGTCTTCACGCTTTCAATAAAGGTCCGACCTTCCTAAAAAATCATTTCATTGCATCTTTAACAAATGATGATATTAACTAATCAAAACAAGTTAATAACAATTCATCTATACAAAAGGCAAACACATTAATTAAATAAATGCATCAAGCAAACATTTAAGCATGTTGTCAAACGAGAGAAAAAGCCGGGCCCAAGGCTGGAGAAGGTTTTAATCACAACGATTTGCAAGATTCTTTGAAGAGCGAAAGAGACGCAAGTCAGACGCCATTTCCGGCACACCGGATCTTCCAATACCTCAAGAACGGAAACCACCTTCATGAACAAGGGAGACCCACACGCGAAGGGGTCAAAACCAAGAGCATCATGGCCCTAAAACGCCTTGCCTCTCACTTCGTCATCCTCGGGGACATGCTATACAAGAAACGCTACCATGGGCCACTCCTGTTGCATCGGCCAAGAAGAAGCAAACAAGTTCATGAGCAGAAGTCCACAATGGGGCTTGCGGTCCCCACATGAACGCGAGCCACGATGCAAATCATTCTCGGGATGGGCTACTCTTGGATCTCCATGGAGCGGATTGCATCCACTTTGTCCGAAAGGCTGCGACAAGTGCCAGCGGTTCTCCAACCTCAATCATCTACCTCCCCACGATCTCTCTTGCATGACTACACCTTGGCCCTTTGCCACTTGGGGAATTGACGTCATCGGGAAAATCGCTCGCCCGGGCGACAACGGTCGCGAGTTCATCTTAGTAGCCATCGACTACTTCACCAAATGGGTCGAAGCCAAGTCCTACAAGGTACTCACCTCCAAGAAGGTCGCGCATTTCCTCAAGGAAAACATCATCTGCCGATACGGCATCCCAAATGAGGTCATATCGAGACAATGGCTCACACTTCGAAGGGAATTCGACGGGCTGTGGCTGAATTCAAGATCACACGCCACAAATCTTCTCCCTACAGGCCACAAACAAACGGCGCCGTGGAAGCGACAAACAAAACCCTCGAACGGATCATCAGAAAAATGACCACCGAGGGACGAGATTGGCAGAAGTTGCACCTTGCACTTTGGGGCTACCGCACATCAGTCGGAAACGGCCACGGGAGAAACCCCATTTGCCACGACATACGGGATGGAAGCGAGTCCTTCCCGTCGAGCTAGAAATTCCCTCACTCCAGAGTCTTCTTTGGAAAATGACATCAACGAAGTCGAATGGCTCGAAGCCGACATGACGAATTGGCTCACGCTAGACGAGCGACGACTAAAGGCCATGGAACACGTCCGAGCCTATCAGCGGGATGGCTAGAGCTTTCGACAAGAAAGTCAAATCCGAGACATCGGGGAAGGTGACCTTGTACTCAAGAAAAGCCTCCCACTCGAACCAACCCAGCTGGGAAAATGGGAACCCACATGGATCGGCCCTTTCGTGGTTCAAAAGATCTTCTCCGGAGGCGCCATGAAGGCGACAGGACCTAGACGGCAATCCCTTCATGAATCCGGTCAACGGAAGCAAACTTCGCGAGATACTTCGCCTAAAGAAGAACAAGCTGTGCATCTCTTGGCACTCCATGTAGTGTCGAACTACGCGGACTGAGCCCTCTAGTCAGGAACGTAGGCAACCTTAATTGGTCCGGTCTAAAAATACACAAAAAGTCAAAAGTTTGAATGTCAATCAAGACCTCCATCAAGCTACGCACTTTTCAAGAACACGCCCCAGCGGTCACCTTGACCAAGTCAAGCGACGGCGGCAACATCAAAGGACATCAGGGTCACTCGGCATCAAGCAGCGGCTCATGTACGCTTCCAAGCCGGGGGCTTGTCTTCGCCCTCACGCGCTTCAAAAAAAAAAAAAAAAAAAAAGAGCTCGAGCAAGGGCTCACAAAAAAAAAAAAAAAAAAAAAAAAAAGAGCTCGAGCAAGGGCTCACAAAAAAAAAAACAAAAAAAAAACAATAAACAAAGAAGCTCGAGCGAAGGCTGCGAAAAAGAGGTCAAGAGCCCGACGCCAACAAGAGGCAAGGAAGCTACGAAAAAGACCGTCAAAACGACTTGTCAAGAGATCATTCAACCTCTCAGCCAAGCACAAAGCCTCAGCAAAGGGGATTGCCGTCATGGCCCGAGGCCTTCGGTCCGCAAATGCAACAGAAAAGTCCGAAGATGGACGCAGAGCAAAGTGCACAAAAGAAACAAAAGGCAAACAAAGAGATCTTGCGTCTCGACAAAGCTTTAAAGTAAATCACAAATCACTAACGGTTACAACATTTCTTGATGAGTTCAAGCACGGTCTACTCTCAAGTTCACAACATGCTAAAAGACGGACTTAATACATTTAACAAATAATGTGTTTGCAATGCAATGAATGGATACCTAGGAGGTCATTCCGCGCCATCTGCGCTTGTCCCCTCGCCATTCTTTCCTTTCTTCCCTCGTCCCCGGCGAGTCTTCTTTCGCTCACGTGAACCAACTCTGCGTCTCTCGGTCAGAGATCGGGGTCCTCCCGTAGAGTCAAACAATCCGGTAGCTCTCGGGGCTTCATTCGCCCGTGCTTCGGCTCGGATCTCCTCCCTGCGAGTGCGCAAAGAGGACCTCTCCCTGTCGGTCGGTCAACTCTAGTCTCGTAGTCAAACAAAGTGTCTCCCGTCACATCGAAGGGTCGGACCGGGCTTCGGCACTCCTAAGGCAATAGCTACTACGGCAAGCGGGTCCCCGAATCGCTACACGCACGCTCTCCCAGAGACCACTTGGGAGCGCCCAACACTGTTGCTCATACCGGGCCGGAGTGCGAGTCGTCAATACGACGCTCTCCAGACGTCTAAGGAGTACCGCGGGAGGGAAGCGGAATACTTCCATACCCTCGGAAAATACAAGAAGGCACTGGAAGGCTGCCATACGAGAGGAACTACCTCCGCGGTAGCAAGGTCATCCCGGCCCAACAAAGGCTCTGCTTCATCCCAAGCTGCCAGGAAACAAGCGACGGAATATAGAAGGAGGACCAAGACAAACCTGGAACTCGACAACGTAGGACCCTTCTGCAAGATCCTCCTAGTCTCAATCCTCCGGTGCGGAACCCACCGGCGGATACGATGCGTACCAAGTGTGCCATCCATCTCTCCCGGGCGGGTGATCCATATCCAACACAGAGGTCGGCGAGCAAATGACCACGGGCTAAACGACGTCGGAGCCTCGGGCATGGCTGAAGTCTCTCTCGCGGCCACAAGGTGAGCAAAGCGGGGCTTCCCCCTCTCATAAAACGATCCCCGGTCGCCGGACGATCGATACCATGAAGAGTCTCCCCCGGCACCAGCGGGACAATATCCTCTCCGGCTCTGCGGTGCCCTACCACATCTAGCAAAGCCCCATCACAAATGCCAAGGGAGGCGACCATGAAAAGCGTCGCCATCACGCACAAGGCAAATGCGTCCCAAGAGACGTCACTCTCATCATCGGCCATGAACCGCTCAGGCGGCTCGGAAATGTCGATATGACCCGAATCAAGGATCATGCCTGCACTTCTTCCAACGAAGTACGAAGAAAGCTGCAAGCTTCACGCTCACCGCGGCACCACCAATCGAAAGGAAGCGAGATGGCCTCCACCTCAGGTCCTCCAATCAAAGCCCGAAAATCCTCAAAAGTGGGCACCATTTCATTGTAGGAGAAACATTACACATGCCTCCTAACATCCCGAACTTCGCGGCGGCCGCAGCAAATCCCAATCGGGAACCAACTCCTTAAAAGACCAAATCGAGCAAAGACGAAACCTTACCTCGAAAGCCCGTCTACGATGCCTCATACGGCGCCGCATCCACGTTTTCAGCTGCTCAAGGAAGTGTGCTTGCCTCTCTGCGAAAGCCTCGGCAAAATTCTAGGGACGTACGAAGAATCCATGGCAAAAATGGAGGTTCCTAGAGAAAATGGGGAAGAAAGCTCGAAAATGGGTGCAAATGGGGAAATGAGGAAGAACCGGACAACTTTGGAAAGCATTTATCTCCTTCCCAAAAGCAAGGTTGGTCCGTACGGACCTCTTTGCATGCTAAGTATGTCCGTACGGACCTCCTTGCAAAAGAACCCATTTTCCCCGGCAAACGGTACAACAACACTTTGTCCTCGGCAAAACCTTGCTCCAAAGCGCCCAAACAACGGCCAAAGCCATTCCCGGCAAACATACACTACCCACAAACGCACTCTCGGCTCACGTGGCATGCACAAAAATATAATAATAATAGCAACAATTTCTAGGACAAATCCGGGAATCACAAAAATGACATTACATCTTAAAATAAAATACTTTTGCCATGCAAATACAAGTGTTTTATTACGGGTACCCATAAATGTACGTTGCTAAACAAAAAAAAAAAAAAATGAAAGAGGGAAAGCAAATGAATACTAATCGGACTCCTCGGCATCATCATCCTCGCCGAGGTCCTCCGAGAGAAGTCGGGCATCCTGTGAACTCGCCCGTCACATCCTCGTCGTCGAATGCAGAGCCCCCGCGGAGGCTGCCACGAAAAGTAATCGAAGGATCAAATCCGGCGAAAGGATCGAAGAAAGAAGGCTCACGAGGAACCCTCGCCTGTGCATCTGAGGAGGGCATGAGCGATAAAGGGCTGCTCCTCGAAGGCCTGCGGCTCCGAAGATGTCCGGCATCCATGCTATGCCGCCCCCTCGAAGGTCCCTCTGGCTGCGGCTCAGGCTCGGCTCTAGGCGGAGGAACGTCTGAGAATGCCTCGAAGGCATAGGCTCGTGCGCCGGCACGCGTCGCGAAGACCGGCAAGATATCTTCGAAGCCATCTTCTTCGCAAACGACCTCGTCGCCACGTAACGGCGAGTCGGCATATCATAGGCTCTCCCGGGACTGCACCAACAAGCGGCCAAGGAAACGCTCGGCAATACGGTTATACTCAACAACAAAAAGAAAAATACGAAAAGATGCCAAGATGGAAAAGAGTCGGCCACACTCACCGATCTATCGGGATCCGCTCTGTATGCGGCGGGAGCAGCTCGGGAGCGGGTACGAGACACCCTCCTCCTCGTCCGTCCCACGGACATACGTGAAATCCGGCCCCGGCATCGGAACCTGCAGGGAGCTGCGGGCCGGCCTCTCTCTCCTCGCCGGTACTGCGGCGTCCTCGGCTTCCTCCTCACGAAGGCCCCGTACTCCTCTCCATACAAGATGAACTCCTCGGCGCCCACACCGCGAGGTACCTCTCAAAATCAAGCACGTCCATGTCCGGGAATCAAGCATCCCAAAGGGAGGGTCCCTCGGAGCCACGGGAAGCACACAGGGGCCATCTTTGCCCGAGAAGACCCGCTCCCAGGATACATGACGTCGCGAGTCGAGCCCCGCGGCATCTTCCGCTGTATTTGTCACCTCGGGAGCCCCCTCAAACTCATCCCCCTCATCACCGAGCCCACGGGAACAAAAGCGAACCCCTCAGGGCTACCCCTCTCCAGGCAGCTCCTGCACATCCCGTAGGCGATGGTGAGCTTCCCCCTGCTGGTCCTCCTCTTCCTCGCCGTGCGAGCCCGGCCCGGCATAGCGGGATGCGCGGCAACGGCCCGGATCTCTATCCCACGGGAAGCCTTTGGAAAACCTCATAGAACCACACTGTGACAAAAACGAGAGAAGGCTCGGTGCAAAAGAAACGGAGAAACGACAAGTTGCTAAATCAAAAACGGCAATAAACTCATACCTCCAAAGCAAAGTCAAAACGAGGCCAACGGGCGCCACACCCAGGCTAAACCGGTCCAAGGAAAAGTAGAGCTCGGCCGAGCACTGCCTCGCCCCAAGCAATATCACGAGACCCTATCCCGGGTCAATCAAGCTCTCCGGCGAGCAAAGGGAGCCGCGGTCGCGTGGTTCGAGAACAAAGTCTCGGACGGTGCATACCACAAAAAGGAGCGCGCCCAGCTGCTCCGCCGTCACTGGCCGGTACCGGATGTAGGCCCCAATGCGGCCGTGATCTTCGGCTCCACGTCGCTATATAACATGCCCGGGCCCTGCGAGGACGAGGCTCAAGCCCAGCGGCTCGGTCGGCACCACATCGGAGATCATATCTCTCCACCGTCAGGCCCTCCTTTGAAGGAAAGCCGTGTCGCGGCAAAGTCGGTCGGCGTCACCGTCACCTCTCCCGGCTCGGATGGAAGGTGTGGGTGGTATCCCGCGGTACTCGGAAAGGCCAAGGAAGACGCTCTTGTTCTTCCTCGTGTCGAAACTCCGGCCGGGTTCTCAACGAACACACCCGGAGCCGAAGCGTAAACCGGCCTCCGGACTCGGCCTACCGTCCACGGAAATATCGGGCATCCATTGCCACGGCTCAACAACGGCCTCGGCGATCCCGAGTCTTCATCCTCTTGGCCTTCCCGGCCATAAGCCCCGCATCCTGCGGGTAAACACGGCAAAGGTACGTCAATCACGGTACTTAATATAAAACAAAAGGCACAAAAGTCCGTCCCAAACACGGAAAGCCATGAAAAATAACCCGTCACAAAACACGGCACACATTGCACATAATTTTCACATATTCACATACATTATACATATAATTTTTCCCATGCAGCCCGTCACAAAAACACGGCACACACTGTACACATTTTTCTCAAAGGAAAAAAAAAAGGGGATTAAGCCCTACACGACACATTTGCAAAAAAAAAAAAAAAGTCCGTCCCAACACGGCAAAGGCACATATAACCCGTCACAAAAACACGGCACATATTGCACATATTTTCCCCACAAAGTCCGTCACCCAAGAACATGGCACACACGGCCACGACACATATGCATAACACATTTTCAAAAAATCCGTCCCTACACGGCACGTACTTTCAGACAAAACCCGTCACAAAACACGGCACATGTCACATTTTTTCCACAAAAATTATCACTACACGATAATTTTTCTCATAATGTACATACATAAATAGCATACGGTACAAAACACCAAAGCATGCATTTCATTAGAGAGGGACTTTATTTTCACAAATAAAAGCTAATCTACACATTTCTGCACAAAATACATATACCCACAATTTTTACATGTCCATTTCAACAATTCATCAAGAATTTCACAAAAGGCATAAAAAAATAACAAAAAATTCAAAAATGCGAAAAACTAAAACCTAGTTCTAGCATTCAAAAATTGACGAGGGAATCAAAAGCGGAGCAGATTTCTTACCTCCCCAGCGTTCATAGAGCGACGATTGTGCACCTCCGGATTCGGATACAAGACATCGGGTTCTTCGAAGATGGAACGAACGAAATCCAATTTCTTTGAAGCTCCATCCGTTGCTCGACCACCTCTTGGCTGCGTTGACGACGACTCCTTCGAGATCCTTGACCATGGCAAGCAATTCAAGCAAAAAATTGTTGATTTTGGTTAACAATGGAGGATTTTCTCTCTTTCTCTCTCTCTGGTTCACGCATGGAAGAAGAAGGAATGGGGAAGGGCTCGGCATTTAAACCTGGTCAAAATCACAGGAGCTGTAAAAAACCAACTTGGTCCGTACGGACCTCTTTGCGGCCGAGGTTGGTCCGTACGGACCTCTTTGCAAGGGTGGCCAAATTACTTTCTGCCCTTATAATCTTTGCCCCCAGGCATCCTAAGGCCTTTTCCGGCAAATCCAAGTGCGAGAATGGTCCCTAACCCTTCAATTGACCACCGCCGTCAACGTAAGCCCGGTCTCGCCCACTCCAACGGCAATTCAATCACCGGCCGTCGGTGTAAGCCGGACCTCGCCCACTCCAACGGCAATTCAATCCGGCCGTCAACGTAAGACCGGTCCTCGCCCACTCAACGGCAATTCAAGCACCGGCGGTCAACGTAAGCCGACCTCGCCCGCTCAACGGCAATTCAACGTCAACGTAACCTCGCCCACTTCAACGGCAATTCAATCAGGCACCGCCTCGCGCTCAACGGCAATTCAAGGAGGAGCAAACACCTCCCGGCCACGAATCCCAAGGCACAAGACGCCTCCAAACGCTAAACGGCAATTCAACCACCGCCCGCTCAACGGCAATTCAAGAGGAGCCAACACCTCCCGGCCACGAATCCCAAGGCACAAGACGCCTCCCAAACGCTCACCGACAACTCGGCCACTTTGGCCCTCGAAGGTCCGAAGTCATCTTCTCGGCGAAAGGGCCCCTACAAGGTCATGCATCCCCCGACAATTCAAGCACCGGCGATCGGTGTAAGCCCGAACCTCGCCCACTTCAACGGCAGCGCAAGCACCGGCCATCAAAGTAAGCCGAGCTCCTCCCGACAAGTCGAAGGGAAGTCATACAAGGCATATCCCAGCACCGACCATCATCCTTGCCCACTCAAACGGCAAAACAAGCACAAAAAGGAGCCAACACCTTCGAGTACAAGTCCCAAGGCACGAAGCGCCTCCAAAATGCCAAATGGTGAAGCAATCACCGGCCGTCATCCTTGCCCACTTCAACGGCAACGCAAGCACCGGCGGTCATCGTAAGTCCAACCTTCTACTCAACATGCAAAAACACAAAGGCATCTACGCCTCTCGCTATCAAGCACAAGGCGGCCACGCCTCCACAAATGCGGCTAGAAGACGATTCAAAGTCCTCGCGCATAACATCAGCTAACGGCTAGAAGACGATTCAAAGTCCTCGCGCATTATATCAACTGCGGCTAGAAGACGATTCAAAGTCCTCGCGCATAACATCAACTGCGGCTAGAAGACGATTCAAAGTCCTCGCGCATAACATCAACTGCGGCTAGAAGACGATTCAAAGTCCTCTCGCGTAACATCAGCTGCCGCTAGAAGACGATTCAAAGTCCTCCGCGTGGCACCAACATGCCGCAGGAAGACGATTCAAAGTCCTCCGCGTGGCACCAACCGCAACCTTCAATCGAAGACGATTGAGTCCTCACAACTATCTCGGCCGGAAGGCCTTAAACCACCCGATTAGGAAAATCGTAAAATTTCCATCCCGAGGACACCACCACGTCCTCACAATTGACCTCGGCGGTCACCACACTTCACCACCACGCACCACCACGCGCACCACTCACGCGCAGTTCACGACCTCGAACTACGACCGGGCTTGATTCCCGCCGAGGATACGTAGGAATCCTATCACGGGGTCCGGCCATCGACCTATGCGGTCACCCGGGACACCACCACGTCCTTACCGCGGACCTCGGCGGTCACACGACACTTCGGGGCACCACCACGCCCGCATTCACAAAACACTCACCCCACCCGAACTACGACCGAGGCTTGATTCCCGCCGGGGATACGTAGGAATCCTATCACGGGGTCCGGCCCTGCGGCCTATGCGGTCACACGAAGGACACCACCACGTCCTCACACCGACCTCCACGGTCACTTCCTCTCCCGGCACGCGATCCAGATTAGGACCCTTATCTTATCGGCGACCCCACTTCTTTCATAAGTGACGTCGTCGAGGGGCTTCGTAAGTACCCCAATCTGGATCACACCACTTTCAAACACACGGGAAACACCGCGAGACTCATCAACACGGTCTCGACGACCCCTCTCACTCAAAACCCTCTCTAAACCCCCAACCAAACCAAGGGAGGAGCCTTCTGGGATAAAAAGGGACAAAAGGACCTTTCGGGAATTTTCGGGGAAATTGGGAAAGCAATATTGGTCCGTACGGACCTCTTTGTTGTCATAATTCTTGAATCTTCTTAAAGTCCACAATATTCCCTCAAATCCGGAAGAAATGATTACCCACATGCTTAGTTGGTCCGTACGGACCTCTTTGCATGCAAGATGGTCCGTACGGACCTTATTGCTCGGGGACACCATAATTGCAAATATTCCTCCATCATCACGAGATTCCCTCAAATCGAGGAAAACCAAAATCTTGGATTACCGAGGGAGGTCCGTACGGACCTCTTTGCACCTAATCTGGCACTATAAATAGAGGGCTCCCCCTCCTCATTTTCACACACCTCCCACTTCTCTCTTCCTCCCTAAGCCTTCTGGCTTCCCCTCTAAGTCCTCTCGAGGCACTCCCGGCCCCTTTCGGATCCTTAGAGGCCTTCAGCCCCCTCGTGGTGCTCACGAAGCCTCCCAGCGCTCGAGACGCTCCCGCGCTGCCGAGGCACTCTCGAGGTACTCTGAGGCCCCTCGTGGTACTCAGAGGCCTTGCACAGTCTTTCCACGGTGTCGCGGCTCTTTCCGAGTCAAATCGGCGATCCCAAACCACGCCGAAACTCTGCCCGAGTGACTCCTGCCACCACAACGCACGCTGAACCTCTGCCCGAGTGATCCCGACGATCCCCACGCACGCTGAACCTGCGCCGAACGCAGCCTGCAACCTCAACTCACGCCGAAACTGCGTCCGCGGACAATGGCATCTCCCGAAGCAATCCCGATCCATGCAGGAACGCTACTCCGACCTCAAACACTACTCCCCGGCGGAAGACAGGACACGAACCAACATTGGTAAGGCTTCCTTCCATTACTATTTCAATACATTTCCATACATAGCATACAATGTAGACATCCGATCTGACATGCATTTTTAAAAGCACACACACACACACAACATTTAAAGGATATTAGGGGTATCCGAAAGACTCGTTTTACGAGGCTACTCGGGTGAGCTCTAATATTCTAATATTCTCTTCCCGAGGAGTCATCTGACCTCCGAACTCAAAATCTCATCACACAAAAACAGTTTAAAATTATCTTTAAACTGATGCCCTTTTTCAATGTTTTGGGCTTAATAAAAACGGCGAGACACCTCCAACACGCAACGCTAAAACGGAATAAGCCAGATGCCAGGGCGCGATTGCGCTGCCTCTCGGATCCGGGCGACTTCCCGAACAGCGACGAATGCGAGATGCCGGGGCTCCGCGCGCGAGCCGGATCCCGGGTAATTTCAAAAATGTGTTGCTTAGAGAATCGATGTGTGTGTGTATACATGTGTTCATTTATTTAAAATACAAATGATGATAACGGTATCAACTAAGTAAATGCAATCCCTCCTCATATGCCTAGAATCTCGCAGGAGGTTACTGATGCCGTCTACATATCCGTTGCTGAGTTAATGTTGTTGAAGACGTTGTTTGACTTGGTCTATTAAGCTTTGCAAAACGGTTCCTACAATGTCGCCTTCCAGCCATCTTGAACGAAGCGGATAGTCTATCAAGTTGTACTGCTAAGATGATGTCTTAGGATGTACTGCTGTAGTTTTTTAACCCCGAACAATTGCCCCTGAATTTTTGGAATATCTCAAATATATAAATTTGAATTTCAAAAATTCTATCTCTAACCGCCTGGTTGCTGATCTTGGAAGGCGATATATTCTGCTTGGTTCACGGATGGTGCATGTCTTAAATTGAGGTAAGGATTAGCATAAAATCCGCCAAAGAAGATAAATCTTCTATATATACGGGATGAGGATGTTGAAGACTTTATCAAATAATCAAGAAGGACAAAATGTCGTTTGGTAAGTCTTCCTTAATATTACTTCTGAACTTCTTGTATACATCAGAATGTTTACCATCGTCTTTTCAGTTGTCTGTTCAAAGCCCAAGTTTGCTGCGAAAGCTTTGGTCGCCAAATACAAAGGAAGAACTAGTGAAGACATGCTTCCTGCACCTAGGTTGGAGCTTGAGAATGCCTCAGGAATAAAGAGAAAGAGACAAGGGAAGAAAGATATAGAAGAAGTGGCCTCCAACGAAGATGTGTTAGAGACTAAGGTATAGTACTTCTTTCCCTTTCATTTTTATACCATGTTTTGATAAAAAATATTTTGGTCTTAGGCAATAACGGCGGTTAAGATGATGGTTAATGAAATCAAGTGGTGGAAGGATAAAGCTGTATCTTCAACTATGGAGAAAAAAGAATATGAGGCGGACTTAAAAGTGGCTTTTGATATGTTAAAAACAAAGGAAGAAGAGATGGAAGAGATGAGAAAGAAACATGTTCAGGAGATGGAAAACCTGCGAGATGAACTGGTGGCTGAGGCTGCTAAATCCGTTTTTGACTCCAGAATTGAGATGATCAAAGAGTATCAAGCTGGGCAACACTCATCTTGGAATTTGGAGGAGGAATTGGTTGCTTTGAGAAGGATTGTTCGTGAAAGGCCTTGTGAAATGGTTTCTAGGAATGAAGATAGGTTGGAGCGGGTTGGTAAGACTCTGGAAGGAAATAGGTTGGACAAGGGTAAGGATGTTGTTCTTGATTGAAGAGGCCCTTCTTTCTTTCCAAATATTTGATGTTGCCAATATTTATCCTGGACATCTTGATGAACTTTTCTTTATGTTTTTAGAAATAATAATAAATGGAAAAACATTTTAGCTTTTCATTCCGATGTTCATTTGGCAACATGTTAATATCACTACCCATGATTCTATTTTAGGTTCATAGCCTTTAACTAAGGGCAAGAAGGTAATCAACATGTACTTGACACATTGGCCCACCTACACCTTAGCTAAAATATGAAAAATGTGCGCCCCGAGCGAAGGTGTAGATAACCTTAACAACTTGAGAAGGATGTAAATTCTTTAAACCTTTTTGAAGGGTGAAACCCTTTGAGAAAAAGTATTTACATAAATAAATTTAAAACTGACTCGATAAGCAATAACGTATTACATAGGAAATTACCAGTTTCTAATGGGTTAGAATACTTGTCATCTTCCTCATTTAGACAGGTTGTCGATGTCATCTCATCTTGCAAAATAGAAACATGTTAGGGTGGGTGTTAGCTAGCTAACACCCATCCGATGCTTAAGTCAGTAAAAGATTAAAATGTGTAAATCAAATTGAAATAACATAAAAGTAAAGTTAATTGACGCATATCTGATCGTTGGAATAGAAGTTGGTGAGTTGGTCACTTACATGAAGTACAACTTGAGGTGAATAGCATTCCAGTTCCTCGGGATTCGTACCCCATCCAAGGTTGAGAGACTGTACGCTCCTTTTCCAGCTTCTGCGTCAATTAGGTAAGGTCCTTCCCACTTAGCTGCAAATTTCCTTGCATTTAATTCCTTGATGTTTTGAAAGACTTTCCTCAGGACCATGTCCCCAACTTGGAACCTCCTGATGCGGACATTCTTATTGTAGGACTTAGCTATTCTTTGTTGGTAAGCTGCCATCCTGACTTTAGCCATATCTCTTAGCTCATCAATAGTGTCCAGGTCATCTGCTAGGATAAGTTGATTATCCCTTATAGATGATAGATCGTATCTGGCTGTGGGGAGTGAAAATTCCACAGGGAGGACAGCTTCGGTCCCAAACACTAAGAAATATGGCATTTGCCCAGTGGCTCCTTTCAGAGTGGTCCTGTCAGCCCAAAATACCAGGGGTAACTCCTCAACCCATCTTCCCTTCTTTTGATCAAGTCTTTTCTTCAGGTTGTTCATTATCAGCTTGTTACTAGACTCAGCCTGTCCATTGGCTTGAAGATGCACTGGTGTAGACTTTATCAGTTTGATTCTCCATCTCATGCAGAAGTCTTGTGTCATCTTACTAATAAATTGAGAGCCATTATCGCATATAATCTCGGATGGGACCCCGAATCTACTGATGATGTTCCTTTTGATGAAAGATATCACTTCCATGTCCCTGATTTGCACGTAGGCTTCAGCTTCAATCCATTTGGTGAAGTAATCTGTCATAGCCAACATGAATACTTTGCCCCCAGGTGTCCGAGGTAGTTTACCCACTATGTCCATTCCCCATTGCATGAAGGGCCAAGGTGACAAGATGGGATGCATTGGTTCGGCTGGCTGGTGCAGGATGTTGCTGTGTCTCCAACATGCGTCTCACTTTTGTACATATTTACTCGCATCTTGCCGCAAGGTTGGCCAGTAATATCCTGTTTGCAAAGCCTTCGAGGATAATGATTTGCCCCCAGCGTGATTTCCACAGTCACCATCATGCAATTCTCTCAGCACCTCTTCAGCTTGGTCCGGTTCTAAGCATCTCCGGTACATACCTGAGAAGGACTTTCTAAATAAAATGTTATTAATCAAAATGAATCGCGATACCTTTATTCTAAAAGACCTGGGATTTTTTATGTCATCTGGGATTGTGCCACTCTGCAGGTACTGGCTTATGGGTAACGTCCAGGAGGTGGAGCTGTTGATAGGCATGATCATGGCATTGTGTTGTTCATTAAACTGGCACGTTTCAATTTGATCAATGGCAGGATGCAAGATATGGATGATAGGGATTTTATTATTCAACATGCTCCTGCAACTTGAACCTAAATTAGCCAGGGCATCTGCTTCAGTATTCTCTTCTCATGGGATCTGTTCAAAGACGAAGTCTTCAAATTGTCCAGCTAGCAATTTAACATATTGGAGATAACTTGTCATTTTAACCTGCTTAGCTGTATAAGATCCATTGAAGTGGTTAACTAATAACAGGGAATTATTAAATACGTTAATATGTTTAACATTTAGATTCAAGGCAGTAATTAATACCATAATGAGAGCCTCATACTCAGCCTCGTTATTCATAGATTTGAACTCGCAAGCCACAGCTTGGGGAATGAGATCTCCTTGAGGGGATTTTAGGACGATTCCTAAACCTGTGCCCCTAGCATTTGAAGCTCCATCTGTGTACAGTGTCCAATATCTAGGAGAACCAACTCCTTCAAGTTGCTGGACTTCGAGTTCAACTTCAGGCTGCAAGCTGGGACTGAAGTCGGCCACAAAGTCTTCCAAAGCCTGCGACTTAATGGCAGTCCTTGCTTCATATTGTATGTCATATGTACTAAGTTGTACTGACCATTTAGCCATCCTACCTGACATCTCAGGTTTTCTCATCACGCTTCTGATAGGATAGTTAGTCTTGACAATAATAACATGAGATTCAAAGTAATGGCGTAATTTTATGGAAGCAGTAATTAAAGCGAGTATTAATTTTTCAAGATGAGAATACCTGGTTTCGGTGTCAAGTAGAGACTTACTTACGTAATAAACGGGATGTTGGGCACCTTCCTGTTCTCTGGCCAATACGACGCAAATCGAAGTTTCAGAAACTGCGAGGTAGAGGAACAACGGTTCTTCTGGTTCAGGTTTGGACAATAATGGTGGCGTTGTGAGGTATTCTTTAAGTTGGAGGAAAGCTGCTTCATACTCGCTGGTCCATTGGAACAACTTGTTTTTCTGAAGCACCTCATAGAACAACCTGCATTTGTCAAAAGACTTGGAGATGAACCGGTTGAGGGCTGCTACTCTGCCTGTAAGCCGCTGCACATCCTTAACGGTTCTGGGGGATTCCAAGTTGATTATAGCTTTGATCTGCTCGGGACTTGCTTCAATGCCTCTCTTAGTCACCATATAGCCAAGGAATTTGCCAGCCTTCACTTCGAAGTGACACTTTGATGGGTTGAGCTTCATGTTGAAAGCTTCTAGGATGTCAAACGCCTCTCTGAGATGTTCAACATGATCTTCCATGCATTTTGATTTTACTACCATGTCGTCAATGTAGACTTCCATAGTTTTCCCAAGTTGATCTTTAAACATCTTGTTCACCAACCTTTCATAAGTTGCACCTGCATTTTTCAGTCCGAAAGGCATAGCGATGTAACAATATATACCTTTGGGAGTGATAAAGACAGTGTCTTCCTGATCTGATGGTTCCATCTAGATTTGTTGGTACCCTGAGGAGGCGTCCATGAAAGTCAGGATGTCGTGACCAGCGGTCGCGTCTACCAAAGAGTCAATATTAGGCAAAGGGAAGGGATCCTTCGAACAGGCTCTGTTGAGGTCCGTGAAATCCACACATACTCGCCATTTGCCATTCTTCTTTTCTACGACCACTACATTGGCCAACCATCTTGGGTAGTCAACTTCCCTAATCATTTTGGCTTTGAGCAATCGTGCAACCTCCTCCTTTATAAGTTGGTTGGGCTCATGTGTGAACTTTCTTCTCTTCTGGTGAACGGGTTTGATGCTGGGGTCAACGTTCAACTTGTGCGTGATGATATCCTTGCTAATTCCAGTCATGTCTTCATGCTTCCAGGAGAAACAACTGGCCCTGATTTTCAAGAATTCTATTATGTTATCTTCTATTTCGTGAGGGATATCATCTCCCAGTAACACCTTGACATCGGGATTGGAGGGGTCAAGCTGAATTTCTTTAATGTCGCTCTCCGCAACTTCCAAGATATCCCGTGCCTTTTTCTTTAATTGATATGCCTGCCTGGGGACGCTGGTTGCCTTCATGGATATCTTGTAACATTCCTTTGCCATCTGCTGGTTGCCCTTCACCTTGACTACTCCCCAATGAGTGGGCAACTTGATACACTGGTGGTAAGTTGAAGGAATTGCCATCATGTTGTGAATCCAGGGCCTTCCCAAAATGATGTTGTAAGATGATTTGCATTCAATAACGCAAAATTTCTCCATGGAGTTTGCTCCTTCCACATATACAGGCAATTTGATATCTCCGAAAGTATGCTTGATCTCTCCACAGAATTCAACTAGAACAGAAGAGCTTCTGGTAACATGTTCAAGCGGGATGTCCATACTTGCTAAGCTATCAGTAGTTATAATGTTGACGGAGCTTCCATTATCAATCAAGATGCGTTTCACCAAACAATTGGCCACCTGCAGAGTAACAACTAGTGCATCGTGATGTGGGTCCAAGATGTTGCCCTTGTCATCTTCGTCAAATGTGATTTCTTGGACACTCTCCTTTACCCCCGGCCTTGTTGGTAAGTTCATCCTGTCTTTCTTAGACTCTGAGGCATGACATTTGGCGGCGGAGTAGGAAGTACCGCATATGTTTGAACCTCCACTGATCATCTTCACCACTTTGGTTGGGACTGGAGGATTTGGTGGGTTCTCAGCCTGTGGCTCCTGATTGTCACTCCATCCATGCCGTTTGCCCAATAGTTCTTTAAGGAAACCCTTAGACAAGAGGTGGCTAATTTCCTTCCTTAGGGTAATGCAATTTTCAGTGGTATGCCCGAAATCTTCGTGGTAGGCACACCATTTGGATTTGTCTTTCCAACCAGAGAGTTTGTCAGACTTTTTGGGCCATCTTGCCTTCTCACCCAGGTTGTCCAGGGCGTGTATGAGTCCTGCAATGTCAACAGAGAAACATTAGTCATCTATTTTAGGGTAAGGTAATTCATCTTCGTTAGTATTATCAATAACGACATTAATGCTAGAATGATTAGTTTTAGAGTAGGGTTTGCCCCTATTAGATTTGGAAAGGGACGTCTCCATCTTGCCGCCCGAATGTTCGGGAGTAACAGTTCTTTTAGATTCTTTCTCTTGCATGAACTTGTCTTCTTCCAGCCTGATGAATTTTATGGCTCTCATCCTTACTTCCTCAAGTCTCCTGCAAGGAGTCATTACTAATTCCTCATAATAGGGGGAATATTTCTTGAGTCCCATTCTGAAGGCCTCTGTTGCGGTAGATATATCCATGTTGGGGATGTCGACAACTTCTTTGTTAAACCTGCTCAGGTAGTTTTTCAAGGATTCGTCAGGCTGTTGAACGATCCTGTATAAGTCGCTGGTTAGTTTTTCAAAGACTATATTGCAAGAAAATTGATTAGTAAACATGTTAATGAGTTGAGCGTAGGATCCAATAGAGCCTAGGGGCTGGTTGATGAGCCAACGCAGGGCTGCCCCAGTCAAGGTGGAACCAAACCCCCTACAAAGGCAGGCTTCCTTGAATTGCAAGGGGATATGAATCACATCCATCTTCTCCTAGTACAAGGCGATGTGTTCCAGAGGATCGCTTGTCCCATCATACTGCTTCATTTGTGGAACAGTGAACTTTTTTGGTATCACCATGTTGATGATAGCAGGACTAAAACATGACTCATTGTAACAAGTTGGAGAGGCTTGATGGTATGGCAGGGTTATCCCCAGCACGTTCATCACCATCTCTCTTAACTCTTGTAACTGTCGATTCATTGCATTTCCTGCATCAGGGTTAGCAGCAGCATAAAAAGTATTAAAATCAATTTGAGGGTTAACACTCCCTGTTGGTCCAGGAGGAATGGGTGTTACGCAAGTTGTTGCAGTGGATTGGCCAGCTTCAGGATTGATGATCACACTATCAGTGGAGGCACTGATCATTGGTATGAACCCTACGTTATCAGTCAGTATCCCTGTATCCTTGTCGAAGGTGAGCCTCCTGGGTTAGATTGGGGAGAACATGTTGGAGCCCACGGCGGGGTTTACACCTCGGAACGGTCCAGGCTGCGCATAAGGGTGTGATCCGGATGGTCCAGATTGTAGGGCAGATACTTCACGTTGCAACCTGGTAAAATTGTTCATAAGCATGTTGGAAGTATCGGTTTGCAGCATCACCTGGCGCCTCAGTTCGGCCATTGTATCTGTTAAGCTGGACAGGACATCCGTTGGAATCACTTGCATAGGTGCCCCAGAGGATCCTCCCTGAGCTTGACCTATACTGGTAGAGGCACCAACATTTTGGCCTGAGGTAGCTGTCCCGGCGGTGGCTCCTACTGAGGTTACTGCCGATGACATTCCTGTAGACATCTTGAGTATCTTTAATCAATCAAAAGACCAATATTCCCATAGACAGCGCCAAATTGTTTAGGTCAAATTCAAGCAATTCAACTTTCAAAGGAAAAAATGGGGCACAATGGAATAAGACAATGTAAATTTAAGATGTCGACAAGAGATTTAACGAGGAAAGCCCTTGAACAACTTGTTCTCCGGCATAAAACCTCGGAAAGATGGAATATTATTAGTATTGTGATGATAGAGAGCGAATGAACAGTAATAAATGTGTTGCTCAGAGAACCGATGTGTGTGTATACATGTGTTCGTTTATTTAAAATACAAATGATGATAATTGTTTTGGTAGAAAAAACAATAAAGTAGAATCTTAACTATGTTTAGTGTGTGGATTGAACAATAAGGAGGGAACTATGGAATTCGATTATATGGAACAAAAGAATGAAAAAGAGATAATGACAACACGATTTGTTAACGAGGAAAACCTTGGAGGTGATAACCTCTTTGGAAAAAACCCCGGGAGTTAGGTCTCCAACCTTAAAGGTTTCACTATAATGATCACAAATACAACTTTGGAAGATAATGGAGAGGATTACAAGAGCTTTTTGTGTAGAGTGTGTGCGTATGAGCATGAATGTGTTTTTCCGTCTCCATTTCCCCTTAAATACAAGTAGATATGAAAGAGTCAATATGGTTCCTATAATCTCGGCATTTTGGTTTATCACTTCAACCTCCGTGAGACCAAGTCGCCCTAGCCGTTTGAAGGTCTGTTGAACGTGCTTGGAGATTGTTCCGCATTCCTCTCTTAATTACTGAAAAATAAGAATAAGAATATTAGGAAATATTGAACAAGTAAATATTAAAACAATACTTACAGTGTAATGACATCTCGATATGCAGGATCAATTGAAGATGTCGCCATGTTGAAAAATGCCCACAACAATTTGTCCCCAAAAACATTTGACTATGTTGGCAACTGAAGAGGCAAAATGTTTTTTCTTTTGAATTAATGGTCCAACTGTCCGCTCTGCTTGATGGGACGTTTTGGAAGACGTGGCGTTGAAATGGTAAAGAAGAAGTCCAAAGCTGACATCGCTTTGGTCAGGAAGGAGAAGTTGGCATCAGATAATAAGGTGAAGGAATATGAGAAGACTATAGAGCAATTAAGCAAGTCAGTGGGAGAACAAGAACGAGATTGAAGGACTTATTGAATAGTACGGCGAAAAGTGAGGATGACCACAACAAGGAGATAGCAGAAGTGAGGAATTCTTGCAAACTAGGCTGCAAAAGACCTGTCTCTCAATGTAAGGTGAAGATGATGAAGGAATATCAGGAAGGGAAGGTGGTGCTTGGGATATCAATAGGGAATGTGCCTATCTGCTCAAGTTGACAGTGAGGTGACGGACGAGGGCGAGGTGTCGTCAAGTCCGTATGAAACGATTATCAAGGATGCACCGGCGGTTGGAGAAGTGACACCAGATGCAACACCTGCGGCAGAAGCCACCTAAACAAAAAGAAGGTAAAACAACTTGGTTCTTGGTATTTTGTTGATGTTTACTGGGGTGGAATCCATTAAGACAATTTTTATTTTTATTTGGTTTGTAATGGGTCCATAAGGACTAAAGACAATCTTTTTATGTGTTGGGTTGGTCCAACACTTGTGCACGGTCAGAGTTGGTAGTTCGGATACTTTATGGTTGCTTTAGTTTAGTTATGGTTTAATAGTTTTCAAGCACGTCAAGGCTTGTTTCTTTTGGATAATTTTTTGTATGTTTTGCACATATGGTGACATGATAGTATGTCGAAATGATAGGTACTTAGGATGACATGTATACGTCATAAACCGTAGATACTTAGATGACACGTATATGCCATAAACCGTAGATACTTAGATGACACGAATATGCCATAACCATAAGAATAATACTTAAGATCAATCATCTAATCGAGTGGGAATGGGTAAGCTATATGAGTTTACCCATATAGGCCCACCCCACACCTCAATTAGTGAGATAACTTGCGCTCCAGCGAAGGTGTGGTAACCTAACTTCTTAAGAAAGAGGTAATTAACTCTTTAAACCTTAGAAGGGATTGTGTACCTTTACTTGAGAAGAGATGGCCAGTCTCTAACGGAGGAGAAATCGTTGTTCCTTGCGTGCATTCGATATGTCCCCATGTAAATGTGTCAATACCTCATAAGATAGAAACACGTTAAAAACGGACGCCAACTAAGGTTGACGTCTCTCCACAAAGTATATTAGCGACATCTTAACTTGTAAATAATAAAAAGATGCATAGGAGAAAAGAAAGGTTGTAAAGAATTAAAAGACGATTCATACCTGGAAAGATGAGTTCATGGGAAATCATATTTAAATGTAATACCTTTTGAGATGAATGGCGTTCCAACTTCGCGGTATCATTTGGCCATCCAAGGTTGCAAGGCGATATGCTCCTTTTCCGGCTTGTGCATCTATCAAGTAGGGTCCCTCCCATTTTGGGGCGATCTTGCCTGCATTGGGCTCCTTGGTATTTTGGAATGCCTTTCGTAGGACTAAGTCTCCTACTTGAAACCTTCTAACCCTTACGTTTTTATTGTAAGATCGGGCTACCCTTTCTTGATATCTTTGCCATGCGAACTTTGGCCATGTCCCTTAGCTCGTCCACGTATCCGTGTCATGTATCAAGATGTCTTTATTATGTTCGGTATGTCGCAAGCCGTATCTTGCCGTTGGTACAAGGACTTCGCCGGAATAACAGATTCGGCCCAAATACAAGTGAATAGGGGTTTGACCAAGAGCATTCTTAGATGTCGTCCTGTCACCCCATAGGACCATTGGTAACTCTTACGCCCAACGTCCTTTCTTCCGGGTTTAGTCTCTTTTTAAGTTGCCGATTATTATTTTGTTGCTAGACTCGCCCGTCCATTGGCTTGAGGGTGAACAGCGAAGATGTCACCATCTTAACACCCCAAGATGTCAAGAAATCTTGGGTCCTCTTGCCGATGAATTGAGAGCCGTTGTCACAAATTATCTCTCGATGGAATTCGAATCGGCCGAATATGTTCCTTTTGATAAAAGATATCACTTCTTTGTCACGAACTTGCACATATGCCTCAGCCTCTACCCATTTAGAAAAGTAGTCTGTCATGGCCAAAATAAATACTCGTCCCCCTGGTGCTATGGGAAGTTTTCCTACTATGTCCATTCCCCAAACCATAAAAGGCCATGGTGACAGGATAGGATGTAGCAGTTCACTGGCCGGGTGCAGATGTCCCCATGTCGTTGACAGGAATCACATTTCTTTGCGTAGTCAACGGCATCTTTTCTCATTGTAGGCCAGAAATAGCCCATTCTAAGAGCTTTAGTATGTAAACTTCGCCCCGGTATGATTTCCACAATCTCCTTCGTGCGGCTCCTTGAGAACCTGATGGGCTCTATCTCGCCTCTAGACATCTTAAGTAGTGACTGCATTTTCTAAACAAGAGATTATCAATAAGTAAATATTTAGATACTCTTACCCCGAAGGCTCTTGCATTTTTCTCCTCAATCGGGATCGTATCATCTAAGAGATATTTGATAATAGGAGCTATCCAAGAGGTTGCCGCAGAGAGGCAAGTATGTCGGCATCCGGGCGAACATCTCAAGATGGTCAATTGTCGGGACGTCAACATGTATGATTGGGATACCGGTTTGTGAGAAGCTTTTGAAGGCCGAACCCAAGTTTGCCGAGCATCTCGCGAGAATTTTCTTCCCGTGGGATTTGTTCCAAGGAAAATGTTTTGAATTTGGCCGAAATAATTTTTACAATTTCCAAATATGTTGTCATCTTAGCGTTCTTCGCGACGTAGGACCCGTTGTACTGATTAACAATTAGTAATGAATCCATGAACACCCGGATATGTTTGACATCTAAGTCTTGGGCTGCAGTTAAACCTTCAATTAGAGCCTCATACTCTGCTTCATTGTTGGTAGCCTTGAAACTGCAACTGATAGATTGTGGTATTACGTCCCCTTGTGGCGATTTTAGTACAACTCCAAGACCTGTACCTCTCATGTTGGAAGCACCGTCCGTGTAGAGAGTCCAAATTTTTAGGATGTCATCATCTTGAAGTTGCTGTACTTCCAATTCCACCTCTTGTTGTAGGGTTGGACTGAAATCGCCCACAAAATCGCCCAGGGCTTGGGATTTTATTGCGGTTAAGGCTCGTACTTGATGTCGTATGTGCTTAATTGTACAGACCATTTCGCCATTCGACCTGACATCTCTGGTTTTCTCATGACATTCTTAATAGGATAGTTAGTGCGTACAATAATAGTATGTGTTTCAAAATAGTGCCTTAATTTAATAGAAGCAGTTATCAAAGCTAAAATTAATTTTTGTAAATGAGAATACCTGGTCTCAGCATCTAAGAGTGTCTTACTTATATAGTAGATGGGTTGCCGATTACCATCTCGTTCGTCACCAAGATCGCGCTTACAGCGCCTTCTGACACTGCTAGGTAGATGTAAAGATGTTCTTCCATCTCGAGGTTTGACCAATAAGGGAGGTGTCGACAGGTAAGTTTTGAGCTCCCGAAAAGCTTCTTCATGTTGTTCCTCCCATTGGAACTTCTTGTTCTTTCTTAAGATGTCGTAGAAAGGTTTGCATCGATCCGAGGATTTTGAAATGAATCTAGTGAGTGCGGCAATTTTTCCCGTCAATCTTTGGACGTCCTTGACAGATTGAGGTGATGACGGAGTTGAGAATAGCGCGTATTTGTTCGGGGCGGCTTCAATGCCTCTTTTAGTAACCATATAACCCAGAAACTTGCCGGCCTTCATTCCGAAGTTGCATTTAGCCGGATTAAGTTTCATATTGAAACAATCCAAGATGTCAAAAGCTTGAGAGAGGTTGCTTATGTGATCCTCGGCCTTCTTGGATTTTACTACCATGTCGTCGATGTATACCTCCATTGTGTCCCCAATCCGATCATTAAACATCTTGTTGACGAGCCTTTGATACGTTGCACCTGCATTTTTTTAGTCCAAAAGGTACGGCAATATAACAATAAATACCAAGTGGGGGTTATGAAGGCAATGTTCCTCTTGGTCGGATGGTTCCATCTCGAATTTGTTGAAATCCCGAGGACGCGTCCATGAAAGTGAGGAGTTCGTGACCCGAGGTGGCATCAACTAATGAATCTATGTGCGGCAAAGGGAAAGGATCTTTTGGGCGAGGCTTTATTTAAGTCGGTGAAGTCGACGCAAACTCGCCATTTCCCATTTCTCTTCTCTACCACAACCACATTCGCCAACCATCTTGGATAATCGACCTCCCGTATCATGTTCGCTTTGAGTAAGCGCTCTACCTCCTCCTTGATGATCTCGATTTCGGTTTACGCAAACTTTCTACGTTTCGGTGCACCGGTTTAAAGCTAGGATCTACGTTAAGCTCATGAGTGATGACATCTTTCTTTGATGCTGTCATGTCATCATGTTTCCAAGCGAAACTCTTTATTCTCGCTTCTTAATAGGTTCACAAGCTTCTCTTCTATATCTCGACGGGATGTCGGTGCCAATAAGTACTTTGATGTTCGGGTTGGAAGGATCTAACAATACTTCTTTCACATCATCCTCCCTAGCTTCCGTGACTTCACGTACTTTCCTCGGTAATTGCTATGCTTGTTTTGGAGATGTAGACGCCTTCATTGAAGTTTTGTAACATTCCTTGGCCAACTGGTGATCACTTGTAAATCTTAGCGATACCCTAAGGTGTTGGAAACTTCACACACCGATGGTAAGTGGAGGGTACGGCCTTCATTCATTCCGTGAATCCACGGTCTTCCAAGAATGACATTGTAAGATGTTGCGCAATCAATTACGCAGAACCGTTCCATGGTGTTGAGGCCCTTTGAGTATATTGGAAGCTTTATCTCCCCCCACCGTTTCTTTGACTTCACCACCGAAGCCTACCAAAGATCAAGACTTTTTGACAATCTCCGATTCTCGGGATGTTCATTTCCTTAAGGGTACCCAACATAATAAGATTGACGAGCCGCCCCATCTACCGAGAATCGTCGTATTGTACAGGTTAGCGATGCAAGGAAATAACCACGTCATGATGGGGTTCCAGCAAGTTATCACGATCACTTTCATCAAAGGTAATTGGATCCGGCAAGGTGTCGACATCTGGCCGTCTCTCGCTTTTCCTCTTTTGACTCCTTAGCATGTCGTTTTGCGGCGAATAGGATGTTCCACATATTTCGAGCCTCCACCGATGAAGTTGATCACCTTTGTTGATCTTTGGGGGAGAAACCGGCCTTTCGGCTTCATGAGGAGCTTACGCATTTTCGGCCTTCTTCTTCTGGATCCCAACAACTCCTTAAGATGTCCTTTCGAGAGCAAGTAACCGATCTCCTTTCTTAACGCGATGCAGTCTTCGCAACGTGTCCAAAGTCTTCATGGTAGCGCACCATTTTGATTTGTCACGCCATCCCTGTGGTTTTGTCCGTTTTCTTTGGCCATCGGCTTTGTCTCCTAGGTTGCCCATTGCACGAGTACACCGAAATGTCAACGAAAAACAATAATCGAAATGTTAGGCACATTATCACTATCTTCATCCTCACCGTCTACCGAATTAATTTTGCTAGTGTCAATTCTCGGATAAGGATTGGGACGGTTGTTCTGCGATGGGACGATCGGTCTTTCGTCGGGATGGTCATATGTCGACATCTTGGATGACGACTTCGATCTTCGCACTCATCTTCCTCCGGGCCTTATGAACCTTAATGCCCCGCTTCCCGACTTCTTCTAGCCGCTTACAAGGAGTCATTACCAAATCTTGATAATCTTGTGAATCTTTCTTCAACCCCATTTTGAATGCTTCGTGGTCGTCGACATGTCAAGATTGGGAATTTCTAACACCTCCTTATTGAACCGATGGACATAATCCTTCGTAGTCTCATTAGGTCTTTGGGTCACATTGTAGAGATCACTTGTCAACTTTTCAAATTGTCGACCGCATGAGAATTGGTTATAGAACATGTTGATGAGCTGGGCGTATGAACCAATTGAACCTAGGGGTTGCCTAATCGGCCATTTGAGAGCCGGTCCAGGACAAGGTGGATCCAAATCCCCTGCATAAGCGGGCCTCCGTATTGAAGCGGGATATGGATTATGTCCATCTTTTCTTGATAGTGTGCAACATGCTCCTGCAGGTCCGTGGTGCCGCTCGTACAACTTCATAGATGGTACGCTGGCAACGCCGGGATGTCGACATTTGCAATTCTTGGGACAAACCGGATTGATTGTAACGATTTTGGGTCACGGTTGAATTGGAGGAGTTACACTCGGCACGTTCATTATCGCCTCTCGAGATCCTGCATCTGTTTAGCTAGTGGGTTTGTCGGCCATAGGAATACGATTGAAATTATTATTATTGAAAAGATTATTTAGCAAACCGTAATCGTCCGTAGTAGTCGTGACAGTGTTGTCTATAAATGGAATGAATGGGGTGAATCTGCGGAAGATGGCGTCAATGGGGTGTCCCCGAGGCAAAGATGTCGACATCATTAAAGATGTCGGCGGAGGAGGACCGCCCATTGGAATGAATTCATTCTCGAAATGTAGATCCTCTCGGTGTTGTCAAAGTTGAGAATCCTTGCACGCAGCGGTGATATATTCTCAAGCCGAGATGCGATGAGCCGTTGGTCTTTCGCATCTTAATCATGGAATTGGTCAACACCTTCGAATTGTTATCTTCTTTGGTCCAACCTTTGATTCAACCTGGTCAAGATACTCCGGATGTCGGCATCGCATTGGAAGACGTTGCCCCCTTTTGTGGAGTCTTCGTAGGTTGAGTTGGTTGAGACCCGGTGCGAGGAGGTGGTGGTAACAAAAGTGGTTCTACCTCCCGATGTGGGAACAGCGGCGGGACCTTTGCCGGCGGTGGACACATTGGGGGTGCGGGACATAGTGAATTTGATTAGGAAATGTTTCAAATAACCGATAAACCACGAGGCCCCTCGGTGGGCGCCAAATTGTTTTGGTAGAAAAAACAATAAAGTAGAATCTTAACTATGTTTAGTGTGTGGATTGAACAATAAGGAGGGAACTATGGAATTCGATTATATGGAACAAAAGAATGAAAAAGAGATAATGACAACACGATTTGTTAACGAGGAAAACCTTGGAGGTGATAACCTCTTTGGAAAAAACCCCGGGAGTTAGGTCTCCAACCTTAAAGGTTTCACTATAATGATCACAAATACAACTTTGGAAGATAATGGAGAGGATTACAAGAGCTTTTTGTGTAGAGTGTGTGCGTATGAGCATGAATGTGTTTTTCCGTCTCCATTTCCCCTTAAATACAAGTAGATATGAAAGAGTCAATATGGTTCCTATAATCTCGGCATTTTGGTTTATCACTTCAACCTCCGTGAGACCAAGTCGCCCTAGCCGTTTGAAGGTGCATTTGAACGTGCTTGGAGATTGTTCCGCATTCCTCTCTTAATTACTGAAAAATAAGAATAAGAATATTAGGAAATATTGAACAAGTAAATATTAAAACAATACTTACAGTGTAATGACATCTCGATATGCAGGATCAATTGAAGATGTCGCCATGTTGAAAAATGCCCACAACAATAATGGTATCAACTAAGTAAATGCAATCCCTCCTCATGCGCCTAGAATCTCGCAGGAGGTTACTGATGTCGTCTACATATCTGTCGCTTAGTTAATGTTGTTGAAGACGTTGTTTGACTTGGTCCATTAAGCTTTGCAAAACGGTTCCTACAATGTCGCCTTCCAGTCATCTTGAATGAAGCGGATAGTCTATCAAGTTGTACTGCTAAGATGATGTCTCAGGATGTAACATGCTGCTGTAGTTTTTTAACCCCGAACAGGGTGTAATCAAGGTGAAGGGTGACCAACAAGCTGCCAAAGAATGCTACAAAATGGATATGAAAGCGTGTTCTACTCATTAAGCGTGACTTGTGAAGAAGAGGGTCTAGGGTGCTCTAGGGTCTGTAAAGATGAAGATGTCAAAACCTACATGTTGATCGACGAGTTGAAACTAGGGCAAGCCATCATCCTCATAAGACGTTCCAGATGGCACCATTATTGTCCTATAACGGACCAGGGGATGCATCTTAAACATTATTGCACGTAAGTTAAAAATTTATTACAATTTTAATACCAAGGTACGAACCTCTTCCCAAAATAATTTTTATTTCTTTCAAATTTATTATTCATTTTATTCAATCAAAACCCCAACTGACTTAAGCATCAGAGGGGTGTTAGCTAAGCTAACACCCAATCCTAACATGTTCCTGAGCTGCAAGATGGGGACCCCTCAGCCTTGGATTAATAACATCAGAAAGCCACCTGACAAACACCTTGAAGAGACAAACATTTCTTAATGATATAAGGTACATGATCTCTTCATACTTAAGAGCATTATACAACGTATCTATGGAGTCATGATCATAATCGCCTGGGCGCACATTTTTCACACTTAATTTAAAAAAGCAAACTCAATTCACCTTGTTAGGGGAATTATGTCTGCTATTTTAAATTCAAGTTGTGAACTAAGGGTTGTAACATTAACATGTTACCTAAAGGACACCGAAAGATGACATTTCTACATATCTTTACAACTTGGTTATAACATTGTTGCATGTTATCTTTACAACTTGGTTATAACATCGTTGTGTGTTATCTTTACTTATTGGTTACAACACTAGTATGTGTTATCTTCCGTACCCAGCATAAAAATACTTAAAGTCATAAAAACACCAAAGATATCGTTACGATAAGCAAAAGTTAACCGAAAGACTAAGATGTTGGACCAACCCAACACCATCAAAACCAAATGTTTGGACTCTTATGAGCCACTTACAGAACCACAAATTTAAAGATGTCTTAAGGGCAACCCCTATTCCAAAACCCAAATTTACATGCCAACAAAGGCATGGCAAAATAAAGCGTAACCATTGTTTAAGGAACTTAAAAAAGAAATTGTTTTTAACTTTGCATTGCAGGAGCAACTTCTACTCCCTTGCCTTCACCATCCTTCATGCTTCCTTCATCCTCCTCGCCTTGACCAGTCATCATGGGTTCTTGCGCCTTGGAGCTCACTTCACTCACATCAGGAGCTTCTCCTAGGAATTCATTCAACATGGCTACCTCTTCATCAATCTTCCAATTTACATGTTACCCATTCTCGAACTCCTTCATCATGTTGATCCGACATTCCATCACCGACTTGCTCGCGCTCATCATTTATCCATCCTTCACTTCCACAAGCTCCTTGATGTGTTCTTCCTCTACCTTCAGCATCCTATCCGTCAGGTTGGCCAGCTCACCGTTCTGTTTTTCCACCTGCTCCACAGCCTTCACTGCCCTGAAAGCTTCAAATTTGTGCTTTTGAACGAGGATTTTGTTCTTATCTTCCCTCACCTCCACCTCTTTCAACAGAAAATTTATAAACTTCATCACCTGCAAGAAAGACATGTTCTCATGTTAAGCAATTTACGCTAGAAAATTCTATGTACCTGTAGACACCCTATTCTAAACCAATAATTACATGATTACACTACTTTTCGTCTCTCTTTTGTTTTTAGATGAAAGCATATTAGTTTTGGCATATTTCGTTAAGTTTCTAACTAACCTCGTTAGTTTTGGACCTAACTGACTAACGGAATAATTGAAGAGGACAAAATGGTCATTTGACTAGTTGTCTCGCGCGGGACATACGTGTCTCGCGCGAGACACCCCTCTGCAGGATCTGCAGAATCACTCTCCTTCTCCGTTTCAACCTCTTTTCTTGATAAATCTTATCCAATCCGGGTTCTCCAATAGCATTTGAGTTCTGGAACCTTCCCATGGTGGTTTCCCTCTCCACTCCAACCTCCTATAAATACTTGATGACTTCCAGTATTTCAGAGGTCCCCGATCCCCGATCGAAAACACACAACACACACAATTTGTTGGTTTCTTTCCACGAAAGACTCCTGCAAATCACTCTAAATAAACTCCCAAATTCGTCCATCAATCCTATTGATCGACGAACATCAAGGTTCAAGCCTAGAATCAAGGCGAAACTCTGTCCAAATCATTTCTCGACCGAGAAGACACCTTAGAACCACGTTCTAAATCAAACACTTCCTAAACACAAGGTAAACTCCTCTTACTTTCTTCTTCTCAACCCCTCTAATTGCTTTTAGAGTAGTGTAATCCCATCAAAAGGATTAGCCTAGAGTCCCTTCAATCCATGGAGATAATCTCGAAGCATACAATCCGACATTCATAATTAAGAAATTAATTAGGGTTTGCTTGTTCTTCTTTAATTATATATTGAAAAGATTGATAATACTCAATTGGCAAGACCGATCTTCAGATTGGGTGGAATGGGTGCTCCTCGACCTTCTCATTCCATAATTTAACTACCGAACCCTCAAATCTCTAAAAATAATCAAAAAGGTTTTTCTTATTGTTTTTCTAAATAAAAGATAAGTGGCGACTATGTTATTCATAAAAATATCAACGCTACAGTTTTGGCGACTCCGCTGGGGACAATTTATTAAGAGGGTTAGACTTGCGTTACAATTGAGTATTATCAATCTTTTTTAATTTCCTGCAAAAAGAAAAAAAATTGATTTTTCTGGATTTTTTCGTATTTTTCTGTACTGTTTTCGTCAAAAAAAAATTAACTGTCAGGCTGGTTGTCCAGCGCGGGACAAGGTAGTCCCGCGAGAGACATTTTCACGGCAGAATCAAGAATCAAAACTCAATTGTTGACTTTTCCTTAAAAGTTGACCAAACACACAAAAAAAGGGGGAAAGCCTGGGCTGACTTTCTTTAAATATTGACCATATTTTAAAAAAAATAAAAAATAAAACTTACAGAAAAGTTTTAAAAATTCGAAAAAAGTCAAAATAAATTATTATTTCTATTTTGCTTGTATTAACTTTATTTTGCAGGGTAGAATAATTAATTTATACTTGAACTATATACCTGCGTGCGATTGATTTTTTGATTTAAAGACCGGTCCATGGAGGACATGGGAGTTGTAAAATTAATTAATTTAATTCTTTCTCTCTCTCTCTCTGATTAAGTGGAACTATGACGGCCTGAGTCTTCCTAATTTGGGAGAAACGTAGGCAACCACTTGGTGCGACCACTATCTGTTTTTCTTTTAGTTTTCAAAAAAAAAAACTTTCAATTTTCTCTATCACCTAGATTGACTCTCACACACGCGCACTCATGTTATAACTGTCATTGCACTACATACCCTGATTAACCCGGGACCCACACTAAGGACGGATGACGGTAACCACCCAGTCGCCGGTCTCTCCGAAGTTGGATCATCCCACTCCGCGTTTTCAATTCATCTAGATTGTCATATCACGGGGAGCCTAGCCTTCCAGCTCTGCATCGCCACATATCATGTAGATTGACTTTTTAAGACACTCCGTGATCGGTCGGTTTGATCTTGGAGTCTTTGTAATCTCTTGTCAAGATCATTTTTTTTGCAATAAGCCATGGAAAAAAATCAATAAATTGTCGCTTCAGAATTGTCCCTTCGGAAATGCCCCTATGGCTGTCCCTTCGAAATTGCCCCTAAAGAGAAAAATTTTTCACCAAATTTATTGCACAAAACTTGATGTTACTTGGGATGACTTCGACCCCTAGGTCCTTAGGTTTGGTTTTCGAATGCTAGAAACTCCCAAAACGGATTTTACGTTCGACCAAAATTAGGATTAAAATAAAAAAAATGTGACTTCCGAGGTGTTGTCTCGCGCGAGACTACTTGTCCCGTGCGAGACAAGTGTTCGGTCTATTCGTGTTTTGGCCAAAACCTTAAAGCCTTCATTCGCCCTATTCAGCCGACTTGTTGGGACTCGATCATGGTTCAACACAGTTGCTACACATCTAGGTCATGGTCAAAGCTCGACACAATGTCTGCTTCTCCTTCTGTCACCGAAGCCGAAATCAAGGAAACTAGTTCCATCACAATGGTTAATTCTCATCCCAACACTCAAGCTACACAAGGGATCGATGCTCTAAAGGCCCGTCTAGAAGAGGAAGTAAATCAAATGGTCGAAGTGCATGCTCATGTCTTATTTACCCACTTCCAACGACAAATGGAGGAAAAATTTCAAACTCGCCTACGAGCCTAAGGCGATTACTATAAGGAAGAGGTTGAAACACTTCAAACCCATCAACAAGTACAAAAGGAATACTACGAAGAAGAAATCAAAGCACTTCATACCCACCTACAAGCCCAAGAAGAATATTGGGATCATGCCTACCTTAATAGATTCAACCATTTCAACGCGGGCAAATACCCTACTACTCCTCCTCCCAAGAAGAAAAAGAAGGAGAGGCACTATGACAAACTTGAAGAAATCACTCAAAAAGAACTCCTCGATGTTCTTGTCAAGAATGAAAAGATCAAACCAAGGGAAGGTGGTCCTCCTAAGGATATGGGTCCTAATCACGCTCATCACTTATTCTGCAAGTATCACAACTCCACCGGCCACAACACCAACACTTGCTACCACTTGAAGGACATCATCCAAGACCTCTTTGACAATGGAGAGTTAGAACGTCCCAACATCATCTCCAATCCTCTTCCTCATAATACATGAAGAAGATGAAGCTCCAAGAAGAAATCTACACTTACCACTTTGGGGCTGCAACTATCCTCTCCCTTTCTCCTTTAATAGAAGTAGATTAGGTTTTAAATTTCCAAGTATGAACTTGAAGAGTCGTTCTGTCTTTCTAGTACTTCTCACCTCCTCTAGTTTGTGTCATCTAAACTATCGAGTTTGTTTTAAATTTCTCCGATTAATCAAAGATATTTTCTTTTCCCAAACACTTTTCCTAAGGTTGTCCTACCTCATGAGTATCATTTAATTCATGCAAAAAATGGACCCTCCATTCCCTAAATCATCGCAAAAAATAGAGACTTCTAAGCGAGTTTAAGAAGAAATTTATTCTTAGGAAGCTTAAGGGCTAAACATTACCCCTACTGAAAGTCAAAAATCAACAAGCGAAGAAAGCCAAAGGTGCTGCTGTCAACCTTCATTCCAAGAAGAGTGGGGCTACTCAATTCAAAGCTTTGAGAGTAAAAAAAAAACTCTCAAGCTTTCATCACCCCCACATCATAGTTGAAAATTCAAATGCATGAAGGAATCTCCCACAAAGAAAATGAGCCAAGTGATACCAACAAAAGAAATGAAGATTACTCAACATCCCCTTACAACAAGTGAAGAAGACTTTCAGTATCAATGTTTACCCTTAAGTCATATTAATAATTGGCTTTCTCCTCAAACTCATTTAGAAATTTCTATATGATGCACGGTTCATTAAAGGGTAGAACAACTTTTCTAGATCTTTGAACCAACTAGCGTTTCTTGTTGAGTCTAGAGGCTTCATGTTAGCCACTCTCATACACACTCTTGAAATCCAAGAATCAAAACTGGGGCTTCCTAACCTCTCTTCCCCAGTCAATATCTACTTCAACTCTTCAAAATAATCAAGTCTGCATTAGGAGCTTCCTCTTTGCTTCTCACTCTCATCATTAGAGAATACACTTCCCCAAAAAGTCAATGCTTGGATCACCTTCAAAGAATAGAGTTTGTCTCTCCTCAACTAACTTGAGATCTCATCTCTCTCTCCTCAATAGGATTCTCTCCTCTGAGTTCTCTTCGAATTAACATACTATTTTCAAAAAAAAAGGAAAGAAAAAAAAAGACGTAAAAGAGATGCCCGCTAGATTGAAAACCCGAAAGGGCGGTCTAGGCAAAAACCAGGGTGCGTCACAAAAAAAAATCATTAAGGTCAAAGGGAGACTATTCTTCAACCTTCTTCATCAAACATCATTCGATCCTCTTCAAATCAAATCAACAAGGAGAGTCTTCTTCGATCATCTTCAAATCAAGAGAGCAGACTCATAAGCCTGTTCACAAAGTCATCTACCACTTGCAAGCAACTTGGGGCTTGAGACAGCAAAGGGCCTTAGACATAGAGCCATTACAACAGTCGACATATTTGTAGTCATTTGCCTCCTAGAGACACGATTCAAGGGAGAATTGAGAATGAAGATTCACAATAGACCTAGATGTGTTCACACAAGGTTACTCATTGAAATTCAGCCTTGCTGACTAGCAACAGATTCTGCATAAACCTGATTTGGTCCCAACTTGTCAAACACAAGTTCACTCCTATAGTTCACCCATCTCAAATACAAATCCATACACATCTCCCTACATGCCCATATACCATACACTCATACATAAACTCACCATCAAAATGACCAACCGGCCATTTACACGAACAGACGTGAGCACCACCACGTAAGTCCACTTAAACAACTAAAATCTGGAAAATCTACTTGAAATATTTATGTGCTAGCAGGTGCAGAAAGGTAAGAATCATTCGGGTCCATCCGAGATCAGCATATATATATTCTTGCATTACAGGAGCCGACAGAACCTCCACCTCAACCGACAACTTCAAAGTCTGTGACGGCAGCAAACTTCAAGTCCGTGACCTCGGCAACACCAGCAAAGTCTGTGACGACAGCAAATCTTCAAGTCCATGACCTCGGCAACATCAACAAAGTCTGTGACGGCATGAAACTTCAAGTCCGTGACCTCGGCAATATCAACAAAGTCTGTGACGGCAGCAAACTTCAAGTTCGTGACCTCGGCAACATCAATAAAGTCTGTGACGGCTGTAAACTTCAAGTTCGTGACCTCGGCAACCACAACAAAGTCTGTCACGGCAGCAACGACAACAAAGTCCGTGACCTCGGCAACAACAGGCAACGTCAGTAACCTCGGGCGGCACTTCATCAACAAACCAGGTATATTCAGAATTGGGTTAAGTTCTTGATTCCTCATTATGAGTTTGCCTTTTCAAAAAAAAATCCCTCCTCGATTTTCAAAATGCTTTCAAAATACCTAAAACAACCTTTTTAGTGTTTTGGAGTCGAACTACGTTTTAGTCTGATTCTCCGATAGAGATACGTAAGCAGCCGTGCGACACGACCATCCCAATGTTCAGAATGATGTCTTTTCTATCGACGACATGACTTCTTCCATAAGACTTGTCACCGAGGGGCACTGTAGACACCCCATTCTGAACCAATAATTACATGATTACACTACTTTTCATCTTTCTTTTGTGTTTTGATGAAAGCATATTAGTTTCGACATGTTTCGTTAAGTTTCTAACTAACCTCATTAGTTTTGGACCTAACTGACTAACGGAATAACTGAAGAGAACAAAATGGTCATTTGACTAGTTGTCCCGTGCGAAACATACGTGTCTCGCGCGAGACAACCCCTCTGCAGGATCTGCAGAATCACTCTCCTTCTCCGTTTCAACCTCTTTTCTTGATAAATCTTATCCAATCCGGGTTCTCCAATAGCATTTGAGTTCTGGAACCTTCCTAGGGTGGTTTCCCTCTCCACCTTTACCTCTCCAACCTCCTATAAATACTTGATGACTTCCAGTATTTCAGAGGTCCCCGATCCCCGATCGAAAGCACACAACACACACAATTTGTTGGTTTCTTTCCACGAAAGACTCCTGTAAATAAACTCCCAAATTCGTCCATCAATCCTATTGATCGACGAACATCAAGGTTCAAGCCTAGAATCAAGGCGAAACTCTGTCCAAATCATTTCTCGACCGAGAAGACACCTTAGAACCTCGTTCTAAATCAAACACTTTCTAAACACAAGGTAAACTCCTCTTACTTTCTTCTTCTCAACCCCTCTAATTGCTTTTAGAGTAGTGTAATCCCATCAAAAGGATTAGCCTAGAGTCCCTTCAATCCATGGAGGTGATCTCGAAGCATACAATCCGACATTCATAATTAAGAAATTAATTAGGGTTTGCTTGTTCTTCTTTAACTATATATTGAAAAGATTGATAATACTCAATTTGCAAGACCGATCTTCGAATTGGGTGGAATGGGTGCTCCTCGACCTTCCCATTCCATAACTTAACCCCCGAATTCTCAAATCTCTTAAAATAATCAAAAAGGTTTTTCTTATTTTTTTCCTAAATAAATGATAAGTGGCGACTCTGTTATTCATAAAAATATCAACGCTACAGTACCTCCCAACCAGAAAGAGATTTTACCTTCTCAAAAGAACTTTCCGTATTAGCCCTTACATTCTTTATCTTCAAATCATCTTCCACAGCCACGATTTCCACGTCTTCAAGCTTTCTCTTTCTCTCCACTTTGGCACTCTTGGAGCTTTCCCCCTTCGGAAGGGGAGGTTTTCCTTCTTCCTTTTTAACCCCAACTTTTGCCCTAATACCAGAAAGGACATACTCCACACCAAAACAGGCCTTGGATCGAGTCACTACACAAGAAAGAATATCAGGAACGGCAACAAAGTAGAAAAGGAATAAGACATATCAACAAAAGAAAGAAGTATACCCGATGACATCTTGCCAGCACTAGTAGAAACCCCTTTTTTCTCCTCAGCAAGTTCTGCAGAAGATGGCTTAAATTTTCGAAGCTCCTCCGAAAAAAAACTCAAAATCCGATCAACATTGGCAGATGTATCAGCAAGGGGTGGGAAAAGCTCTTCCAACTTGGTAACTTAAAACACATGCCATCAACATGTTAAGATAGACAACAAGCAAGACGCAGTAGTCAAACACATAGCTAAAATAGCTACCTGAAGGGTTCCATGTTGACACCAAATCTCCTCCTCCCTCCAGGCTACTTTTTCTTACATAGAAGAATCTATGTTTCCATTCCCTATCAGCCGTGTCAAGACCAAGAATCAAAGGATCCCTATTCGACCTAACCCTAAAATTGTATCTACCTTTGCCAAAAGCCCTAATATCAGAAACAAACGACAACTCCTCTAACCCTGCCACCACACCATGCTCGGCTGTGATTCTGTCTAGGGTGAGCAAAATGCACCATCCTATAGGCATTAATTGACAGTAGGACAACCGGGTCACTTCGAAAAAGCGGGAAATAGAAGCAGAGAAGGGAAATTTCAAACCTACACCGAAAGGGTACTCGCAAAACCCTACCCACTCGTCGAACACACAATCGATGCTTAAAACTTCAGTAGGGATCAAGAACTCGGTGTTCAGGGGAAAAGCGTTGTTTCTCTTCAAAGCGTCAACATGGGACGCGTTAAAATTGCACCGTTCACCCTCTGTATCTCGCATGAATCCTAAACACCTAAAGCCTTCAGGCAAGGACGCATCAACATCTATTACCTTTTTCTTACTTTTACCCATTATGGTGGTTGAAAGAGACAGAAAAACGACAAAGAAAAAAGAGAAAGAAAACTAATCGGAGAAACGGACGGGGACTTAGGGCCGGCTGGACAGAGAGTTTTGAAAAAAGAAAATATGGTTTCCTTCTTTGAACCGTATAAATATTAAGGGACAGTTGGAGGCGCCTATGGGAAAAGCCCATAATTGCCCTAAATTCCCTTAAACAACGCGAGCCAACCACCTCATCAATTCCTAAGCAAAATCGAGGCGACACTTGGCAAAATATTAAAACTTTCCGTATTCAACATGGAAAGCCTCAATATTTTTGGGGCAATTGTTTCACCCTAAAATTTTCACTTAGTATGTCCTACATCTTGATCATCCACCTTGAGATAAAGTCTTGATTTACATCTTGAACTAACACCTTGAAATTATTTGTTGTATATTTCCTATTTTTCAGGGAACGAGTCACGCACAAACAAGATAACCTTATCACGTGAAAACAAAGACCTTGTCAACAATGGATTAAACCTCATAACGGCCATGATTCCCACAGATAACTAACGGCTGCTCATCATCAACAAGGGGCGAGATTTTAGGCGAATTATCAGGGATTACATTCAAGTTGTTTCAGTTACATTTATGCGTATATAAACCCCCTAGAAACGCACATGTATTCACGTTACACACTATACTCTATACTCATACTGCACTTTGTACTCCAGAACTACGAAGTTCAATAACACTTTTTTGGTTAAGGTAGGCTTTTCCTAAAGCCTCCCGAGGTTTTTCCCTGCGAACGATTGTTCAAAGGTTTTCCTCGTTACATCCTCGTGTTCATCTTGGTTTGTGAATTATATTCCATTTGTGTCCAAACATCCTTGATAGATAAATTTAATTGTTGAAATTTGTCCAAAACAATACTTACGAATATCCACTGGCAAACTCAAAATCTTCTTCACATTGGCATACGTATCTTCTTTCTCGGGAAACAACAAGCTCAACTTGGCAACTGAAAAATTTAGGAGGTGAGCAACAAAGTTATACAAAAACAAGGCAGGGCAAATGGTGCTAAGAGAAAAATCAAGGTTATACCTTGGGACCTCCATTTTGTTATCAACTCATCACCCCCTTCCAAGGTATCCTTTCTCACATAAAATAACTCACTCTTCCAACCTCTATCCTATCCTGAGCCTCAAAACTTATCACTAAGTTATCCGCAGTCGATTTAGCCCTAAAATTATACCTGTGAGGGTCATGTGACCTAATTTCGGACGTAAAAGCCAACTCTTCCAAATCAACAGACAAATCAGTTTCAAGGGCAAGCCTATCTAGAGTTTGAAGTATTCTCCACCCTACAGGCATAAGTTGAGGATATGATAATTTGGTAGCCTTAAAGAAACGATTCACTAATGGGGAGAAAGGGAATTTAAGACCAATGCTAAAAGGATATTCAAGGAATCCAACCCATTTTTCTGAAACACAATCGGCTGTAAAAGATTTATCGAGGATCAGGAATTCGGTACCTATAGGAAAGGCGTTGCGACTAACTAGGTTGTCTATATGGGATTGCTTTATTGAACTCTTCTCAGAGTTAGACTTAAGAAGTTCAAGATGGATGAAATCCTCAGGAAGGACTGGGACATCGACATTCTTACTTTTACCCATTGCCAAAGATTGAAAAGAAAATCAATGAAAGAAAGAGAAAGATTGACTTACCTAAAGAGAACGACGACAATGGAAGAGTCTGTTTGCTTGAATGACTTTTTGAATTGTCAAAAGAGATGGCTTATTTATAGAAAGTTATAGGCGGTTATGAGAGCTCTACTCCTACTTAATAGCCACCTTTTTTAAACCGTCAAGTCAAGAGTCACGTCACTTAAATGGTGAATAGTGGAAAGCGTTTTTGAAAATTTCTGACTCTTTGGCTCCACCTAAAGATTCAAAAATTTGGAGGCAATTGTTTGGGGTAGAATTTTACTCAAGATTACACTGATATCTTGGATAGTATGATTCTTTAGCATCTTAGCTCTTCATCATTTTTAACATGACATCCTATTTTTGACAACTTGAAGATGCAGGTACATCTGTTCCTATTTTTCAGGAGATATATAAACACCACGCAAAGATCAACGACCAAGTTATACCTATTTCAAACTCATTTCTAACGGAAGATCAAGTCATGGCAACGACTCCTTTTTAGCAACATGTCCCGAATTTGTAGGGATTTTGGTTACTAGTTAATTTCTTCATTTTTTGGAGTATAAAAAGAGAGCTAGAGATAGGCGCCAGAGACGACAATTGGGTAACTCTCTCAATATTTCCACTTTGTACTCACTCAAGAATATTTATAAACACATTTGATTTTAGGTAGGTTTCCTAAAAATTTTCGAAGTTTGTGTCCGAGATCAATTGATTAAGGGCTTTCCTCTCTATATCTTGATGTCACAACTTGAATTTTCTAATTCTTATATTTCATTATTTCATTTGTACCCAAAATCATTTCACAATTTCACAAGTCCAATTTCAAAGTATACGAAGAAATTGACCAAAACACCCGTTGATTTAGATTATGATTAAAATAGGCGGAGTTGAATAGTTGGCTGGCGTTTTACATTGGTATTCATTCTGCTAAATTATAGAGAGATCGAAAAGAGTGGGTATGGCATCGTCAGCGGCAGATGATGAAATGGCTTCTCTGTTCGAGGGAATGATCCTTTTTGATCCATCGCCGCAGCAACCGCAACCACCCCCGGCAGTTTTACACCGCTCAGTTACTCCGATCGAAGTCGTTGCCTCCCATCCCCTTGACGAGAACCTCTTCTCCGATCTCACCATCGTCACCGCCGATCCTTTTGAAAACCCTCTTTCCGATCCTCCTCCTCCTCCGTCCCATCATGTTACTCCAGAAGTTGCCCCTCCCCCCCTATTATCATCGACAATATCTCGGCAATTATCCAATAGGAAGAAGAAGAGAGCTGGTGGCCTAAGGATTGGTTATGCTCGAGATTCCCAATTCCACGGCCTCCCCGATTATTCTCAACCTCAACAACTTACCTCCTCCTCCTCTCCTTCCTCAGCATCGCCACTTGCTACAGGTGAAGATGAACAAGACGGAGCCCCTTCATCCACCATCACTCCTAGTTCTACAGTGGCAACTGCTCATATAACTACTAAAACTACCGCTCAAGTAGCTGTGGGTGATGTTTCCTTACAAAATACTTCTTCTGCAACCGTCGGCGATCCTCTTCCGGCTACCACATTCGACACCATTACAGTTAATGCAGAAGTTCCAAATGGACAGCTGCCTGTGGATATTCGTGAAGAAGACGACTTGATTATTGAAGAGCAAGCCTACAATATAACCACAACTACTGCTGACAGTAGCAGTAGTCCAGTTGAGTTGAGATTTGACCACGTTAAAGCTCAGATTACTGAGAAGCTCAATTATTGCCGTGAAACCGTTACCTCCCTATCGGCTTCACGTAAAGATTCAATAAGGAGGAGAAGAAAAGCTGCCGAGGATCTAAGTGTGGCATGGGCAAAACATAAGGAAATGGAGAAGGAGCTAGAGGAAGCCTGTGAAGCCGAGGACTTTGAGACTGCAGAAAGGGTCAGCAACAGCCTTGCATCTGCCGAGAAAAACAAGGAACTCCTGTCCATGGCACTCAGAGAAGCGGAAGCAGACTGTGATGCTGTTGATTTTAAGATGCAGGAGGCTCTGGCATCTCAGATCACAGCTGAGATGGAATGTGCAGATCTGCTTCAAAGTTTTGCAACAGTAAGTGAACACAGTCCTTCATTCTACAAGCTAGTGCTGTCACTGGAATGTACTTTATTGCATCCTTCAATATACTCTATGGTTACCTCACATTGCTTGTTATTCTCTTTCTTTGTGACATTATTTTCTTCAATTTTGTTGCTAAACAATTTACCTAGGCATTTTGTGGTTGAATAGTGGCAAACTTGTTGCCCATCTTTCACTTGGAGGAGGCATATAAATTCTGGTCCGTGTATACCAAATGATTTAGGCAGTGAGGTCAATGCATTTAATTTTTCATCGTCTATCTAGTTTTGACTTTTTAGGTCATGTTAAGTTAGAAATCATAATGTAGTTCTCAATGGATGAGACTTTGTTTCCTTATTGACTTAGTCCATTATTATTCCTAGTACCCTTGTCGCAAGGATGCTTGCTTCACTCATCATAGAAGATTAGGATCATTCAGTAGAAGCATGCATCACCTTAGTGAAAGTTGTCTTAAAGGGAGCAGCCTTTAAATTGGCATGGATTCGTGATCAAGCAGTGTCATGGTATGTTTGCAACTATGCAAGAAAACTCATTAAACAAATTTCACACATTGAGAAGGTTGTCTCTTCCAGAATGCCAAGTAAAATTAAGAAGAGCATTGATTTTTTTCCCGGAGAAGAAACAAATATGAAAATGGATTACAAGAAGATGTGTGAGCTCTAAGATGGACTTTAAGTAAGCAAGCTAGCTACATAGAAAAGTAAAGTGTTCCAATCTCCATGTGTAACAATTTTTATGTATTACTCCTTAACCATGATAGGGATTAATGATTCCCCTGAATCAACTTCCTCTGCCTGACCAAAAACTTTTCTATCTAAAATCAAGTCAAGAGAGTTGACTTGAGCTTAAGCCTTGTCAAAATCCAATTATAGCATGAGACCCAGTCTTGCCCTACAATCTATGTTCTCTATCGCCTCATTAGCTACTATGGCTGCTTTGCACCCCTTCAAACGACTGATTTTCTCGACCTTTGAATGATATTATGTACCAAAGATAATCTCAGTTTTTCTTGAATATCATATCTTTTAATGATTTTTTTTGTAATCCTTGAAAACGTAGTATAACACTTTTATTGGTTCTTGCTCATTACATTGCTTGAGCTGAAGTTCCAAAAACCACACAATTTAACACATATTTTTAGAAAGAGTAGATTACATGTAGATTCTTATTTCTCAACAGTTTAGTTTGACCAGAATTGAATCATCTGAAAACTTGCTGTTTCTCCTAGGATGCTGCTTATGATGCAGATTCAGTTCTAAAAAGTGCAGAATTATTGACTTCAAAAGAAATGAATAAGTGGTTTTCATCAACTGAAGCCTTGGAGATCAAGAAGATAGGACTGGAGATGGAGTCATATTTATTAAGTGAAGCACAGCTAGAGTTGAATGATTCCATTGAGCATTCAATCAAGGATGAGAGGGGAGAACAAGAAATCCTTCTTAAGAAGAAAGAAATGTTGAAGGAGGAACTGGAGAAACTACTTGCTTTGGTGAAACAGAAAGAAGCAGAAATAGCAGAAAATGATTCCAACATTGATAAAGTTGAGAAAAAAATTACTGAATCAGTATCTAGCTGCCAGAAACTTCAGTCATGCATTACTTCTACGTTTAAAGATCTCCAATTGGTTCACTCTCAAATGGAGTTGGAATCTGAAGATTTATTAAGAAGAAAGAAGGAAATTGATGGGTTCCTCTCCCAAGAAGAAGCCAGGATATCAAAGATTAGGGAAGTTGCCAGGAGCTCTGCAGATGAAGCGACAATATACCAAGAAGCCATTGACCTTCGTAAAGGTCTAGTGAGGTTTATATCAAAATCCCAGGAAGATAAAGTAAGGCTTGCCAAAACTGGGGAAAAATTATCCGTGGATCTTCAAATGCTCAAACAGGACATTTCGGTTGAAAGAGGTTCTCTTCAGGTCAGTTGTCGCTTTTACAATTTTTCTGTGTACTATCACGATTTCTTCCAACACTAGCTGGTATAGTTTAAGTATTTTACTTAAAAAACAAAAAGTGAATAATAGACACTGTCAAGCGGGGTTGCCTAAACATACCCTAATTCATGATTGACGAATCAACTATGAGTAAATGTTACCTCTAAGAGGTTTAATCCACTGCCACTGTCACATAACTCTCAAATGAAAACTTGATGCAATGGATAACCCTCTTTGTTAACTTACCAAAGGTCAACTGGAACATTATTCTCAAATGTCAACTTGATGTAATGGATTACCCTCTTTGTAAATTAAACTTGCCAAAGTACTTTATGTTATTTAGAGTTCAACCAGACATAGAAGTGGTGAGTCCCTTGACTGCTGATCCATCAAGTGACCCCAAAAAAAAAAAAAAAAAAAAAAAAAAAGAAAGAACCTTATCTGTTTTTGTCTTCCCTTTTCTTCAATCTTCTCTTGCCATTTTTCATCTGTCATGGTAATCCCATAGCAAATCTGTCCCACATTTTGTTCACTCACCCTACACCTGCACCATCATCTCACTGAAGCTCTTCTCCATCAACCAGATTTGTGATCAACCATTTTGTTTATTGATTACAACCAACCATTCCAGTTTTACTTGATGTGAAGCACACACACACACACACACACACATATATATAGATACTATAAAAACTGTGCACACTCGTCTTGTGAAGGCTTCATACTGTAATGACATTTGTGTTTGCATGTGAGTCCAGAACTAGGTAATAGGTATTGTAAGAGGAAAACCCCAACAAAAAGAATGAAGTAGATGTCTCCTATCTCCATTGGTAAATACTAGTGGAATGTTGCACATGCATTTTTTTCCTTCATTTTTATTTCTTCATTTGCTTTTACTTTTGTATCCTTTTTTTTTTTTTGTACTTCAGAACTTTTTTAGTAGCTATTTTGGGTAGTTTTTTTTTTCTTCATTTGCCTTCTAATTTCTATTCCCGCTCTTCCTCTGTATGGTCCTTCGGAGGTTTGTGTAACACCAATATTTACGCGGAAAACGCTAATTATGCCATAGGACTTGGTACAAACACTAAGGATATTAAATAAAATAAATAAATAACACTAGAGACTTGAATCAATTCTGAAATCCTTCTCCATCAAAATCACATTCTTAGTCAGAATCAACACACATGCTTGGCTTGGACCAACATAAGTGTTAAGTGGCACCATGGAAAACAAACTCCAAAGAAGCATCTAGAGTACCGATAAGTGTTGGACTATCCTCTTTGATTCACATAAATGCATCTCCTCCTTGCACCAAAAAAAATAAATGCATCTCCTTAAAATTAAAAGAATACTCGCTCAGGACATTAACTTATGAGTACCTATAGCTCAAGGTGGCCTTTGTCACTGGTCTCATGTATACATATACATACACACACGCACACACACACACACACACACATATATATACTGGTGCTAATGCTGCCTAGATTTCTTTCATGAATTCTCGATCTGGTTTTGGACAAGTTATTCTTGCAAACTTGGGTCTGTGTGAAGTTGGCTGAGTGAGGACTGAAATTCATGACTGATCTTCTCACCCAACTGTGTGGCGCCTTTTAGCTTCTTGGTTGCATCAAGCCTTAAGTATCGTGAACTATATATATATATATATATATATATATATATATATATATATATATATATATATATATATATATATATATATATATATATATATTTCTGGGTGTGTATGTGTGTGTTTATATATAACTCAACCATCCATTTAAGGAAATACACAAACTGAAGAATGAAATGTCATGTGCCTATTTATTGCTCATGGATATGCCAGCTGATTGATTCATCAATGTATACTGAGCCACATACGATAATTACTTTTGGATAGATACTTCAATATCATTAGTAACTCTTTTTATCTTATTTCGTCAGGATCTATCATCTGCGAAATCAAGAGTTCAGCAGATAATTGAATCATACAAACAGAGACTGCTCTTCATAGATAAAAGAGTCCCAGAACTGGAAGCCGAGAAGAAAGTTGCTGCAACTGCAAGAAATTTTAAGGAAGCAGGACGAATAGCTACGGAGACAAAGGCACTGTATGTTGAGAAGGAACAGGTGCAAATCAAAATGGAGGAGGCCATTTTGGAGCTCAAGAAGGTCGAGGTGGATATTTCCTGCGCCGTGAAGAGAGTAGAGGAACTAGAACAACATATCTCATCAAAGGAAAAGGAATTGGCAATGGCGAGATACGAGAGACTGCTTTTAGTTGCTGCTGCTGCCATGGCTGAAAGATCAACTGCTTTGGAATTAGGTGACCTTGAAGAAGCCGAAATTCTACTTGGGGAAGCTCAGGCTGCAGATTTGGAAGCAAAAAAGCTTGAGCCGGTTTACAATTTGAAGGCGGAACAGTTTGAAGATGTTTCAAAACAATTGTTCATCTCAATGGAAGTTATTTCCAGCCTTGGGAGGAACCAGCTTGCAGAATTGGCTGCATCTGCCAATATTGGTGCATTATGACCAGAATTGCTGTAAGAGTTTCTATCGGGCCAGCCAGTTAGGTGTTTCAGGATCAATTTCATCTGCGCGAGGCTACTCAGGCAGCTCTGTGGGTATATAACTGATCGGCAAAGAAGGTTTTGCCATTATTTTGTACTGAGACTCGAGTTCCTTATTATGAAGGAAAAGTAGTTGCTAAAAAGTGTGGTTTTCTAGGGAACATAAATCTGGTTTACTGGAAAGAGCCTCTCGTGGACTCAATAACATATACTGGCTGTTATTGTTTCTCAAAGTTGTTCACTGTAAAAGTTCCATTCAAGTTTGAGAACCATAAGAGAAGCAATGGTAAATAGGTGGTTCTTGGTTCGGCCTCGGCTGGGTTTGACTGGAACTGGCGAATTTTGATAAAGCTATTTATTTGTCTGGCCACTACTGAAATATTTATTTAGGAACGGATGGAGTAATATTTTTCAATGAAATGGATCCGAAATAATGTAAATGTAGTCCACTGAACTTAGAAAATGAATGGAGGGGATGGTGTGAAATTATATATATATATATAAAATAAAAAAACTTCTTCACAGATAGCAACTGAACATAAACAACCCCCCCCCCTTCGCCGCCGCAACACGAGATCTCCCCTCCCCTCCCCTCCCTCGTTAAAACACACGCTGCTCTCTTCTCTTTACACCCCTGGCGAACTTTTTCCCAAAATAACACTGTTTCAAAATGTATTTCTCAAAGAGTCCATTTTGGGGGAAACTTGTTTCTCCATAAGTTATAAAAAGTCCACTTTGTAATTTTGAGTTTCGAGCGTAAAACATTGAGTTTCGAGCTTAAAACACTGAGTTTAGGCGTTAAAATACCTAGAAGTTAAAACATCGAGTTTAGGCGTTAAAACACCGAGTTAAGGTTAGCAACTAAAACATCGAGTTTATGTCTTAAAACATCGAGTTTTTGTCTTAAAACATCGAGTTTATGTCTTAAAACACTGAGTTTTTGCCTTGGATTTTTTTAAAACAAGACTTTTTATATGTTTGGGGGAAACAGAGTTCCCCCAAAATTTTCTGTTTCTCAAAATGTCACACTTTTAAAAGTATTGACTAGAATAGCCTAGTTTTTAGAATTCGCGGTTGGCAACTGTGTTTTCAAAGTTGAATTCGCAGTTGCCAACCGTGTTTTTAAAAAAAAAAAAATTAGAAAAATTATAAACCCGCGGTGGCCAACTGCGAATTCATTAATGAAAACGTAGTTGCCAACCACGAATTCTAAAAACTAGGCTATTCTGGTCAATACTTTTAAAAGTGTGACATTTTGGAAAATACTTTTTTAAACAGTGTCATTTTGGGAAAAAAAATTCCACCCCTGGCATCCCTTCTCCGGATCAGGCACTCCCATACTCTCTCCTCAGCCCACTGGTGCCCCTTCTTCTACGTCTCCGGCGCATAAGCATCCCCCACATCCTCCCGGCGTTCAGATCCGAGACCTAACCAGCACACACACAATTTCTCTCTAAAAAACCTAACTCTCTCTCTCTCTACCTCCCCCAGGGGCTCAGGGCACCAGAGGCTCTCCTCTTCCTTGCGATGGCGCCACACCCTCCCCAGGTGACCTTCAACCTTTGTTTTCTTCTTCGGCCTAATACGTCTCCGGAGGCAAGTAGATCTACAACTCCGGCAACGAATCCACAGTCGTCCATCTCCGGCCTATTGCTCACCATCTCCAACCATTACACAACCATCTACTAAGTTGTCGACATCATATTCAAAACCTCGTCCACCGTTTCACAACTTCCAGCCACAAGCCCCATATAGGGGCAAGTTATATCTCTGGTTTGTTTCTAATAGATTAGGAAATTCATATCTCTGTTTTGTTTCTATAAAATAGGTAGTATCAGCAAAGACACTTCTAATGTTCATCATGCTCAAACAAAGTGAAGTCTTTTACTCTATCCACCACCCCACCACCCCTCCTGGAAATGGGTCTGCTAGAACAGTTAGCTCTACTCCTCCACCCAACAATATCGATCTTGTTCAAATCAGGGAGCTTATTTTTGTGTGTAGTTGAGATCGGTCCAAAATTTTGTGAGTCTTGTGAGTTCGAAAAATCTCGATCATCGAGCACAAAAATAGGTCGAGATGGCACAATCTTGATCGTTGAATGGAGCTAGTTGTAGCTAATGGTTCGAAATGCCCCTCCCCTCTCTCTAGTCTAAGCCTAACGCATTCCCCTTTTTTTGGACCTCATACACACTGCACTTTGGGAAGAGAAAAGAAAAAGAAGATGACAATCAACTTCGACGTGTTTCGTTTGTTCGTGGAAAACAGGATTTTGCGCCATATAAAGCGTGGACTGACTATCACAGAAGAAAGTCGTAGGGCCTTAACAGGAGCACCAAATGAGCGAAGAAGACCACGTAACCATTTGAGTTCACATGTAGCGCTTGCCAAAGCATGATACTTTGCTTCGGTCGAGGAGCGAGAGATGGTGACTTGCTTCTTAGTTTTCCACGAGGTGGGAGAATTACCAGAGATACGAAATATCCCTAAACCCTAAGCCTCTGGACGAAGATTAGAATCAGCACAGAGCAGGATGCCTTGACCAGGGCGAGCTTTAAGATATCGAACAACACGTAATGCTACATGCCAGTGAGTAGAGGTATAAGTGGTTCGGTTCAAATCGCGGTTTGAGACCAAACCGAAGTAAACCATGCGGTTTGGTTTCATTTTAAAGTATGAATGGTTCGGTTCGATCTCAAATATTGGCAAATCACATGGTTCGATTTGGTTTGTGGTCTGACCCTCTCTGACCAAAGCAAATCAAACCAAACCGCGGTTTAAGACCGCGAGATTTAACTACCAAACCGAACTGCAAGGCTAAACTGCCAAACCACCAGACTAAATTAGATAAACTAATCTTAACCCCCGTTTTGTATCTTATTTCATATTTTCGTATATTTATTAAAATTTACTGTTAGAACAATAAAAAAAACTACATTAAATAGACTAATCCTAACCCCCGTTTTGTATCTTATTTAATATTAATTTCATCATTTGTTACCTTCACTGCGACACATAAATAACTAAGTTTTCTGCACGATCGACATTGTAAAGTGTTTTTCTTACTTCGGCCTCTCTCTTCCTCTATTCTCTCTCTTCCTCCGACTTTCCTTTTAAACATCCGCATCTTTCGCTCTTTCTCCGTGATCATGGAAAATTTAAACAAATATGAAAATGAGTTGCGGTTTGAATCGTGGTTTGAGCCGTAGTCTAAACCATGGTCTGAACCACGGTTTGAACCACATAATTGAACCGTGTTTGAACCAAACCATAGCGGTTTGGTTTGATTTGGTTTGAATTTTTTCATGGTTTCGATTCGGTTTGAAATTTTCACAAACCGATAACTAGTGGTTTGGTCCGTAAATTTCCCCAAACCGAACTAAACTGAACCATTTACACCCCTACCAGTGAGCAATTTTGGATTGCGTGATAGTCAGATAAATGAGCCAATTAGGCATCGATATGGTTCAGGATCATGCAATGCGTCGTGTTCAGTTAGGGCCAAACGATGGTTTGGCTCAATCGAAGTACTAGCTGATCGTGCCCCAAGAAGTATAGCTTTGGAGAGAATATCAAGAGCTTATTCCCTTTGAGACCGGAAAATCCCATCCGAGTAGCGCGCGACCTCTACCCCCAAAAAATACTTCAAGCGCCCAAGATCTTTCATTTTGAAACACCGACATAAATAATCTTTAAGCATTTTACGACGGTAGAATCATTACCTTTAATGACTAAATCGTCAACATAAACCAAGATATGTATGTCGATGTTAGCAGTCTGATAAGAAAAGAGCGAATAATCCGAGTACGATTGAACAAAACCACACTTTGTCAATGTAGCAGATAGCTTTGCAAACCAGCAATGAGGCGCATGACGGAGCCCATACAAGGACTTTCGAAGCTTACATACTATTCCAGACACAGATCAGGTCGATATCCTAAGGAAAGTTTCATATATACCTTCTCACTCAAATCTCCATACATATACATAAAGGCGTTGTGGACGTCCATTTGATGAAACTCCCAACTATGGGCTGCGGCAATAGCAAGAAATACTCGCACTGTAACCATTTTAACAGTTGGAACAACGATTTCTTTGTAGTCTATGCCTTCTACTCGACGGTTGCCCAATATCACTAGTTGTGCTTTGTAACGTTCCACCGTGTCATCTGCCTTATATTTGATTTTATACACCCATTTGATCCCGATAACCTTTTTACCAATAGAAGCATCCACAAGGTCCCACATCCCATTTTGATCTGGAGCATCAAGTTTAGTGTTCATGGCTGCCCTCCGCTCTTCTAACTTCACAGCTTCTGCAAAGTTTATAGGCTCAACACCTGTATCAATTGCGGCCAGAAAACAGCGATGTGCGGGAGAAAATTTAGTGAAATTGACAAAATGTGATTAAGGATATCGAGTACCCGAAGACTTGTTTGGAGAAGGTGATCTTGACGTGGGGCTAGCTCGAACGTTGTGTGTCTGATGCATATCCAATTCATACTTGGCAGAAGTATATGGTGTTGAAGGAATTTTTGTATGTTGTCCTCTGCCCAAACTAACATGCTCTTCCTCGGTGATTGGCTCTTCCACCACTACGCCCTCCATAACATGTTCAGCTGGAACCTCAACCTCAATACCTACCTGGAGCAGCACTAGGGGCGCCTAGCTCATGAGCGCTAGGGGAGTTTAGCTCAGGGATACTAGGAGTGCCTGAATCAACATCACTAGGGGCGCCCGACACAGAAGCACTGACTGCTTCTTTATCTGGTTCAATTGGTTCATAAAAAAATGTAATAAGGACCTAGAATCTCCTCCTTTGGACTCTTACATTGATCCAAGAAGGAGAACTTCGATACCACAAATACAACATCACGAGAAACAAGAGTTTTGTTTTCCTCGAGTCATACAATAACCATCATTTCTTGCCAAAGGGTAAACCAAAAACACACACTTTCGACTTCGACTAGCAGACTTATCATTATCACGACGTGAATAATAGGCATAGCAAATAGAATCGAAAATCCGAATGTGTTTATAAGTGGGAGCTTTGCCAAAAATGATTTCATACGAAGTTTTCACATGCAATAATTTCGGAGTGCGATTAATCGCCCATCCCTCAAAGCACACTCACCCCAAAATCTAATTGGCAAACCAGTCTGAAACCGTAAGACACGTGCCACATTCAAAATGTGACGGTGCTTTATTTCTACTCTTTCATTTTGTTGTGAAGTGCGAATACACGTGGTGTGATACACAATTCCGTTTTCAGCAAAGTATTTTTCAAGACATGAATTCTTTCCCATTATCACTTTGCACCATTTTGACACGTTTACTAAATTGTCGTTCCACCGTGAACTCCTTTTGAAAAGCATGAGAAAAAGTATGATAGCAATGCGTATAGATGATAGGTGGAAAAGCACTCTACTGTTAATCCAAGATTGAGCTTCCTTTTTCACCTTTGTTTTGGTACATAAGTGTATTCTGAATTTTTGAAGTATGGATATGGTCTCCATAAAGGTCTTTGTGTGTCCTTTACTCTTACTTTCCATTTAAAGTATAAGTTGTTAGTGTCATAGGTTGGATTGGATTATGTTTGAGCTTTAAGATAGGATAATTCAGAAATGGTATTTCTACAACGGAAAATAAGATCATTCTGGTTTAATCTAGAAATGATTTGGGGATACCTAAAACAGAAAGTTTTTGTGAACTGGCTTAGTTATTGGGTAGATCAAAATGATTCAAGTTGTCCCACCTATTCTAAGTTGGTATAGTGTTGCATTTCTAAACTTGGCTGACACTTATTACAGAATAGAGGAAATATATTTCAACCTTTAAGTTTTCAAGAATTAGTTGTTGTGATAAGAGTTCTGAAATTTGAATCTGACTAGGTTTTGCCCATGTCTAGTCAATAGGCGGACTTGTGTGTTCTTGGGTAAAATTTTTGTAAGTCATTATGGTGCTTTTAATGATTTATATGGAGTATGGACCATAGTTATTATTAAGATGTCCCACCTACCCTGTTCGTCGATCGAGTAAAAAAACATTTCTTCTAGCCTAAATCCCAGGCCTCTTGTTCCTATCCTTCCACTTTTCTGCATTTGAGACCTAACTGATATTGCAGCTGAAAGTTGTATAAATTGAATACTAGATCACATTAGGCCAACAGTGACTTTACACATAAGACACTAGGATCAATCAAATGGTTAGAATGTGTTGTGTCATATCAAAAATTAAGGGGCAAACCTTTTTGCTCAACAAGGGGGGGGGGTGTTTTGCTTGGTTTAAATGTCTTTTTATACTTCAAACCTGGTAAGTTAGTTTACGAATATCATTCTTGCAACCTTCTAAATTATGATGAATTGCCAAAATGTTGTTCTCACCCTCTAATGGCAATAGGCTATTGCCATTAGTTTCTCTACAATTAAGGATAAATGTACAGTGATGATAAATATCTACATCGCTGTAAATTTGACAAGTTGCACCATCATTCACCGATACCAGTATGTTCCAATCTTGTGAAAAAAACAGCATATATCACCTGCATATGGCCTACGGTATTTATAATTATATGATGCTTGTTGGGGAATTGGTCTCAATTCCTATCGAGCAATCCAAGATAATACATAACACTCACGTATATAATAGAAATAAGAACACGCAATCAAAACAATAATAAACACAAAAGAATTGTTTACCCAGTTCACCAATTAATTGGATACATTTGGATGCACTGCCAAGCCAGGATCCTTCACTATAATATGTTAAATATGAGATACAACAAGTTTAGAGGTGAATCATTGCTTATATAGTTGCCTTGGAACAGTCCTAAACCCTAGACAATAAGGAAATCCCGAATTTAATCAATTCGGTCTGGCCATAAATTTTTCTGCTATTAGACCAGTCAGTTTCATGGCCTGCCCATGGTTTAAACCATGGCCATGATTCTGGCTGTCAGAATCAACACCCATCAGCCAACTTCATGGCATGCTAATGGTTTCAATCATGACAATGATTTTCGCTGTCCAATCCTTGCTGCCCAATATACACCCAAAAATTCTTACGCACTTACCGTGCCAACCTATTTTTGGCTCCTGTACATTATTCACTCATTATTAAGTCCAGTAACCCGGTTGGACTCTATCCCAAAAATCTTCCACCTAGAGATCTACCAAATCAAGCCCCATATCCGTAAACATTAACTCGTTCTTGGTGGATCCTTGCTCACCTCGATCATGGCAGTGCCGGTCTCCTCTCCTAGTGTCCAAGCTCAGTTGAAGCTATGCATAGCTTCAACTTGTCAAGGTTTACAACCTTTGTAAACATGTCACCCGGGTTCTCTGATCCTTGAATCTTCTCAAGCTTTAAGATCTTCTGCTATAAGAGGTACCTGATGTAGTGAAACATCAGCTCAATGTGTTTCGTTCTAGAATGAAAAGATGGATTCTTCGCAAGATAAATAGCACTCTGACTGTCACCATAGAGTACATTATCACTCCGAACCTTCCCAAGTTCACTAAAGAAACTCTGCAACCATACCATCTCCTTGCTTGCCATAGTCACTCCAACATATTTTGGTTCATCAGTCGACTGTGTCACGACTTTCTGCAACTTAAAAGCCCAGGAAATTGCTCCTCCTTGTCCCTAGTCAAGTCCTTGTGATGGATAATTTCTCCTCTTGTAATAAAAATAACCTAAAAAGTGTACTAGTTACCGTTGTAATAGCATGCACAAGCAGGGTGTAGAACCACAGAGACGTATGTGTAAAACAAGTTAATTTAAATAGTGTAAAGTAAACAAAGGGGTTTTGATTATTAAACTTTCACACCATGTCAACCTTGCAGGCTGCTGTCTCAGATAGAAAATAAATAAGCTCCTTGGTGGTCTTCATCTTCTTCGTTTTTTAGCAATACTCTTTATCAGAGTCGACCTAAGAACATTCATGGTTTTCTTATCCAAAACCTCTCAATCCTCTTGCTTAGTGCTTTCAGGCTTTATTCCTTTTAAAGGCTTATACAGATCATTACCGTATAAGAAATCATATATTTGCATCTGTTAGTGTTATGCCCTAGGCCTATGATTGATAGACTTATGTGTTGACATTATTTATTATTATATGAGATGTTTATCATTTGATTATTATATATATGTTTTGTATATTTGTTTATAATAATCCCCGTCCCTAATTATTAAGAGAATAATTAGTATAATTGTCAATGGATAATCATACGATGATTATATGCATAGAGATGCACATTGAAATTATGGATACTTGTTAGAGAACAAGTGACTGGACTTGACCCGCATGAGATTTATGTCATGGTCAAATGTCATAATTAAATCTCATAAGGTTACTTCATTTAGTCCCTAGACCTGAGATTATCATGACCTTATATATGATGAAAGTCATGTTTGATTTTAGTCAAACGATATCTTAACACGATATCTATAAAGGCTATCTTTGGCATGATCGGAATCATGATGGAAGGATGATAAGTCAAGATGGAATTTGTCCCTCAAAAGAGATATGTTTAGCTTGGGCCCCTCGATGAGTGACAATGATGAAAGTGTATGGCCGTACCCCAATGTGATTGGAATTATCATTATACTCAAGAATCGAGAAAGCATTGAACAAAGACAAGTTGACGAGGACCATGACTTGTGTTCAATATAACATCGTGAGACAAAGGGAGAAATGGAAGTGCACCATTGGAAACGTGAACTCTTACGTTGCATTATTTGGGTAGACATAATGGCTTGCTAGAGTCCGCTTATGTCTTATGAGGGTCGATGTGATCGAACTCATTGCCAACATAATGTAATCCTATTGGATCACACACAACTAGAATGAATTTGATTAAACCATTGGAAGAATGATTGAGAAATTCCTCATCAGCCTTGTTTGGCCGGGCGATACAACAGGCCATGTGCCGTGTATGATCGTGCGACACAACAGGCCCTGAGGCGGTTTGACAAAATCCTTTCCTAATTTGATTAGGACTCATATTCTATACTAATGTAGTATAAATATGAACGTCTGTCAACCCTAGAATGGTAGCCGAAATTCTCAAAAGAAATTCACAAACATATTCTCAATATTATTCCAAGGTTTATAGGATCTAGCAATCCTCAAGAAATTGTTCTTGGATTCATTCAAAGGTGTGGATACCGAAAGAGGGTCTTCGCTCGTTCATCGATCAAGGCCTAGAGTTCAAGCAAGTTGAAGAACGAAGTTTGTGATTCGAAATCACATAATCAAATCGTTCGATAGCTCAAGAACGGAAAGCGTTCAAGGTTGGTTACATCTATCTCATAGTTTTTCAAGTTAATTATATAGAACGGATCCTAGGCTCCTTGGGTTTTATGTTATTTGATGCTTTATTCCGCTGCGCATGGACCCGTAAAACCCAACAATGGTATCAGAGCCCCGTTCGTATGATTAAGTTTGAATTAACATGCTAGAAAAGTAATATAAAATCGTTTATATGTTCTTTTGCATGTTTTGTATGCGATAGATTAATTATTTTTGAAACAATATGCCTAATTCGTGTTCTAATGATATTGAATTAAATCTGTTAAAAGTCATTTGCATGATTTAATTGCTCTGTGATTTAGAATTAATTGAATTCTGGAAATCTGGAAAATGTCATCCTGTGTCACGCGACAGAACAGGCTTCTGTCACGCGACAGAACCTGCTTCTGTCACGCGACACTTCTAGCCCAATCTGGGCAGAATCAGTTTGTTGAACAATTGAGCTAATCTATGAATGTGTTTACAATCTGATGTGTTCATGTATTAATCTGGATGCTATAAATTTATGGAAATCAATTTTATAGGGCTATGCAAGATTAATTCATTGATTATGCATGCTTAGTTAATTAAAATGTGATTTTATTAATTGTTGCGATGCATGAATTATGTATTCTTATGTATTAAGAATCTTAGATGTTTAGTTGAAACATTATGTTATGATTTCCTGATTGTTTAGATTGAAACGTTAAGATTTTGGTTTATGATTGTTTATGAAAACAAGTCATATTAACGCAAAATTTAAAAGGAAACTGATTGTTTATAAAAGGTAGTGATTATGTTGCCAAATCAGAGCTGATTTCTGATTGTGCATGTCTAGGAAAGTTCCGTCGAAGGAGAGATTTGGTACTTAAGTAGTCCTTGTGACTCACCTATCTTTCTGGGAACTTACCTGGTGCACAGTTATGACTATCTTTTCTGATATGCTTATAATCTACTTTAAAGAACCTTCATTTAACTTTTAAGTTCTTTATGCCAATTCATGATTAAAACACTTGAGACCATTCGGATAGTTTTGGGTGGGCTTGCCATAGCAAGGTACTTTGATTCTATTCGAATGCAAGCAAGATGAGGAAATGGTGGTTCCTATACATTTAAAGTGAATGAACTTAATTGGATTATCAAAATGGTTTTGGACCCAAGGCATAAGATGAGATTAAAATATGCCTAGACATATGATGTCTTGAATAAATCTCATAAAAGATCTAAGAGTCATATATGTGATATGATTGATGTTTCTACCTAATTAATTTAGTTTTGAGCGGTTTGCCATAGCAAACTTGAAATTAAATTAAAGTTGGATCTTAGCCCATTAAATGTATATTATGCTTATTTGCATTTGAAGGTGTATAATTTAGTGGGAGCATTTCATGCAAATGCATTATACTTCTCATATGATATGTTTACTTATATGTGTTCATATTTTATGTATATCTTTTTGTAGAATAAATGGCATCAAACAATAATCACCTGTCACTGCGATCTCTCCTTGAGAAGGAGAAGTTGGAAGATAATGGTACAAATTATATGGATTGGATCCGTAGCGTGAGAATTGTTCTCAAGCAAGAGGAAAAACTGTACGTTCTCGAGGAACCTATTTCACTAGAACCTGCTGCCAATGCTACTAGGGCAATGAAGGACCAATATCTGAAGCACAAGCGTGACTCTACAGATGTTGGTTGCCACATAATCTCCGCCATGTGCAAGAACCTTCAGAAGGATCTTGAGCACTTGGGGACAGTTGATCTAAACAATCGAATGATGGAAATGTTCCAAGTACAAGCTAGGCAAGAAAGGTACAACACAGTTAAGGTCTTGACCTCATACAAGATGAGTGAAGGACAAGCTGTTGGTCCCCATGCTCTTAAGTTGAAGGGCCACATTGAGCATCTTGAAAGGCTCGGCTTTCCAATTAGCCAAGAGTTGGCTACCGACATAATATTGAATTCATTACCCAAAAGTTTTAGCAATTTCATAATGCACTATAACATGGGTGGAATGAATAAAAACATTTTCGAGTTAGTTCAAATGTTGAACACTGCGGAAACCAATATTGTCGAGAAGAAAACCGACCAAGTGCTGATGGTTAAGAAGGGGAAGGGTTTCAAGGGTAAAGGAAAGGCAAAGGTTGCTAATCCTAAGGCAAATGTTGCCAAACCCAAAGAGGCTTCCAAGCCTAAAGAGGCTAAGCCCAAGTCCCAAGAGGACGCAGTCTGCTTCCATTGCAATGAGATTGGACATTGGAGGAGAAACTGCGCAAAATACAAGGAAGCACTGAAGAAGAGCAAAGGAGTTGCTTTGACTTCAGGTATCTTTGTTATAGATATATTCCTATCTACTTCTAGTTCTTGGGTATTGGATACCGAATGTGGAACTCACATTTGTCTAAATGTGCAGGGTCTAAAGAACAGAAGGATGCTTAAGGAAGGTGAGGTGGACCTACGTGTGGGGAATGGAGCAAGAGTTGCTGCATTAGCCGTAGGAACTTATGAAGTTACTTTACCTAGTGGACTAATACTTGTTTTGAACAATTGTTATTACGTTCCAGCTTTAAGTAGGAATATTATTTCGATTTCATGTTTGGATAATGAAGATTTTAATTTTCTTATATGTGATAAGAAGTTTTCCATTTACAAGAGTGATATGCATTATTGTACTGCTATTTCATTCAATGGACTTTATATCCTTGATGTTGAAAATCGTGATAATGATGTCTATAACATTAACAAGAGATCTAAATCCAATGATGTAAACCACACTTACTTATGGCATTGTTGTCTTGGCCATATAAACTAGAAACGCATTTCTAAACTCCACAAAGATGGATTTTTAGACTCACATGATTATGAATCTTATGAGACATGCGAATCTTGTTTACTTGGTAAGATGACCAAGGACCCATTTACCAAAACTGGTGAAAGGGCGGGCGACTTATTAGGACTCATACATACCGATGTATGTGGGCCTAGGAGTAGCGATGCTAGGGGAGGATTTCGGTACTTCATAACATTCACTGATGATTATAGTAGATTTGGATATGTTTATCTAATGAAACATAAAAGTGAATCGTTTGAGATATTTCGAATATTTCAAAATAAGGTGCAAAACCAACTTGGCAAAACTATTAAAGTACTTCGATCTGATCGAGGTGGTGAATATTTGAGCCAAGAATTTGACAGTCATCTTAAGAGTTGTGGAATAGTTTCAGAACTCTCTCCACCCGGAACACCACAATGGAATGGTGTGTCTGAGAGGAGGAATAGAACTTTGTTGGACATGGTTCGTTCTATGATGAGTCAAGTTGAGCTTCCTTTATCCTTTTGGGGACATGCACTAGAAACTGTTGCTTTCACTATAAATAGAGTTCCTACCAAATCGGTTCAAAAGACCCCATATGAGATGTGGCATGGAAGAAAACCTAGTTTGTCTTTCATGAAGATTTGGGATTGCGATGCATATGTCAAGAAGTTAACTTCTGACAAGCTAGCACCTAAGTCTGATAAATGTGTTTTCATGGGTTATCCTAAGGAAACCAGAGGATACTATTTCTACAACCGAAACGAGAACAAAGTGTTTGTTGCTCGAAATGGTACTTTCTTAGAAAAGGAGTTTCTTAGAAAAGGAGTTTCTTCGTAAAGGAACAGTGGGAGTAAAATAGATCTCGAAGAAATTCGAGAACCTGAAAACAACATTGAACCTATGGTAGAGACTGAACCAAGTTCACAAGTAGTTGTGGAACCGGTTCAAGATGCACAAGTTCTTTGCCGAAGTAGTAGATCACGATCCGAACCCGAGAGATATGGATTTCTGGTTACGGAAAATGATGAAGTGGAGTTAATCGAAAACGATGAACCTACTTGCTATCAAGAGGCGATGTCCGCTCCTGATTCGGAAAAATGGCAAGAGGCCATGAAGTCCGAATTACAATCCATGGCTGATAATCAAGTTTGGAACTTGATTGATCCACCCGAAGGTATAAAAACCATAGGGTGCAAATGGGTCTTCAAGAATAAGACCGACATGGATGGGAAGGTGTACACCTATAAGGCTAGGCTTGTGGATAAGGGATATAGGCAGATTCATGGCATCGACTATGATGAAACCTTTTCGCCTGTAGCTATGCTTAAGTCTATTAGAATTTTAATTGCCATAGCCGCATATTATGACTATGAGATATGGCAAATGGATGTCAAAACAACTTTCCTTAATGAAAATTTACTTGAGGATGTATACATGATACAACCTGGAGGTTTTGTCAGTCCAGAAAATTCTAACAAGGTGTGTAAGTTGCAGAAATCCATTTATGGTATTCCATATGCTTCGGCAATTTGGTCTATCATGTATGCTATGTTATGTACTAGACCCGATGTCTTGTGTGCTCTAAGCATGACGAGTAGGTATCAATCGGATCCCGGCGAACCACATTGGATAGCAGTCAAGAATATCCTCAAGTACTTACGAAGAACTAAGGATGTATTCTTGGTCTTTGGAGGAATGGAAGAAGATCTTGTAGTGAAAGGCTACACAGATGCTAGCTTCCAAATCGACAAGGATGATTTCAGATCGCAGTCTGGATTTTTGTTTGCGCTGAATGGAGGCACTGTGAGTTGGAAAAGTTCCAAGCAAAGTACCGTCGCTGATTCTACAACCGAAGCTGAGTACATAGCGGCATCTGATGCAGCTAAGGAAGCCGTTTGGATCAAAAAGTTCATTAGTGATTTGGAAGTCATTCCAAGCATCAAAGATCCTATTGAACTTTACTGTGACAACAATGGTGCCATTGCACAAGCAAAGAAACCAAGGTCACACCAGAGATCCAAACACATACTTCGACGTTTCCACATTATCCGAGAGATATGTGAGAGGAAAGACGTAAAGATATGCAAAGTAGACACTGATGACAATGTGGCGGACCCATTAACTAAGGCTCTCCCGCAAGCTAAGCATGATGATCATGTTAGGTACATGGTTTTTCGATACATGGGAGAATGGGCCTAGAGCAAGTGGGAGACTGTTAGTGTTATGCCCTAGGCCTATGATTGATAGACTTATGTGTTGACATTATTTATTATTATATGAGATGTTTATCATTTGATTATTATATACTCCCTCCGTCCCATTAATAACTTCACTTTTTGCCAAAACGGGTGTCCCGTTAAAAGCTTCACCTTTCCTAAAATGGCAAAGAATCTTTATTATTCTACCCATTAATTCGCTCTCCTACTTTACTTTTACACTCATAATACTTTTCAAATTTACTATTCCCTCCACTCATTCTCTCTCCTATTTTACATTTATACTCACAACACTTTCTCCTCTCTCTTATTTTCCTTAATTTGCATGCCAAGCCCCAAATGGTGAACTAATTAATGGGATGGAGGGAGTATATGTTTTGTATATTTGTTTATAATAATCTCCGTCCCTAATTATTAAGAGAATAATTGTCAATGGATAATCATACGATTATTATATGCATAGAGATGCACATTGAAATTATGGGTACTTGTTAGAGAACAAGTGACTGGACTTGACCCGCATGAGATTTATGTCATGGTCAAATGTCATAATTAAATCTCATAAGGTTACTGCATTTAGTCCCTAGACCTGAGATTATCATGACCTTACATATGATGAAAGTCATGTTTGATTTTAGTCAAACGATATCTTAACACGATATCTATAAAGGCTATCTTTGGCATGATCGGAATCATGATGAGAAGGATGATAAGTCAAGATGGAATTTGTCCCTCAAAAGAGAGATGTTTAGCTTGGGCCCCTCGATGAGTGATAATGATGAAAGTGTATGGTCGTACCCCAATGTGATTGAAATTATCATTATACTCAAGAATCGAGAAAGCATTGAACAAAGACAAGTTGACGAGGACCATGACTTGTGTTCAATATAACATCGTGAGACAAAGGGAGAAATGGAAGTGCACCATTGGAAACGTGAACTCTTACGTTGCATTATTTGGGTAGACATATAATGGCTTGCTAGAGTCCGCTTATGTCTTATGAGGGTCGATGTGATCGAACTCATTGCCAACATAATGTAATCATATTGGGTCACACACAACTAGAATGAATTTGATTAAACCATTGAAAGAATGACTGAGAAATTCCTCATCAGCCTTGTTTGGCCGTGCGACACACAGGCCATGTGCCGTGTATGGTCGTGCGACACAACAGGCCCTGAGGCGGTTTGACAGAATCCTTTCCTAATTTGATTAGGACTCATATTATATACTAATGTAGTATAAATATGAACGTCTGTCAACCCTAGAATGGTAGCCGAAATTCTCAAAAAAAATTCACAAACATATTCTCAATATTATTCCAAGGTTTATAGGATCTAGCAATCCTCAAGAAATTGTTTTTGGATTCATTCAAAGGTGTGGATACCGAAAGAGGGTCTTCGCTCGTTCATCGATCAAGGCCTAGAGTTCAAGCAAGTTGAAGAACGAAGTTTGTGATTCGAAATCACATAATCAAATCGTTTGATAGCTCAAGAACGGAAAGCGTTCAAGGTTGGTTACATCTATCTCATAGTTTTTTAAGTTAATTATATAGAACGGATCCTAGGCTCCTTGGGTTTTATGTTATTTGATGCTTTATTTCGCTGTGCATGGACCCGTAAAACCCAACAGCATCCACCAGAAACCATAATCCGATCCGTCGAACTTATCAACCTTCTATTTGTGTTACCCATCTTGACTGCTAAAACCCTAAAACCTTAGAATCAAAGCTCTGATACCAGTTGTTGGGGAATTGATCTCAATTTCTATCAAGCAATCCAAGATGATACGGAGCACCCATGCACACAACAGAAATAAGAACACGCAATCAAACCAATAAAGAACACAAGAGAATTGTTTACTCAGTTCACCAATTAATTGGTTACGTCTGCAAGCACTGCGAAGTCAGGATCTTGCACTATAATTTGTAAAATATGAGATCCAACAAGTTTGGGGCGGAACATTGATTATATACTTGCCATAGAACAGTCCTAAACCTTAGGCAATAAGGAAATCCCGAATTTAAATAATTCGGCCCATAATTTTTTCCTAAAATTTGACCAGCCAGCTTCATAGCCTGCCCATGGTTTCAACCATGACCATAATTTTCGCTGTCCAATCTTTGTTGCCCAACATATACCCAAAAATCGAGAAAAGTACCATTTTCGTCGTTCAACCAATTTAATTTTTACCTTTTTGTTCTTAAACTATTTTATTTACTTAAAAGTCATTATTGTTTTCAGGATTATTTCATCATTCCGTCAATGAGATGTTATTTTTTTCGTTAAATTTGCTTATGTGCCATGTTCACTCATTATTTTCGCTTATTTAGCAATGTCATTACATAGTTGGCATATTATGTGGATCTATAAGGGCAAAAGTGCTCATATATAAATTGCAAGGGCTCAAAACTAAAATAAATTCCTACTTTCCTTTCCTAGTATAAAAGACCCAATTAATTTTAACCCTACTTTCCTATGCATAATAATTAATATATATAGTAATCTCCTTAAAAATATAGTAATGAGTTTTGAATTGTTGTCAAAGGAATTGTGTCCATGCAACATATTAAGCAGGTTTAATTCTCTCCGCCGTAGAGAGGTCTTGGTTTCAATACACCTATTGGTTAGAATTGATAGTAGGTGGTTAGAAATTTCAAAAAAAAAGTTTTGAATTGTTTAAGAAAATTTCAATTTATCTCACTCATCAATTCAATTACATATCCACTGATTATTTATCTGGAAAAACATTACATTATGCTACATACTTTGTTGAAAAATATAATAGTTACTCTCTTATTTTTCATGAATTATTTTACCATTCATATATTTCTTTTTGAGATGTAATATTATTTATATCCTAACAATAGTTTGTCTATTTCTTAAGCATATTCTAAAAATAGTTAACATAGTAATTTTATTATCTTTTTTCATATAAAATATAATTTTATTATCTAAATTAATATTACTAACCCCCACCATAAACACAACCCCCATTAACCTCTATGTCCACCAATCTCAACACCATCACCCACCTTCCACCATCCATATACAACCACCACCATTCACAACAACCCCACCATTCACACAAAGGCATCCCAATATAGTCCCCACCATATCAACTCCATCATCACATTAAATCAAAAAAAAATTCAAATTCAAGTCTTCAAAATCCAATATAATCAATCCCACAAAAAATAAAAACATCACAAAACCCTTTCAACTTTTAAAATAATCCGTTCAAACAAAAAACTCTCAATAGACACCTACATCTCTTTCAAAACCCAAATCTAATTTTAAAATCATGGAATGATTTTTTTGCAGACACCATCCTAACAATCAAAAAACGATCAAGAAAGAAATAGAGAGAGGAGGGGTCAATGGCAAAGTGGGGCCGAGGGCGAGGCGAGCACTCGAACTGGAATGAGTGAGGGGTGTGCCGACGTGGAGTTGAAGGAGGCAGTTGGGCATGGGGTTGATTTGGGACAGATCTAGAGCCCGACGAAGATGATGATGACGAAGGTGGGGTGAGGAGGGATATGACAAAGGTGGGTTCTTAGGTGGAGATGGTGGCGCTAAGAAGTAGAAGAGAAAAGGGGGACGGTGGGGAAAGAAGAAAAGGGGTTGGGGTGAGGCGGCTATGGAGTCGTTGTTTGATTAGAGGGAGGGAAAGTAATGAATTTTTTTAGGGTTAAAGTAAAGGGTTAATGACAATTTAGGGCCTGTAGTATAGGGGTGGTATCACATTGGGGTTCGAAGTCCTAAAACTATCAATTTAGGGCCTGAATTTACAATTTTGATCAAATTGGGGCTTTTTGACGTTTTCCGTCAAAAACCCCCGTTAACTGACCCTGTGTGATGCACGTGACATTTTGTGAGGGTATTTTGGTGATTTCGCCTTAACTGAATTATAAGGCGATTAACGTCGACCATGGAGGGAGAATCAATTGAAGAAGACAACGGCACCCTAGGTTTCCTTGCGACTTGGGTTCCTTGCGACAATTAGGGCAAAATTTGGGCTTTTCATTATGAGCATTGAGAATCGAAGATGCAGATGCGGTGAAGTAGCACGATTGCAGACATCATGGACCGAAAAGAATCTGAGTAGAAGATTTCTACAATGCCCATTTGTAAGTAATTTTTGACTTCTAATTTTTTCTGTAAGTTTAATTTGTTTTGGTCTAAATTTGGCCAAATTTTATTCAGGGGAATTGTGGGTATTTTTCATGGGTTGATCCAGAGATATGTGGAAGATCAAAGGCAGTCATACCTGGGTTGATCCGAAACAGAAACAAAATGTTGGAGGAAATTGGAAGATTGAAAAGACAAATAAAGTTCTTGTGGCTACTATTGTTGTGTTCTTGGGTTGTATATTTCTTCTGTTTGTTAAGTTAGTCTATGCTTATGTTCGAAAGAATTGTAATGGTGATGGATTTGCTTATGTGACATTGGATTTGAATTAGATATGTTGTTGTGGATTTGCTTTTGTGACATTGGATTTGAATTAGATATGTTGTTGTACTCTTTGTAATTTCTGTTTACTGATTGAATGAAGAAAGTTTGGAGTTTGGTAAAACATTGTTCTTGTCTCTACTATTGTTGTGTTCTTGTGGTTGTATGTTTATTCTGTTGACTGAATGAATGAAGAAAGACCGAAGGAAAACACCCATGTAAATCACAACAGCTACAAAATAAAGGCCTCCAAGGTCATATAAACCAATATATCAATATTTGTGGTACAAAAAGACATTTAAGTTTGAACATAACATCTCCAAAAGTAAAGGAACTGCCCATATGGCATAACACTAGGAATGGACCACACAAGGCCATTAAGTTTTAACCTAACATTGTTTATCCAAAAGACCATTCAACCACATGTTCAAAAGAGAATAAGATAGACCAAAAGCAAAAGAGAATCAAAGCCAACATTGACCATTTACTTTTTAGTTGCACTCAAATTCATAGTTTTCTTCTTGAGATTCTTCATTGTGACATATCTCTTTCCACCCCTCTTAAAATAAGGCTGTGAAGGGTTATCTGTGTCAACATTGCTGGTAGTACCATGCTCCCCAGTCACAGAAATGCTTGTAAACCTTCTATCAGGCACCCTAGGTTCCATTCCAGGAGGGATTACCCTTTGCATCACTCCAGGAGGTGGTTGACACACAATCAACCTGTTGGGTACTTATGCCTGCTTTTGAGATTCCAAAGTCTCCATCCCCTGCTCTCACATTACTTTCCACCTACCATTGACCAAAAAATGAATGTCAGAATTTAATGCTTAGAACTAACAACTTTTATTTAAAGTTAGGTACTCACATTGGTTGTTGGTTTTGAAGGACATTTTAGCTTGTTGTGTCCTGACACCTTGCATATACTGCATTTAACAGTCCTAAGGTAAGTTTTCCTCTGCAGTTTCTGAGTTTGTTGATCAAACACCTCATCTACATTTGGTTCTCCCCCTCCCTCTTGGTTTGCAGCCCCTTGTACTCCAGGTAATGCTCCTTCTTCACCACCTTGTCCATGTGGTAAACCTTGGTTAGTCCTCTTTCTTAATTTCTTTAGTCTTCCAGGTTGTGTTCTTTTGCTCTTTGGGGGGTGGACAGGATCCAATCCAGTAAGTCCCCACATGTCAGGACTATCCATAGGATTGATAAGGAAAGAATAAACATTGTTATATGTGACAACACTGTAACAAGGATCAACATAATCCTCTGCCTCGAGGCCTTTAGTTAACATACATGAGATTGCATGATTACAAGGTATGCCACATAATTCCCATTTTCTGCATATACATGTCCTGTCATTCAGATTCACTGAGTACTGACTATGAATTGTGCTAACTTGAAATTTCCCACCACCTGCAGATATTGGAATGCAATTAGCAATAAATTGTTTCCTCTTCTGAAGTTCCTTGTGTATCTTGGGACACAACCTCAACCTAAACCACCTTTTAATGGCAGTTTCCCTATTCTCATCAAGCCTTGCCATGATCATGTTTCTGATAGTCTCTAGGCATGCAAGTATAGTTTTATCCCTAGCATCCAAAATGAAACTGTTGAAACTTTCAGCTAAGTTATTCAGAAGAATATCACACTTTGTCTCAGTTCTAAAATGGGACCTAGACCAGTGTTGTGGAGGTTTATCTGAGAACCAATCAAAACACTCTTGGTTATATGCTTTAATCTCCTCCATATATACCTTATACCTACTTTCAGTAGTTGCACATGCTGCACTCCATAGCTGATCTCTGTAAATCAATCCTCTAAATCCTACTGATCTCATATTAGCTAACATATGCATTACACAAAATCTGTGTTCAGCATTAGGCAAAAAAGAAGCAATGGCATCAATCAAACCCTTTTGTTTATCAGACATTATAACATAGTCTCTGTCATCAACAATTTCCAAGTCATTCACCATTAACTGAACAAACCAATTCCATGACTCCTTTGTTTCAGCCTCCACAATTGCATAACAAACTGGAAACCAGTTATTATTTGGATCAATACCACATGCTGCTAATAACTGGCCACCATATTCCCCTTTTAGAAAACAACCATCTAAACAAATGACTTTCCTACACAACTTAAAACCCTCTTTCAACCCTCTTAGACAAACATAGAATCTCTGAAATATTGAACTACCATCCATCATATTGTCCTCAACTGTCATGTACACAGAACTTCCAGGATTTCTTAACCTCAGCTCCTCTGCATAATCCCACAATTTGAAGTATTGATCTTTCACATTACCTTCAATCAATTGAAATGCTTTTTTCCTTGTTCTGTATGCTTGTTGCATAGTAATGTCTGACTTGTACTTGTTCATAACAACTTTCTTAAAAGCCTTTGCAGAGATCTGTGGGTTTGATCTCCAATCATTGACATGCTCTTTTGCCAACCAGGCAGGCTTCAAGTGTCCACTCTTGAACTGATTTGGACAGGTGTGGCAAGTGTTGAGAGGTTTAATCTCTAGATTAGTTTCTCCTTGACATGTTGAAGCAAACGACAACCATGGACAAGTGTCCTTACATTTGGCCCTAACTCTTTGTTTCACTTGCTTCACAAATATGATAGGCCTACACTACAAGGAAAACCGGATTTAGAGACGGAAATTCAGAGACGGACGGAATCCGTAGCTAATTTGGCGACAGATTAGAGACAGAACCAAAAATCAGAGACGGATTCGGATTCCGTCTCTAAATTAGAGACGGATTCAGATTCCGTCTCTAATTCAGAGACGGAATATGAATCGATCTAATTCCGTCTCTAAATCGAAGACGAAATCCGAATCCGTCTCTAATTTAGAGACGGAATCGATTCTGTCTCTAAATTAGAGACGGATTCGGATTCCGTCTCTAAATTTTAGAGACGGGTTTTGTATCTGTCTCTAAATTAGAGACAGATTCAGAATCCGTCTCTAAATTAGAGACGATTCGTAATCCGTCTCTAAACTTTAGAGACGCATTTTAATCCGTCTCTAATTTAGAGACAGATTTTTGAATCCGTCTCTAATTTAGTGACAATTCAACATATGTCTCTAAAATTTAGAGACAGATTTAGTATCCGTCTCTAAATTTGACTTTTCTTCTATATACTTTCATTTGTTTAGTTTTTTTCTATCTTTTTTTATATAACTTTTTCTAAAAAAAACCACTAATTAACAAAGGCTAAAATATTGTTTTCTAGTCAATAAATTTTTTAAAAAATAAAAAATAAATATAGGGTAGTCCAGTCCCTCTTTTGACTTTTCTTCTATATACTTTCATTTGTTTAGTTGTTTTCTATCTTTTTCTATAACTTTTTCAAAAAAAACCACTGATTAACAAAGGCTAAAATATTATTTTCTAGTCAATAAAAAAATTTTATAAAAATAAAAAATAAATATAGGGTAGTCCGTCCCTCTTTTGTCTTTTCTTCTATATACTTTCATTTGTTTAGTTTTTTCTATCTTTTTTATATAATTTTTCTAAAAAAAAACCACTGATTAACAAAGGCTAAAATATTGTTTTCTAGTCAATAATTTTTTTAAAGATAAAAAATAAATATAGGGTAGTCCGTCCCTCTTTTGACTTTTCTTCTAAATACTTTCATTTGTTTAGTTTTTTCTATCTTTTTTCTATAACTTTTTCTAAAAAAAATCACCGATTAACAAAGGCTAAAATATTGTTTTCTAGTTAATAAAAATTTTTTAAAAAATAAAAAATAAATATAGGGTAGTCCGTCCCTCTTTTGACTTTTCTTCTATATACTTTCATTTGTTTAGTTTTTATCTATCTTTTTTCTATAACTTTTTCTAAAACCACTGATTAACAAAGGCTAAAATATTGTTTTCTAGTCAATAAAAATTTTTTAAAAAATAAAAAATAAATATAGGGTAGTCCGTCCCTCTTTTGACTTTTCTTCTATATACTTTCATTTGTTTAGTTTTTTTCTATCTTTTTTTCTATAACTTTTTCTAAAAACTACTGATTAACAAAGGCTAAAATATTGTTTTCTAGTCAATAAAATTTTTTAAAAAATAAAAAATAAATATTGGGTAGTCCGTCCCTCTTTTGACTTTTATTCTATATACTTACATTTGTTTAGTTTTTTTCTATCTTTTTTCTATAACTTTTTCTAAAAATCACTGATTAACAAAGGCTAAAATATTGTTTTCTAGTCAATAAAAATAAAAAAAAATAAAAAATAAATATAGGGTAGTCCGTCCCTCTTTTGACTTTTCTTCTATATACTTTTATTTGTTTAGTTTTTTCTATCTTTTTTTCTATAACTTTTTCTAAAAAAACCACTGATTAACAAAGGCTAAAATATTGTTTTCTAGTCAAAAAAAATTTTTAAAAAAATAAAAAATAAATATAGGGTAGTCCGTCTCTCTTTTGACTTTTCTTCTATATACTTTCATTTGTTTAGTTTTCTATCTTTTCTATAACTTTTTCTAAAAAAAATCACTGATTAACAAAGGCTAAAATATTGTTTTCTAGTCAATAAAAACTTTTTAACAAAATAAAAAATAAATATAGGGTAGTCCGTCCCTCTTTTGACTTTTCTTCTATATACTTTCATTTGTTTAGTTTTTTTCTATCTTTTTTTCTATAACTTTTTCTAAAAAAAACCACTGATTAACAAAGGCTAAAATATTGTTTTCTAGTCAATAAATTTTTTTTAAAAAAATAAATATTGGGTAGTCCGTCCCTCTTTTGACTTTTCTTCTATATACTTTCATTTGTTTAGTTTTTTTCTATATTTTTTTCTATAACTTTTTCTAAAAAAACCACTGATTAACAAAGGCTAAAATATTGTTTTCTAGTCAATAAATTTTTTTTAAAAAAATAAAAAATAAATATTGGGTAGTCCGTCCCTCTTTTGACTTTTCTTCTATATACTTTCATTTGTTTAGTTTTTTTCTATCTTTTTTCTATAACTTTTTCTAAAAAAAATCACTGATTAACAAAGGCTAAAATATTGTTTTCTAGTCAATAAAAATAAAAAAAATAAAAAATAAATATAGGGTAGTCCGTCCCTCTTTTGACTTTTCTTCTATATACTTTCATTTGTTTAGTTTTTTTCTATATTTTTTCTATAACTTTTTCTAAAAAAAACCACTGATTAACAAAGGCTAAAATATTGTTTTCTAGTCAATAAAAATTTTTTTAAAAAATAAAAAATAAATATAGGGTAGTCCGTCCCTCTTTTGACTTTTCTTCTATATACTTTCATTTGTTTAGTTTTTTCTATCTTTTTTCTATAACTTTTTCTAAAAAAATCACTGATTAACAAAGGCTAAAATATTGTTTTCTAGTCAATAAAAATTTTTTAAAAAAATAAAAAATAAATATAGGGTAGTCCGTCCCTCTTTTGACTTTTCTTCTATATACTTTCATTTGTTTAGTTTTTTCTATCTTTTTTCTATAACTTTTTCTAAAAAAAACCACTGATTAACAAAGGCTAAAATATTGTTTTCTAGTCAATAATTTTTTTTTTAAAAAAATAAAAAATAAATATTGGGTAGTCCGTCCCTCTTTTGACTTTTCTTCTATATACTTTCATTTGTTTAGTTTTTTTCTATCTTTTTTTCTATAACTTTTTCTAAAAAAACCATATAGGGTTTAGGGTATAGGGATTAGGGTTTAGGGTTATGGTTTAGGGGTTAGGGTATAGGGTATATGGTTTAGGGTTTAGGGTTTAAGGTATAGGGTATAGGATATAGGGTTTAGGGTTTAGGGTTTAGGATAAATGGTATAGGGTTTAGGGTTTAGGGTATAGGGTATAGGGTAAAGGGTCTAGGGTTTAGGGTTTAGGGTATAGGGTATAGGGTTTAGGGTTTAGGGTATAGGGTTTAGGGTTTAGGGTTTAGGGTATAGGGTATAGGGTATAGGGTTTAGGGTATAGGGTTTAGGGTTTAAGGTTTAGGGTATAGGGTTTATGGTTTAGGGGTTAGGGTTTAGAGTTTAGGGTATAGGGTTTAGGGTTTAGGGTATAGGATTTATGGTTTAGGGGTTAGGGTTTAGGGTATAAGGTATAGGGTTTAGGGTTTAGGGTATAGAGTTTATGATTTAGGGTATAGAGTATAGGGTTTAGGGTATAGGGTTTATGGTTTAGGGTATATGGTTTAGGGTTTAAGGTATAGGGTATAGGGTTTAAGGTACAGGGTATAGGGTTTAGGGTTTAGGGTATAGGGTTTAGGGGTTAGGGTATATGGTATAGGGTATAGAGTTTAGGGTTTAGGGTTTGGGATTTATACCCTAAACCCTAAACCCTAAACTATAAGCCCTAAATCCTAAATCCTAAACCCTAAACCCTAAACCCTATACCCTAAACCTTAGACCCTAAATCCTATACCATAAACCATAAACCCTAACCCCTATACCCTAAACCTTATACCCTAAACCCTATACCCTAAACCTTAAACCCTAAACCCTAAACCCTAAACTATAAGCCCTAAACCCTAAACCCTACACCCTAACCCCTAAACCTTATACCTTACTCTAACCCCTAAACCTTAGAGTTTAGGGGTTAGGGGTTTAGGGGTTAAGGTTTAGGGTTCAGGGTATAGGGTTCAGGGTTTAGGGTTTTTTTTTCTCTTTTTTTTGGAAGAACCAGGACGACACCTGGGAGCATTTATTGATGAAAGAAAAAATTACATCAGAGAGTGGTAATTAAAATACCTAACTCTAAAACCACCATAAATATAAGATAATACAACCTATCCCAAAGATGCCCAAACAAAGATGAATCACGGCCAACAAGCATTTCCAAATTCCAAACAGGTGGCCCAAACCCCATCCATGAGAGCCCAAACCCCATCCATAAGGCCCCAACCGCCCACCAGGCCCACAACCCAAACTGCATAGGGAGCGGACGCTCCAATAGATTGCAACAATGGGGCTATCAATAGTATAATCTATCTCTGATGACCACCGAAAAGACCGAAAGTTACAGTTCGCAATCACATTCGAATTCGTTGCTAAAGCCTTAAAAAAATCCTCCTCATCCGTCAAAAACCAAAACATGTCTAGGATCTAATAATCCTACGTTGAAACGCTTTTTCAAGCACCAGTTCTGATGAATATGATCGAAAATTACCTTCAGTTGTGGACGACCAGCAGAAAATTTGAGAACCATAGCATATTTCAAACGTTGTGCAGCAGCATCAATTTCCCTATCAGACAATAGCAATGTATGCGAACCCCCAATACGAGCGATTGGTCTTGGTGGAGCTTTCAAACCTTCAAAAGGGTTGATCGGAATACCATCCACCCCTTTGTCACCCTTAACCGCATCAGAATAAGAAAAAGAAACACCTCTCCCATTAGGGTTTGGTGTAGAAATCGGTGAAGACGGACGTGAAGCTCCATCCCCACCAGCTCTCCCAACCTTCCCACCGCCTGTGGGAGGTTCTCCACCACCATGCACAGTCTGCATGGCAAAAAACAGGCCAAAAAACAGGCCAAAAGATGACCAAATCCTGCTAATCCACAAACTCAGCACAATTCCCGTCACTGATCCGACCAGCCCCAGGAAAACTCAATTTCCCGATTCGTTAACCGTTGGATCGAGCTCAAACTAACAGAGATTGTTCGCAACACCTAGACGCTTAATTTCAACGGTTGGATCAAGCAAAAAACACCTGGAGAAGGAGCTATGATCGTCGCAGTCAGGCCCAGGGTATAGGGTTTAGAGTTTAGGACTTAGGGTTTAGGATACAAGGTATAAGATTTAGGGTATATGATTTAGGGTACAAGGTATAATGTATAGGTATATATGATTTAGGATTTAGGACTTAGGATTTAGGGTATAGGGTATTTTTTTAGGGTTTAGGGTATAATATATATCTTACTCTAAACCCTAAATCATAAAACCCATATCATATACCCTAAACCCTATCTTTTTTTATATAATTTTTTCTAAAAAAAAATCACTAATTAACAAAGTTTAAAATATTATTTCCGTGTCAATAAAAAATAAAAAAAAATAAAAAAAATAAATATAGGGTAGTCCGTCACTCTTTTGATTTTTATTCTATATACTTTAATTTGTTTAGTTTTTTTCTTTCTTTTTTTATATACATTTTTGAAAAAAAAATCACTAATTAACAAAGTCTAATAATTTGTAAAGAAATAAAAGTACATAATATAAAAACATTTACTTTTTTAATATTATGTATTATTACTAGTTATTATTAATATTATTATTAATTATAATAATAATTATTAATATATTCAACTATTTAATTGAATAATTAACAATAGCATCATTATTAGTATTATTATTAAGTATTATTACTAATAATTTTTAAAGAAATAAAAGTATATAATATAAAACATTTACTTTTTTGATATTAAGTATTATTTCTAGTCATTATTAATATTATTATTAAGTATTATTATTAATTATATAATCTATAGTATAAATAAGACCTCCACTATCTACGAATTTTTCATTTTGCCCTCATACATTTGTCCCTTTCCCATTTTGTTCTTAATTTTTTTTTTTTAAATTAAAAAAAAAAAAAAGGTGTCCTCGAACACGGGCTTATTCTAGTAATAATTATTAATAACTATTCAATTAAAGAAAATGGTTTATTAGGTGAATTATGAACAATGCCACATGGCATTGTTTTATTGGATTATCAATATTCACGCGGATTGACTTTGTTATTAATCTGAACCATCGATTATAAACAATCCATGGCCCAAAATCATTTAAAACCCTTTCACCCACTTTTCTCTTTTCTCTCTCTTCTCAATCCAGTTAAAACCAAACGCCTCCCTCATTTCTCTCTCTTCTCAATCCAACCTTCTCTCGGCGCCTCCCTCTCCCTACCCCACCTCGTCACCGTCACCGCCACCACCCCTACCCAATACGCCGCTCTCCCTTCCTTCCCCAACCACCCCACCCCTTTCTTTACCCCACTACCCTCTACCGCCGCACCTCTTCTACGGTCACCATGAGATACCCACTCAAACCTTCAACTAATTCAGTAACACTTTCTCTTTCTCCCTCTCTCTCTCTCCTTCTCTTGCTTTCTCTCAGATCTAGATCTGTGTATGTGCTAATGAAAGTGTGTATATTTCTGTTTGGTTTTGCATAGTTGAAGGTGGAAGCTTCGGTGTTGATGTTGGAAGCGGCTAGTCTCCTGGTGGTCGCTTAGGACATTTAGAACATTTGTAAAATAGTTTTTACAAATTTTGTAATCAATCCTAAATTAAATTTAATAGGGATATTTTGATATTTTAATATTGTTAATTATTGTATATTTCTTTTTTCAATATAGATTATTTATAATTGCAGTTTATGTTTTTTTTAATAGTATTTATTAGTTTGTGATAGTATTATAATATATTTTATAAAAAAATATTCAAGCATTTATATATGTTTAAAAATATAATTTTTAAACATTTATATATACTATATACTTAAAAATATATATTAGTATATATATATATATTTAAAAATATATTAATATATATTTTTAAATATATATATATATATATATATTTTTTAATAAAAATACTAAATTAGCGACGAAAAATATCAGTCACTAAAATGGTTCGAAAATAAAACGAGAATTTAAATAGAGACGGAAAATCTGTGGCTAATCCGTAGACGGTCATATCTGTAGCTAATTTAGAGACGGACATATCTGTCTCTAATTTAGAGACGGACATAGCTGTCTCTAATTTAGAGACGGCCATATCTGTCTCTAAATTAGAGACGAACACATCCGTCTCTAAATTAGCTACATAAATCCGTAGCTAAACACGATTTAGCTACGGAATCTTCATTTTAGCTACGGAATTTGCCGTAGCTAAATCCGTTTTTCCTTGTAGTGCTATGCTCTGAAATTGCATGCTTTCTTATAGCATCAACCAAGACTTTATGATCAGCAAACTCCATCCCCAGTTCAAAGACAGGTTTATCCATATCCACTTTTGGATTGAACACTCTACCCCTACCCCTATCATCATCACTTGCATAATCTTTCAAGCCATCGTCAGAATCATACTCAATTTCCACATTTCTACCCTTCACACCAGCCCCATATGACCATTGAACTATTTTTCCAGTATCCCTACCCGTAGAGGTCACTTTAGATCCTCCAAATTCATCACCATTAACCTCAACTTCCATGTCATCCTATCTAGCCTTATACTCACTATCATGTAAAGATTCATGTTCAGAATCCTCCAAAAATATTTGTAAATCACCCACCACATCAGCATGAATCATTCCCTCACATCTCCCATCTATTTCCACATACAGTTCAACAACCCTCCTCTTCTTAGACATAAACATTGCAATATCAGCTGCATCATTATCATTTTTAATTAACCTTAGTTCTAGATTTACCATTGTATCAACATGTAAATCCCCAATCTTTTGGTACAAAGTATAATTATCTGATTGCACACCAGCCTCTTTAACAGCTAACTTAAGTTCAAGCATTGACACACAATCAACCTCAAAATAGTCAAACCAAGTGACATTTCCTCCATTGTATGTACTCATACTCATACTGCCTGTAGTAAAGTAGCCCCCATGATGAAGCTTTATAAAAAATTGTTCTTCAGACTCTACACACATGAAAATTGAAGAAAAGAAAAGCATAAAAAAGTGTAATAGGTTGAATTTATACATATTTAATGGACAATAGGTAAAGAAAAAAAAAGTATATTCAAACAAATATGGGACCACTTCATGAAAAACAACAAAGGACTACATTTTTTAACACAAAAGCAAATAAAAAATCACAGAGCATATATGGGACCACTTCGTGCCCTAATTTTTCCATAAAAATTACCGTAATTTGGTGTGGATGGATAGAGGCAACCCTTCTTCTTTCGCTTACACCAAGTCATTTTGCCTTCAACAATCAATTCTTCACTGAAATCACCAATCGATTCTATGAAATCGATTCTTCAAGCAAGGAAACCTAGTGTGTCGTTGTCTTCTTCAATTGATTCTCCCTCCATGGTCGACGTTAATCGCCTTATTATTCAGTCAAGGAGAAATCACCAAAATACCCTCACAAAATGTCACGTGCATCACACAGGGTCAGTTAACGAGGGTTTTTGACGGAAAACGTCAAAAAGCCCCAATTTGATCAAAATTATAAATCCGGGCCCTTAATTGATAGTTTTAGGACTTCGGGCCCCAATGTGGCACCACCCCTATACTACAGGCCCTAAATTGTTATTAACCCTAAAGTAAATAAGGTTATTTAAAGTAGGTTTTCATTTTTAAGTTTGACCCTTTTAATATTATGAGATATGTTTTATAGGTTTGTACTTTTGAATTTTAGCATTTTGACCCCTTTTACATAAATAATCATTAGGTGTATGCCACTATGCAATAACATTGCCATATAAGCGAAACTAATGAGTCAGCAGCATGCCACATAAGAAAATTTAACAGGAAAAATAACGTCTTATTGACATAATGATGAAATAGTCCTGAAATCAATAGGTTAAGGACTCTTTAAATAAAAAAATTTAGTTAAAGGACGAAAAGGTAAAAGCTAAACTAGTTGAGGGACGAGAAAGGTACTTTTCTCCGAACTCATACGCACTTACCGTGCCAACCTATTTTTGCCTCTCGTACATTGTTCCCTTCTTATTATTAAGTCTAGTAACCCGGTTGGACTCTATCCCAATAATGCTAACATTTGAAGTCCTTCCTTTTTGTTATTGACTCATGCATAACGTTATTTTTCCTTTCCTTTCTTTTCTTTTCTTAATTATAAGGGGCATTTATCAAAATTTATTTTTGAAAGATGGATATTACAAAAAGAAAAAAAAAACTACACAAGTTGGATATTATAAAAAAAACTCTGTAAATGTTACAAAAAACTACTTTATTTATTTAATTTTTTTTTTGTGTTTATCGATCAAACAACTGATAAATGCATTTATCAGTTGCTTAAATCAAAAAATCAAGCACAAAATACTTTTTAAAAAACTGATAAATGAATTTATCAGTTATAAACAACTGATAAATGAATTTATCGGTTGTTTAACCAAAAAATCAAGCACAAAATACTCTTTAAAAAATAGGTAAATTCATTTATCTGTTATAAACAACTGATAATGCATTTATCAGTTGTTTTAACCAAAAAATCAAGCACAAAATACTCTTTAAAAAACTGATAAATGAATTTATCAGTTATAAAAAAATGATAAATGCATTTATCAGTTGTTTTAACTGGAAATTAAAAATTAAAAAATTAAAAAATTAAAAAATTAAAAATTAAAAAATTAAAAAATTAAAAAATTAAAAAATTAAAAAATTAAAAAATTAAAAAATTAAAAAAATTAAAAAAAATTAAAAAATTAAAAAATTAAAAAAAATTAATAAAAAATAAAAATATATAGGTTTTTGTATTATCACATCTTACATTTTTTTTTTTGTAAATAGCATATTTTTTAGGTAGTTTTGGTAAAAACTCCTAATTATAAGTGATCTCTTCTAGTAAATCCAGTATTCTTCTTTTCATTGAATGCGAAAAGATATACAGTAGATATAAATATAGCTACTTGAACGCAAATTTGGTTCAATGCTGAGAGCCAATTTGGGAACATTTGCAACAAGTGGCTGTTCTCATGTTTGAACCACTCGTTAGTTTTACCTTAGCTTTTACCACTTCAGTATCTGATATAGGTTGAAGGCTGCTGTGATGGCGGCATTATCTGTCTTTAGTATTTTTTGGATGCATGATACTATGTGAAGGGAGGCAGCTCTTTCCAAAAACTAATGCCCTTCTAAAGTGAATTGTTTCCATATAGGATCCTTTGGTATGCTACACTTTGTTCATGTGTTAGCTCTATGCAAGTAATATACGTATATTTGGTCCAAAATTGTGTGCCAAAATATCCATAACCTATGAATTTTTTTTTAATCTAAGTTTCTAAGTGCTCTTTGCTGATCCGAAAAATGGCCGCTCATGGGAACATGCTTATGTGTCTTTTCCCAACTTGCTCTAGCAATAACTTAGTTTAATATGTACTCCGCACATTCAATATTGGGGGGGGGGGGAGTTAATCCTGAAAGAAATAACTTAGTTTAATATGTACTCCGCTCATGGGAACATGCTTATGTGTCTTTTCCCAACTTGCTCTAGCAATAACTTAGTTTAATATGTACTCCGCACATTCAATATTGGGGAGGGGGTTTGGGTGGATTGTCTTGCTTTGGAGCACAGAAAGGTGGAAAGCGTGTAGTACCTGCATCTCGTATCTCAGAGACCCAAAATCAACCAAATGGATCACGAGCTGTTAGGTTGGCTAATCAGAATACAACAATAGCCCCCATCTCTTTTTGCTCCGCCCTCTTCACCTGCATCTTTCTCAAACTCTGCACCTCCTTCAATTAACAGTTCAGTCACCAAACTGCTGCTTGTTAATGTCTGCCAACTCTCATGGAGGTCCTTGTTCTACAATGTATGTAACGGAGACATATGCCCATGAGACACAGCTGGTATCTCCTCCTGTTTTCTCTACCTTTACTACTGAGCCATCTACTGCTCCTCTCACTCCCCCACCTGAACTGGCACATCTGACCACTCCCTCATCCCCTGACGTCCCTTTTGCACGATTCCTTTCTTCTTCCTTGAAACTTAAAAGTGGAAACAAGGGAAATTACATTGCTGCCAATGATCTTCAAGCAACATATTCACTTTATCCGGGAAGTCCAGCTAGCTGTCTCAGGTCACCCATTTCAAGGACCTCGGGCGAATGCTCATCATCTTTTCCTGAACTGGAGTTCCCCCCTATTGGGATCCTTCAGTTCCCTCTCAAGAGACTGAGAACTCTAGGTCAGAGTCAGGAAGGCTGCTTGGACTAGATTCAGGTGGTGCATCAAAGTTGAACCAGGATTCTAATTTCTTCTGCCCTGCTACATTTGTACATTTCTATCTGGGCCAGTCTTCATTTCCTCACGCTGGTGGGAGGCTTAGCGTTTCCAAAAAATCAGAAGTTAGTGGAAATGTGCTACAGACACAGGCAAAATAAAACTTCCAAACAAGATGTTGAGGAAATAGAAGCTTATGGAGCATCTTTTGGGTTCAGTGCAGATGAAATTGTCATCACAGCTCATTATGTGGAAATATCTGACGTTATGGAGGGCTCATTTTCCATGATGCCCTTTTCCTCCAATAAGCAGGATGTAGAGGAAAGTGTTCCAAGTGCATCAACAGATGGAAGATCTAGCGCAGTAGAAAATATGCATATGAACTTGCTGGGCCCAAATAATATAAATCAAATCAGAAGCAGGTCATGTTAGTGAAAGGGTTCACTGTGAAGGACCAAATTCATGCAATTATTATGAAGGTGAGTGATCAATAGTAAATGTATTGTGTTTTTAAGTTAGAGCACTGCTTTCACAAAACTATCATTGGAATTTTCTAAATAACACAACCATCTCTCTACTACAACAACTAGTAGAGCCTAAGAACTTCACATCTTTATCCAAAGTTTGTTGGCCGTCTCTACTCCCCATTTTATGTTTATTTAATGGCTCGCCTATGATATTATCTACTCCCTCTATTTCGAAATAATGTTTTCCCCCCTTTTCGGCGTAAAATGAATTACGGATTTTTCCTAAGTAAAACATTTTCTGGAAAATGGCAACACTCTCACACACCTAACTTTTCATACACCCCCACGTTACCCACCCCATTCACCACCACCACCCCCACCCCTCGGGTCAAAAAAAATTTAATCATTTAAAATTTATTTTTAACAACTCCCCACCCCACTCCACTCACCACCACCACCCCTGCCCCCCGCCACCCCACTCCACTCCACTCACCACCACCACCCCTGTCCCTCCCAACCCCACTCAAATTATCTCAAATTGTATTTCTATCGAAAAATATTTTCATTAAACACAAGAATTTTTTTTCGGAAAACATTTTCCTTACCAAACAGCCAAAAGCATGTTTATCTCATTTTCCGAAAAACATTTTACAGGAAATTCATTTCCGGAAAACATTTTACAGGAAATCATTTTCTGCAAGTTATTTTACGCGAAACAAACGGAGCCCAAGTATCATGTATAACCCATAATACAAGTCAAGAAAAGTGAACTAACTATATTATACTTCCTTTGTCATAAATTGAATGACTATTTTGAAACTTTTTCATCGAAAATTTGTCCCTAAATGATTTTTTTTCAAAAATTCTTAGTTCGTTATACTTTTGCAAAACTAAAATTTCGAAAGTGAATGCCAAGATTTTTTTTGATTTTTTTCTATTAAAAAATTGACATTTTCAAAATGACCCTTAAATTCAAAATGGTCATTCGGTTAGCATCAAATGCTTTCCTCTAGATCCACTCTCATAATCCCAACACAGTTCTACCAACCTTTTGGGCAAAAATTGCATGGCAACCTGTAGACACCCCATTCTGAACCAATAATTATATGATTACACTACTCTTCATCTCTCTTTTATGTTTTGATGAAAGCATATCAGTTTCGTCAAGTTTCGTTAAGTTTCTAACTAACCTCGTTAGTTTTGGACCTAACTGACTAACGGAATAACTGAAGAGGACAAAATAGTCAACCGACTAGTTGTCTCGCATGGGACATACGTGTCTCGCGCGAGACAACCCCTCGGTAGGATATGCAGAATCACTCTCCTTCTCCGTTTCAAACTCTTTTCATGATAAATACCATCCAATCCGGGTATCCAATCATGAGAGGGTTCTGGAAGCTTCCTTGAGAGGAGTCCCAATCCGCTTGAGTCTCCTAAACTTGGTGACCAAGTCATTCATCCACCTCTTAAATCCCTATAAATACTTGATGACTTTCAGTATTTCAGAGGTCCCCGATCCCCGATCGAAAACACATAACACACACATTTTGTGGGTTTCTCTCCCTGAAAGATTCCTACAAAATCACCCTAAATCACCTAAAGTTTGTTTATCAACCTTGTTGATCAACAAACATCGAAGAAAGAATCAAGGACTGAGGCAAAGCTATTTCCGAATCTAGATCCGAATCAAGGATTAAGGCGAAGCTCTGTCCGCATCAAGATTAGACTCTAAACTTGAGTCGAAACTCTGTCCGAATCTCTTCTCAAAAAGGTAATCATTCTTTAACTTTCGTTTTTCTTCTCAATCCCTCTATTGATTTTAGAGTAGTGTAATCCCATCAAAAGGATTAGCCTAGAGTCCCTTCAATTCATGAAGGCGATCTCGAAGCATACAATCCGACATTCCTAATTAATAAATTAATTAGGGTTTATTTATTTCTTCTTATTGTTCTTTAGATTGACTAAGATTAATAACACCCAATTAGCAAGATCAATCTTCGGATTGGGTGGAATGGATGCTCCTTGACCTATCCATTCCATAACTTAACCCCCGAACCCTTGAATATCTTTTAAATAAATCAAAAAAGGTTTTTCTTATTGTTTTCTATCAATAAATAATAAGTGGCGACTTCCAAGATGTTAAAAATTCACCATCGCTACAGTGACGACTCCGCTGGGGACAATTAAATAAGAGGGTTAGATTTGCGTTACAATTGGGTGTTATTAATCTTTTCAATTTTCTGTTTGAAATCTGATTTTCCTGAAATTTTTGGAATTAATCTGTGCTGTTTTCGTCAAAAAAAAAAAATTTACTGTCCGACTGATTGTCCAGCGCGGGACAAAGTAGTCCCGCGCGCGACAATGTTAGGCAGAATCAAAAGCCTGGTGGACTTTTCTCTATAATCAAATTGGTTGTGGACTTTTGTTCCACGTTTGACTTCACAAAAAAAAATTTGTTTGCCAGTTTACTATTCTTAAAACTAGGGTGTAACCCGTGCTTCGCATGGTAGAGAGAGTTTTTTTTTTCTTCTTCAAATTGTATGTAAAATTCAGGCGTCTGTAGAAGTGTGTGAAGGTGTTTTGAAAGTTTAGCAGGTGTTTTGTCCGTCAAAAGGAGTTTTTGCAAGTAGTTAGGGTTGGTATGAAGAAGGTTTATGCATGGAGTTCTAGTTTAATTATGAAGTCATTATCAGTCCTTCTTTTTTCTTTTTTCTTTTTTTTTTCCTTAAGATGCATGTTAAGCTCCTGCACTTTTTTTTCCTTGTGGGTTTCTATGGATCACCTGATAATGTAATGGAAACTGAAAAGTATGAAATTTATTAGAAATTTCATAATAATAAAAAAATGTAAAGTAACATAAAATGTTAAACAGCTTTGGATCCTTTTGTTGCTCCTATCTTCTCTATTGCTAAGAAAGAGCATATACTTCAATTCTTGAATCTCTATGAATCTTCTTATTTCATTTTCCTGCAATTGATAAAATAAAAATAAAAATAATAATGACATAATATACAACATAGAGACCAAGAAATAAACAAAATCAAAAATTATAAACAAAAGTTAAAATACATTGAATTATATTAACAGTAGTAATCACATAAGATCATAAATATTATCATAGTTAATTTTTGTACATATAAATAAATAATATTTTGAATTTTTGTAAATATGGAAAATTAAATGAATATTATTAATAAAGATAAAAATAAAATTGATATATAAATGTATAAATAAAAATATTAATATCTTGAATAAAAATTGAGACTATAGTTAATTTTATTTAATTAGGCAACTAATATACTTTCTGAATTATTTTGATTATGTCAATAATTAAAAAAAATTAATAGGATTCATTCATGAACGTGATTAAAGTAGAAAGAAAAAAAAACGAAAACAAAAAGTTTCTAAAGAAAATCAAAAGTAAAACTAAATTAAATATCGAAAAAAAAACATAAATATACATAAAAGTAAATGAAAATAAGAATGTTAATATTAATAAATAGAAAAACAATAGAAAATGTAATTCAAAAATATAATGAAAATGAGAATAGAAAGATATGCATATAAATAACAAAATATTCTAAACTTAAGAAGGAAAAAGTAAATTAATATAAAAATCAAAAAAAGAAATATAAAACAATTACATAGAATATGGAATTCGTATCTTAAAAAAAGAAAAGAAAAAAGTGCATTAACAAAAACAATCAAACTACACAAAAGCAAAATCTATTTTTTTTTTCTAATTTACCAAAGAAATTCAATATAAAAACAAAATTTAAATAGAATTATGAACACGAAATAATTCAAAATTTAATATAATAAAAAAGAGATGAAAAAAATCTTTAAAAACTGGAACAAAGAGATAATATAAAAAATCAAAGCGAAAAAATAAATATTACAAATAAATATGAAGTAAAACTAAAATCAATTTTAAAATAACAAATATACAAAATACCAAAAGAACACATAAATTTATGAAATCAAATCTTATTCAAAATAAATAACATGAAAAAAAATGTCAAAACGAAGTGCTTACCTTAAACAAAGCCATCAATGTCTTAAAAATTAGCAAAAACAAAACAAAAATCTTGATAAAATATAATAAAAAGAAGTATTTACAAACACATCAAACTATATAAAAGCAAAAAGCAAAATCTATTTTTTTTAATTTACCAATGAAATTCAAATTCAAATCAACACAAAATATAATAGAAATAAGATATATGAAATACAAAAACTCAAAATTTAATAGAAACAAAAGGCAATGAATAAATTACTCACTCATGGGAACAAAATGATATAATATCAAAAAATAATATCAAAGGAAAAAAATAAATATTACAAAAGAAAGAAGAATTAAAACTAAAATCAAGTTTGAAATAACAAGCATAAGAAAATCAAGAGTACAACAAAATGTATAAAATCGAATTATAAACAAAAGGAAAAAATGAAAAAAAAAATAATAAAGATTTTCCTTAAACGAAGTTGTAATTTGACTTAAAAAATTTAGCAAAAGCAAATTAAAAGTTAATGAATACTTATGAAATATAAAATATAATTCACCAAAAAACAATGAAAAAATACATTCACAAATAAATGAAATAGAAAAGGACAATAAATAAAATCAATACAAATATCAAGAATTACAAAATAAAATTGAGGCTAAAATTAAAATCAATAACAAACATAAATAAAGAATTGAATCTTAATCGAAAGAAGTTAAAAGATATTAAGTCTTCTATATCACTTGAGTTCAAATTTCACACACAAAGGAAAAAGAGTGAGATTGTGGAATACTTGCGAATATCAATCTTTTAAACTTCACACATTTTCCTTTTCGCCCAAATTTTCTCTACAAAAAGTGATTGAAAGCAAACATTGATAAAATGACAAATTCTCCATGCATATTTGCTTTGAGAAAAATTAATGACCCTTCAATAATCGAGGTCCTTTAGGCTTTCCACACCTCCCACTTCTATTAGTCATAATATCACAAACTTTTGGTATTCGTAAACGGCTAAACTATTCATATTATACATTAATTGCTTAACTATTCATATTACACATTTATAAATTAATGCTCAATAACCTAATAAAGATACAATGATCACTATATATATGTTAACATCTTCCTATAGTATTCTCCTACTTATATTTTTCCAATCCATAACTCTTTCATTCTTCTAATCACTAATGGATGTTAAATTCATCCATTTGAATACCTAATCAAAATACCTAATATTGTAACCTAGTACGCAAAAATCCTAGTCAGCATGAGAATTCAAAAGTCCCGTTGACGTGGAAGCCCGAGAAATCACAATTCACCCTAATAAGCTGATGTGTCACTACCAAAATTGTTTTGGCCTACTTTAATATATTTATAATATAGATTTGACTACATCAAAAAAAAAAAAAAAAGTTTCAAAAACTATCAAAAAAAAATTCAGAAAAATCAAAATAAATGTTATTTATATTTTGCTTGTATTAACTTTATTTTGCAGGGTAGAAGTAATTATTAATTACTTGAACTATATACTTGCATGAGATTGAATTATTTTAATTTTTACCGGTCATTGGTTGACTCGGGCTTTGTAATTAATTTATTTAATTCTTTCTCTCTCTTTACTTAATGTGGAACCACGACAGCCTGAGTCTTCCTAATTTGGGAGAAACGTGGGCAACCACTTGGTGCGGCCACTATCTATTTTATTTTATCTTTTCAAAAAAAAAATCTCTATTTTTCTCTATCACCTAGATTGACTCTCACACACGCGCACACATGCTATATCTGTCATTTGCACTACATACCCCGATTTAACCCGGGACCCACACTAAGGACGGATGACGGTAACCACCTAGTCGCCGTCTCTCTGAAGTTCGATCATCCCACTCCGCTTATTCAATCCACCTAGATTGTCATATTGCGGGGAGCCTAGTCTTCCAGCCCTGCATCGCCACATATCATGTAGTATATTTTCTAGGATCACTCCGTGACCGGTCGATTTTGACTTGGTAATCTTTCTTGTCTTTGACCAAAATAAAGTTAATGTACAATTGACTAACGAGAAAGGATTCGAAAAAGTCCCTTTGGAAAAAGAAAAAGTCCCTTCAGAAATGTCCCTTCGGAATGACCCTTTCGGAAGTCCCTTTAAAGAAAAAAAAATCCTTCCGATCAATTTTACGTGGCTTTATTTTACAAAGAATGATCAATTACCGAGTCGCTAGGTTTGGTTCGAATTACGTATACCTGTAAGATTTACCTAGGATACTAGATATAAAATGGATCTTTGTCCGTCCGACCATGAATTTAGGAAATAAAAAGAAAAAAAATCCATCTCTCCGAATGGTTGTCTCGTACGAGATTACCTTGTCTCGCGCGAGACTTTATTTGCAGAATGTGTGTTTGTGATTGATAATCGATGTGCGCTCCCTCCTTGAGTCAAAACTCCGTCTCTAATAAAAATAAAACTTCAAAAAAAATCGCTCGCGAGGTTATTTTAACCATCATCCTTTTCTCCATCTAGGATCGTTTGGGGCTAATATTCTAAAAGGTGTCTCGTTGGGATATCTCTAGTTCATCTCTAATGTCGTCAAGCTCCCTTACCTCTCCAACGGTAACAATTCAATTTCCTTCCAACACGATGAATCCCGAAGCACTCAAGAAGGAAATTGAGGATCAAAGGACTCGATATGAAATGCTACAAGCCCAAGCCGATGAAATGAGGGCCCAATTAGAACTTGAAAGGAGAATCCAAGCCGGGGAAATGAAAGCCATGGTTGACGAACTCCGAGCCATGAAACTAAAAATGGCCGAATTAAGCTCAAAGAAGAAAGAAAATGGAACCTCTTCCGATGATGAAGCATCATACACTAAGAAGGCTAAGAGCCACCGCAAAAGCAAGAAAAAGGTGTATGAGTCTAGCTCATCATCTTCCTCCTCCGATAACGAAAGCCAAACTTACAAGAAGGAAAGTAAGGAGGAAAATAAAAAGGCAAGTGAGCCCCTCACCATGGAAATGCTAAACTCGCATCCCTCGATGTGAGCAAGGGAGCCTCTCTCTCTATCGACCACGACACCCTTCGTCAATCCATGTCGAGGCTTCCTCGGAAGTACAAAACACCCGACATTGCGAAATTCAATGGCACTACTTGTCACAAATCCCATTTGGAAACCTACTCTTTGGCCATGCTACCTATGGGTGTCGATGACAACTTGCTAGTTCAATGCTTTCCTCAAATCCTTGATGGTGCCGCTAGAGATTGGTACATGACTCTTCCACTCTCCACAAGACTTGATTGGCCACTCGCCAGTCGTACCTTCCAAAAGCAATTTGAGGACAACTCTACTTACCGCACTACTAGGAGAGACCTTGAGCAAACTAAGCAACCACAAAATGAGTCATTCGCCGATTTTGTTAAAAGATGGAGGACCAAACTGACTGAAATCGTTGATAGGCCAAGCCTAGACGAACAAATTCATATTCTACTTCAATGTCTTCGCTAAGAGTACCAAGAGAATCTTGTCGGCAATTACTTCCCTAGTTTCCTCGAGCTCCATAAATCGGGCGTTAGAATTGATGAATTGATCCGTCTTAGAAAGAATTCAGAAAGGGAAAATTGTCCAACAAAGGGGAGCACCGGTCGTACCTATCATGATTTTGGTGAGACTACTCTTAAGAAAATGTTCGATGATCTAGTAGGCCAAGGAAAATTGAAGCCAATGGAAGACTATCTTCCTAAGAAAATGAGAGAAGATTGGGATCACGACAAATTTTGCAATTACCATCAGTTTAGTGGTCATGACACCAACAATTGCTACAATTTGAGGGATGCCATCCAAGACTTGTATGAAAGCCGGCAAGATCAACTGAAGCATCACCACCTTGGGGCTCCGATTGTCCTCTCCCTTTTCCCTTTGAAAAACAAAAAAAAAATAGATTAGGACAGCTTCCTAGTATGTTCTCGAAGAGTCATTCTGTCATTCTAGTCCATCTCTATCCTCTCTAGTTTGTGTCAAGTGAACTATCGAGTCTGTTTCTAATTTTCTTATCAATAAAAGTTATCTCGTTATCCTAAACACTTTTCCAAAAGTTGTTTTCCTTTATGAGTATCATTTGATCCATGTTGAATAGTGGACCCTCATTCCTTAAATCGTCACGAAAAATAGAAACTTAAAAACAAGTTTGAAATGAAAACTATCCTTAGAAGGCTTAAGGCTAAACATTACTCTTGTTGAAAGTCGAAGGTCAACAAACGAAGAAAGCCAAAGGCGCTGCTATCAACATTCATCCCAAGAAGAGTGGGGCTACTCAATTCAAGGCTTTGAGAGTACAAAAAAAAGGCTCGCTAGGACGAAACTCCTTAAATCATCCTAGGCAAAAAAAAAAAAAACTCTCAAGCCTTCATCGCCCCACAACAAGGATGGAATTTCAACAAAAGCAAGAAGGACTCTCCCACAGAGAAAAAGAGTCAAGTAATACCTACGAAGAAAAGAGGATTCCTCAACATCCTCTTACAATGAAGCTCGAATGGCAACGCAAATAAAGAAGACTTTCAACATCAATCCATAAAGAAAAATGTTTAGCCTTAAGTCGTGCTAATGATTGGCTTTCTTTTCAAACTCGTTAAGAAATTTCTAGATGATGCAAGGTCCATTAAAGGTAGAACAACTTTTCTAGATCTTTGAGCCATGTAGCGTTATTTGTTGAGTCTAGGAGCTTCCTCTTAGCCATTCTCATACATACTCTTGAAATTCAAGCAGCAAAACTGGGGCTTCCTAACCTTTCCTCTCCCAGTCAATCTCTACTCAAACTCTCAAGAGTAATCAAATCTGCATTAGGAGCTTTCCCCTTTTGCTTCTCACTCTCATCATTAGAGAATACACTCCCCCATAAAAGAGTCAATGCTTGGATCACCTTCCAAAAATAGAGTCCGTCTCTTCTCAACTAAACTTACGATCTCATCTTTCTCCTTAATGAGATTCTTCCATCTGAGTCCCCTTCGAGTAAACATGCTTTTCGAAAAAAAAATGGCTCGCTAGGTTGAAAACTCGTAAAGAGCGGCCTAGGCAAAAGTTAGAGCACACAAAAACAAAAGACGCAAAAGAGATGCCCGCTAGATTGAAAACCCGAATGGGCGGTCTAGGCAAAAACCAGGGTGCGTCACTAAAGAAAAAAAAATTCAAGGGGAAAAAGGAGGGGATCCTTCTTCAATTCACGCAGCCTCTCAAGCTATTCATGAAGTCATCTGCAACATACAAGAAGTCTTGGGGCTTAGTATCAAGAGAAGCCTTGGAAAATACGCGCTTTGGATTAGGCAGCATAAGTTCTACATAGCAAAAGCCATTGGAGTGGTTTAGACCTTGTTCAGTCAATGATCCTCACATGAGAAACTTGGGGCTTAACGATGAAAAGTCCTACGACAACAAAAAAAAAATAAAAATCATGAAGTATCCTGAACCTTAGCGTTGAACTTGGGTTATCTCTGCGAAATCCTATTAGACGATTGTCTCATTCGATCTTTAGAGGGACCTCACGAGTTAGTCTTCTAAACCAAAATCTAAATCACACAAACAATTTTCAATTCTCACATAATAGAACTCATTCTCCCCGCTGATTCTTAGAGTCGAGTGCACATTGATCGTCTCGAACAAACAAATGCTTAAGTGAATATATGTTGTTATGCAAATGCTTTCACTAACCCTCTTGCAGGAATTAAAGTGCGTAAAGCACGTCAAGTGCCTACTTTCAAGAATTAAATCAAACATGATGAATGTTTGGATTTCACTTACCATCTACCTTTCCATATATCAATGCATCCAATTAAGTGCGTCGAGCATCTCTTAAAGCGTCAAGCATCCATCGCGTCAAGCATCCATCACGTCAAGTGCCATGCATCAAGCATATTCCAACAAAAAAGCCCGATTCAGTGCCCTTACAGGTGGATCGTCATCAATTAGGTGTGTCAAGCATCTATAGGTAGTATATCGAGTACTCACCAACAAAAAGCCCGGTCTTGAATTGCCAGGATCGTCACCAACAAAAGCCCGGTTCTGAATCGCCAGGATCGTCACCAATTAGGTGTATCAAGCATCTACAGGTAGTATGTCGAGTACTCACCAACAAAAAAGCCCAGTCCTGAATCGTCAGGATCGTCACCAATTAGGTGTGTCAAGCATCTACGGGGAGTATGTCGAGTACTCACCTCAACAAAAAATCTCGGTCTTGAATTGCCAGGATCGTCACCAATTAGGTGTGTCAAGCATCTACAGGTAGTATGTCGAGTACTCACCAACAAAAAAGTCCAGTCTTGAATCGCCAGGATCGTCACCCCAACAAAAGCCCGGTCTTGAATCGCCAGGATCGTCACCTCAACAAAAAATCCCGGTCTTGAATCACCAGGATCGTCACCAATTAGGTGTGTCAAGCATCTAGAGGTAGTATGTCGAGTACTCACCAATAAAAAAGTCCGGTCTTGAATCGCCAGGATCGTCACCCCAACAAAAGCCCGGTCTTGAATCACCAGGATCGTCACCTCAACAAAAGCCTGGTCCCGAATTGCCAGGATCGTCACCTCAACAAAAGCTCGGTCTTGAATCGCCAGGATCGTCACCTCAACAAAAGCTCGGTCCTGAATCGCCAGGATCGTCACCTCACTTCAGTCTTAAAAGAAAACCCAACAGAATACAAAGGACCGGACAGGTAAACCTTTGTTTTCTAACATCTTTCTCCACAGGTTCGGAGCCCAGACGGGCGAATCTCCAGACAGACAGGTATCTTCAGAATTGGGTCATGATTTGATTCCTTAGTATGAGTTTGCCTTTTCAAAAAAAATAAATCTCCTCAATTTTCAAAAATGATTTTCAAAATACCTAAAGCAGCCTTTTCGTGTTTTGGAGTCGAACTACGTTTTGGTCTGATTCTCCGATAGAGATACGTAGGCAGCCGTGCGGCACGACCATCCCAACGTTCAGAATGATGTCTTTCTATCGACGACATGACTTCTTCCATAAGTCTTGTCGCCGAGGGGCTCTGTAGACACCCCATTCTAAACCAATAATTACATGACTAAACTACTCTTCATCTCTCTTTTATGTTTTGATGAAAGCATATCAGTTTTGTCAAGTTTCGTTAAGTTTCTAACTAACCTCGTTAGTTTTGGACATAACTGACTAACGAAATAACTGAAGAGGACAAAATAGTCAACCGACTAGTTGTCTCGCACGGGACATACGTGTCTCGCGCGAGACAACCCCTCGGCAGGATATGCAGAATCACTCTCCTTCTCCGTTTCAAACTCTTTTCTTGATAAATATCATCCAATCCGGGTATCCAATTATGAGAGGGTTCTGGAAGCTTCCTTGGGAGGAGTCCCAATCCACTTGAGTCTCCTAAATTTGGTGACCAAGTCATTCATCCACCTCTTAAACCCCTATAAATACTTGATGACTTTCAGTATTTCAGAGGTCCCCGATCCCCGATCGAAAACACATAATACACACATTTTGTGAGTTTCTCTCCCTGAAAGATTCCTACAAAATCACCCTAAATCACCTAAAGTTTGTTTATCAACCTTGTTGATCAACAAACATCGAAGAAAGAATCAAGGACTGAGGCAAAGCTCTTTCCGCATCTAGATCCGAATCAAGGATTAAGGCGAAGCTCTGTCCGCATCAAGATTAGACTCTAAACTTGAGTCGAAACTCTGTCTGAATCTCTTCTCAAAAAGGTAATCATTCTTTAACTTTCGTTTCTCTTCTCAATCCCTCTATTGATTTTAGAGTAGTGTAATCCCATCAAAAGGATTAGCCTAGAGTCCCTTCAATTCATGAAGGTGATCTCGAAGCATACAATCCGACATTCCTAATTAATAAATTAATTAGGGTTTATTTATTTCTTCTTATTGTTCTTTAGATTGATTAAGATTAATAACACCCAATTAGCAAGACCAATCTTCGAATTGGGTGGAATGGATGCTCCTTTACCTACCCATTCCATAACTTAACCCCCGAACCCTTGAATCTCTTTTAAATAAATCAAAAAAGGTTTTTCTTATTGTTTTCCATCAATAAATAATAAGTGGCGACTCCCAAGATGTTAAAAATTCACCATCGCTACACAACCATCTCCATACACACACAAGTTTCAAACTCAATACAGATGGGGCCGCTAGACATAATCAGGGACAAGCTGTAATAGGTGGGATCATTCGAGATAATTCTGGATACTGCGCTTGTGGGTTTGCTAAGAGTATTGGTCTTTCAATAAATATGACAGCAGAACTATGGGCAATTCGTCAGGAATTACACCTGACCTTGGCCCATAACATAAAAAAATAAAAATATTGAAACAGATTTTAAGCAAGACAAATCTTCGGATTGGGTGGAATGGATGCTCCTTTACCTACCCATTCCATAACTTAACCCACGAACCCTTGAATCTCTTTTAAATAAATCAAAAAAGGTTTTTCTTATTGTTTTCCATCAATAAATAATAAGTGGCGACTCCCAAGATGTTAAAAATTCACCATCGCTACACAACCATCTCCATACACACACAAGTTTCAAACTCAATACAGACGGGGCCGCTAGACATAATCCGGGACAAGCTGGAATAGGTGGGATCATTCGAGATAATTCTGGATACTGCGCTTGTGGGTTTGCTAAGAGTATTGGTCTTTCAACAAATATGACAGCATAACTATGGGCAATTCATCAGGAATTACACCTGACCTTGGCCCATAACATAAAAAAATAAAAATATTGAAACAAATTTTATGGTAACTTTTAATATTTTATGTAGGGACAAGCCGGCCCGTCGACAGCTTGAAACTCTCATCAATGACTGCAAACAACTTTTAGCTTGATTTGAAGGACTATGGCTATCTTTTGGTCAACAGTAAACGAGTAAGGTAATGTGGGACGGAGGGAGTATATGTTTAGTCATTTCTTTTAGAACAACCACCCAAAAATGGTATATATCTATTTTGAAAATGAAGTATTAAATCAACTAGCAACAGTTTTCTGAAGCAAAAGGGAATCTGAGATACACTGTGATTGAAGAAGTGATTAATTCCATATATAAAGAAATCCCTTGTGGATCCTGTTTGGCTTAAGCTCTAATGTCCATTTTCCCTACACTCAGATTGTAACAACCCTAAAATTTGATGCTATTTATTTATTAAATATGATTTCCCTTAGTTAATTATGCTAGTTATTTAATTAATTATTTGTGTCTATTCCTTTTCCTAGATGGACTAGGATTAGGTGGGCTTGATTTTGTCAGCTTAGGTTATTTGTTTTAGGTTGGACTCAACTTAACTATTGGACTAGGAAAGTATGAACCCAAGTAAACACATCCATTAACCCTAGGCCTCTTGGTGTTATCTGTAACTGATGGAGCCTCTCTATGTTTTCCAACGACAAGAATAGGAAGGGAAGAGCCGCATGAAATAAATAGAGAGAGGGTCACGGCTTGGGAAAAGATTACACCAAGAGAAACCGAAAATAGAGAGTTACGTATAGAGAGAGAGATTGGAGAGGGGAGGAAGGCGCAAACAGAAGAAGAAGAGAAGGAGTGCCAAGGAAGAAGAAGGAAGGAAGGAGAAATTGTTGGTGTTCAAGATCAACCAAGGTAAGCAATCATAATCATCCTCTTCTTTTGGATTTCTAAGACAGAGAAGCATGTAAACACTCTAAAAGGAATCCTAGACATCTAAAACAAGGTCTAGGAAGGAAATCAGATTTGGTGAATGAATTGTGATGATGAATGAATTATGAAATTTTACTTGTTGAGTATAACCAAGGATTAGCATGAGGTTTTCCTCTGAATATTTGATATGACCCGCTAAGAAATTTCTATGGAAGTGGGGTGTAATCCATGGGTGACAAATATTGCATGCTAAGAAATGAAAGAAACAAAGAAAAACTAGTGTGTGTGTGTATGTGTCCGTGTGGGCTGCTATGCGTGTGGTGTGTGTGTGCAGATTTTGTGTGTCTGTTGCTGATGTGTGGGTGCGTGTGTGTGGCTGTGTGTGGGTTGCTGAGTGTGGCAACCAGTATATGTGTGGGCTCCTCCCAACTCCCGGAACCTAAAAACTCGTGTCCCAGGATAGAGGGTCCCAAAATACCATCTTTAAAAAAAAACCTTTTCTTTCTTATACTTGAAAAGTAAACAACCCTTTTTCAAAAAAAATTCAAAATAACCTCTTTACTCGGAGGCGATATATCAACCTGATAAACCAGTTATAACCTGTATAAGCTACAAGTACTACAACTGTAAAGGCTTACACCAGCCAACTTTAAAACAAACTAAATTCAAGTTTAATTACAACACAACTGAAACATGTTTATGAAAGTTTTATATACAAAAATTTTCCCAAAAGAATAACCACCACAACATTCCCAACTCCCCAAACCAACACATACCCTGACAACCCAAAAGATGTCCAAACTCCTTCCCGGTCTCACCGGTCCGGTCCTCCTGTCTCAGCGGGATCTAAAACAATAAAGGGAGAAGGGGTGAGATAAAATCTTAGCAAGCTATTATGTATGAAGCAATATGCCATACAATAGGCAACACATAAACAGGTTGCTCAATAACAAATATGCAACACCAAACAGGTTGCTCATAATCACATTGGGAAAACAGTAAACACTTTACGTTACCTTTCCCTTTACCTTTCCCATCTGAATCATATGTAGTACTACGGTGGGAGTAATACTCCTCTCATTTTGTGAACTGCTGGTGCATATCCACATCTTATACGCTCCCTTTCAGAGAACCATATAAGCTGCCAGCTCTCATATGAACTGACTGCACATATCTATAGAAGCTGAACCCCTAATCCGTGGCCACAAAAAGCAGGGCGCGGTCACAAGTATAAGGAAATCCAAGCACCTTATAAAATATCTTCTCATAAGTGATCGTATTCCCTGTACCCCGAAGATCAGCTGATATACCATATTCAAGCACATCACAGATACTTGAAAATAAGTCCACCCCATGGGACATCAATACGTATATATAACATGGTACTGCAACTCATGTTAAACCAATCACAATAGTGCAAATATTTTTCAACACTATTAAACATTAACAATTCAATGAAATGGTATTAATACTCATGCTCAACAAATAAAATAGTGCAACACGTATTTAAACACTATGTGCACAACCAACTATGAACATGTAAACACTTATGGCACAAAGTATCACATAAGTCCTACATAGTCATTACACAATATATAATCCAGTAATAGGGTATTACCACTCCTGTCCAAACCAATGAAGTAGTGCACTATACATTTTATGCACTATAAGAACAAATAACTCTATACAGGTCACCACATAAGGGTACAATATCATATAAGTAGCCCTACGCATTCATCATACAACATTAAACACCTTCTCTAAAGGTTTCAAGTTCAAATACCAAGTTTTACTAACTTTGGTTCAAGTTTCATAATTGCCTCTCAACCCTTTTTAAGACAATATTTAAAGTCTTTCCCATTATCCATTTGGACTATTTAAAGTTCCATAGTGTAGTACTAAAGGTGTACTAGAATCATAGTTAAAGAGGGACTTAGTTCACTCATTTAAATAGGTGTTCAAAGCCTAGAAAATTGCTCAAGGCCTACAGGATAGGGCACGACTCATGCCCTAGGGCATGACTCGTTCCCTATTACACCCCCACCAGACTCTGTCGTCCCAAGGGTCACGACTGTTCCCCATGAGGCAACAACTGTCGCACGACTTCTCCAAACCAGGTCACGACTCGTGCTTCAGGGCACGAGTCGTGCCCAAGCCCAGAACCTGTTGTTCTTAGTTGAACATCAGCAGCAACAATAAAACAACACGTATAGCTCTCAGTCCAGCTACTGCAAAGTGCCAACAACAGTATATACATAGGTTTTAGACCATAATATACTTCCTTCATACCCTATAACATATACATACCATGTTCCCAATTCAATTCAACCCATTATATCACCTTTTGACATCTTTATCAACCTTACTTGGTTGTTTCCATTTTAAACACCAAGAAACTGATTTCAATTTTTACACAAAACCTTCATAACCTCAGAATAACATCATTTCACAAGGCATGAACAGTTATAGAAAGAAAACATAACAACTTACCAAATTTTACCAAAATAAAAGGAAGATATAATCGGCTCTTCTTGCTCTATTCAACTCCCTTAGCAATAATTTGAAGTTGGAATCAACAACAAAGCAACGGGTGAATTTCTGGGATTTTAGGAAGATAAGGTAGGGTTTATGCTTTTTCTAGAACGTAGAAACATGGAGAATACTGAGGAAGTAATAAGGCTTCTTGAAGAAGCTTAAAGAGATTTATATAAAACATTTTACACACAAGCTCCTCCAAGTTTGAAAATCAACAAACAACTACCTCAAGGTTAAAGTTACACTCAAGCTCCTCGACACTTTCATAACACTTTTAATTCAAAATTTCAAGTGTTATCACTTTACTACACAAAACTCCCATTTCTTTTATTTAGACATTATATGATTCAATCAAGTTAATAACATCTAAATTCACGTAGTTCATCCAAAATCTCAAAATGAACCCGTAATAAAACCAAATGCCAAAAAGCAAAGGATGAGATGCAATGCAAACTCAACCTCACGTGCTTCACGTGTGACCAAAATGTGCCTAGGTTTAGGGTCGTGACAATATGGGTGTGACGTGTGGGTGGGTTTAGAGTTAGGGTGTGTGTGTGTGTGTGTGTTTGTGTGTGTTAAGTGCGCTGAGAAAAGTATGGCTAGAGTGGATAAATTAAATATAGGAGATTAAGTAAGGATTGAATGCTTAGAAACCCTAGAATGAAATTAGGGAACCTAAAGGGGTAAAAGAGTAATCTTTAGGAGAGTTAAAGAAGAATAACTCTTAGTTTCCAAAGCCGTTAACGTTAGTTTTTCGGTTAAGTAAATAAAAGGAACTTGTACCTTAAAGAACATCGTTTGCCTAATTGTAGATTCGTGCAAGGATTCGGGGAAAGAAAGGGAAATCAATTGAGGTAAGGGATTACGCTCTTTAGTATTTGAAGTATCCTTCTTTGTGATAGGATTCCATGAAATATATTTGTTGCTACCAATGTGGCCGGTAGTCTTGATTCTGGTTGTTCCTTTGAATTGAACGTCTATTGATATAATCTTACCCTTGATATGTACTTGTTCAACGGGTATCTCTAGTATTTGAATTTGCTAAAGTGATTATGTATTCTTGTACTCATGAATACTTGAAAGGAATAATTTAGTCCCTGAAAAGGACTATATGCGAATTGGTAAGTCCGAGTAAAAAGGACTATATGCGGATTGGTTTAGTCCGAGTAGAACGGACTATATGCGGATTGGTTTAGTCCAAGTAAAAAGGACTATATGCGGATTGGTTTAGTCCGAGTAAAACGGACTATATGCGGATTGGTCTAACCTGAGTAGTCACCCTATCACAAGAATATATAAGATGGAGACTGTATACACATATGCTTGTCAGTTCCAAGTAACATCACGCCTTTTCAGGGTGATCCTTGAATAAGGTTAAGGTCATTTTCAATTTGTCTAGACCAATTCATATAACATTAAGGTCATTTCAATCTGTCTAGACCGAATCATTTCAAGTTAAGGTCATTTCAATCTGTCTAGACCAAACCATATAGAATTTACTCATTTCAATCTGTCTAGGCCAATTCAATTAAGGTTAAGGTCATTTCAATCTGTCTAGACCAAGATGTATCATGATCATCAACTACTTCATCAAGTAGCATAAACATGTCTAATACCCTTTTTACTCAGGTTAGACCAATCCGCATATAGTCCGTTTTACTCGGACTAAACCAATCCGCATATAGTCCTTTTCAGGGACTAAATTATTCCTTTCAAGTATTCATGAATACAAGAATACATAATCACTTTAGCAAATTCAAATAGTAGAGATACCCGTTGAACAAGTACATATCAAGGGTAAGATTATATCAATAGACGTTCAATTCAAAGGAACAATCAGAATCAAGACTACCGGCCACATTGGTAGCAATAAATATATTTCATGGAATCTTATCACAAAGAAGGATACTTCAAATACTAAAGAGTGTAATCCCTTATCTCGATTGATTTCCCTTTCTTTGCCCCGAATCCTTGCACGAATCTACAATTAGGCAAACGATGTTCTTTAAGGTACAAGTTCCTTTTATTTACTTAACTGAAAAACTAACGTTAACGGCTTTGGCAACTAAGCGTTATTCTTCTTTAACTCTCCTAAAGGTTACTCTTTCACCCCTTTAGGTTCCCTAATTTCATTCTAGGGTTTCTAAGCATTCAATCCTTACTTAATCTCCTATATTTAATTTATCCACTCTAGCCATACTTTTCTCAGCGCATACAACACACAAACACACAAACACACACACACACTAACTCTAAACCCATCCACACGTCACACCCATATTGGCTGCCACACTCAGCAACCCACACACAGCCACACACACGCACCCACACATCAGCAACAGACACACAAAATCTGCACACACACCACACGCACAGCAGCCCACACGGACACACACACACTAGTTTTTCTTTGTTTCTTTCATCTCTTAGCATGCAATATTTGTCACCCATGGATTACACCCCACTTCCATTGAAATTTCTTAGCGTGGCATATCAATATTCAGAGGAAAACCTCATGCTAATCCTTGGTTATACTCAACAAGTAAAATTTCATAATTCATTCATCATCACAATTCATTCATCAAATCTGATTTCCTTCCTAGACCTTGTTTTAGATGTCTAGGATTCCTTTTAGAGTGTTTACATGCTTCTCTGTCTTAGAAATCCAAAATAAGAGGATGATTGCTTACCTTGGTTGAGCTTGAACACCAACAATTTCTCCTTCCTTCCTTCTTCTCCCTCGGCACTCCTTCTCTTCTTCTTCTGTTTGCGCCTTCATCCCCTCTCCGATCTCTCTCTCTATACGTAACTCTCTATTTGCGGTTTCTCTCTCACTTGGCGTAATCTTTTCCCCAGCCGCCGTGACCCTCTCTCTATTTATTTCATGCGGTTCTTCCCTTCCTATTCTTGCCGTTGGAAAACATAGAGAGGCTCCATCAGTTACAGATAACACCAAGAGGCCTAGGGTTAATGGATGTGTTTACTTGGGTTCATACTTTCTGTTGGGGACGAATTTTTTACTGGCATCTTAAGCAGGTCAACATGTCAAGACGTCTCAGCACCCTGATCTCAGCAACTTGACCTCCACAAGTTGACTTTACATGTTGAGTTCACATCTTGGACCGACATCTTGGCTCGACGTCTTCATCAACATCTTGAAGCTGGAACAACTTGGGAGCAGTTTTACGGTTCCTATTTTTTAGGAGATACTTGTGCACTCATAGAAGACCAATTCAACCATGATTCTTCACCAACCACCATCAGTAGTCATGCCCTTAATTTTCTCCTCAGCAACTCCATCATGCCTAGTTTTTAGGGATTTGATTATTATCTTTTTTTTACCTTTATTATAAATAGGGGTATGGAGATTATGAAAAACACATGTATTCACTCACTCACAATCACTCTTGTAATTCTCTCCATACTTCCAAGCTTGTAGCTCACTGATCATAGTAAAACTTTGGTCAAGGTAGGTCCCAAATCCTCCCGAGGTTTTATGCCGGCGAACAATTTGTTCAAGGGCTTTCCTCGTTAAAATTCCTTTGATCGTTGATTATCACATACACAAATCTATATTCCATTGCACCCAATTCTTTCCTTGAAATATTTGGTTATTTACAATCACTTGTCGAAATTTGACCAAAACAATTTGGCGCCGTCTGTGGGAACTTTGGTTTTTTAGATTTGTTTAGAACATCAAAATGGCCAATCCAACTTCCGGTCAGGTAATCTCAGTAACCTCCGCGGCTGGGGGCAGGGCGACTGGCGGACAGCTTTCTCCCTCTATAGCCGACCGTACTCCGAAAATCAAATTCCGGGGAAATCTCATTACACACCCTCTTATTCAAATTACATTTGTACGTTGAAGACAATTTCAATAAATTTTCTTACATTCTGATGCAATCAAGCTTCCTAATCCCATCAAATTGCCCTCCTCCCTACCTCCAATCGCCATGGCCATCCCACCATGTTTTCTTCTTCTCCTTCAAGATCATCTATAATCATCTTCTTACTAACTCTAAATCTCCATTTCCATCTTTATCTTCACCTTCAAGTTCAAATGTCCAAATTCAATTTAGTTTCTTCACCCCAATCCGCGAATCCCATATCCAATCCGCCGTCATCTGCGCCAGAACCCTTAACACTCCCACCAGATTCCGCAGCGGCGGCCATGACTATGAAGGCTTGTCCTACACCACCGCGAAAACCGGTCGGCGCCCTTTCGTAGTCATTGACCTCTCCAAACTCCGGTCTGTTCCCGTCGATGTCAAATCCAATACGGCCTGGGTTCAAGCCGGAGCTACTGTGGGTGAACTTTATTATAAAATTGCTGAGAAAAGTAAGACCCATGGGTTTCCTGCTGGGCTATGCTCAAGCTTGGGTATTGGTGGACATATTACTGGTGGCGCGTATGGTTCCACGATGAAGAAGTGTGGGCTTGGGGTTGATAATGTGGTGGAGGCACGGATTGTTGATGCTGCCGGAAGGATTCTTGATCGGAAATCTATGGGGGAGGATTTGTTTTGGGCTATTCGAGGTGGCGGCGGAGCTAGCTTCGGCGTGATTGTGGCGTGGAAGGTTAAGTTGGTTCCGGTTCCTAAGACAGTCACGGTTTTCAATGTTGCCCGGACTTTGGAACAGAGTGGGACGAAGATCTTGTACAAATGGCAACAAGTTGCACCTCGAGAGATGACCGCGTCTGAAATCAATCTTGGTTTCGTGACTAATATGGCAACCATGTTGAATGAACTGAATAAGCGAATGGATGCTCAGCAGGATACCAATACTATGATTTTCAATGCAATTGAGAATCTGCGAAAAGGGAATCGAGTTGAGCCTCAAGTTGTAACTTCATTATCACCTTTATTTCCTAGAACTCTTTTTGGTGCAGGTACTGGGGGCAATCTTGGAGACATCCCCATGGCGAGTGCAGTACAGACTGATAGTACAACTGTGATAACTAGTCAAGTTGCCCAACATGGTCACACCTTCCCATTCATCCAACCTGTGCTAACATCTTGCTATACTTATGACACTCCGTCTTCAGGACAAACAGGGAGTTTTTATAATACATTTGATCATTCTGCTTCTCAATTTTATGCTAACACTTTTGCAGAAAGTCAAGTTGCTAGAGAGTTGCAGCAGATCAAAGAGATGATTAGGGATGTGCCGGGAGTTACCTTGCCTTATCATCAAGCTTCTCCAACTTGTTATAATGAGTCTCGCTTTGTTCCAGCAATAGCCAACATGGAGATCCCGAAGAGATTTGCAGTGCCCCACATGAAGAAGTACGATGGGAGCACAAATCCAGTAGAGCATGTGTTGATATACCAAGAATTAATGGACATTATCAGCATTCCTTCAATCTTCAAAGAAGCCTGTCTTTGTAGGGGCTTTGGTTTCACCTTGTCTGGACCAGCTTTGAAATGACTAACCGGCCTATCTCTAAACTCTATATCATCTTATTCTCAACTAGTCAATATGTTTGTGAATCAATTTTCATGTAATAGAGCCTTTGAGAAACTAACTAGTGACCTCTACAGGGTGGTGCAACGACCTGACGAAAGCTTGAAAGACTATTTGAACAGGTTCAACAAAGAGGCAGTGACCATCCCCAACTTGAACATGTCCACAGCCACCGAGGCATTCAAATTGGGCTTGAAGAAGGGATCACCTTATTATGACGAATTGGTCATGACTCCATGCAAGAGACTTGAAGATGTCAGGACGAGAGCTGTTAAATTCATCAGACTGGAAGAAGATAAGCTCATAGTCCTAAAATAACCACAATGAGGCTGACAACATAGGAAAAGATGACCACCTATCTTCAACATGTCAAAATGTTAGCAAAACAGTACCTCAAGTTGTATTCCATGTAAGTTGTCATTTTTTCATAAAAGCAAACTCCGAAAATAGGTATGATTTAAATTTTGTCAAGTCATTTATTTATGTTTGTCAATTCTCATGTTATGCTAAAAATTCTTATTGACTTAAGCATCGGAGGGGTGTTAGCTACGATAACACCGAACCCTAACATGAATTTGTTTTGCAAGGTATACAACTTGAACAAGCGGAGTAGGCTCAACATGTTGACACGCCAGTACGGCTGATACATGTTGAGACCTAAGATGGAGTAGGCTCAACATGTTGACACGCCAGTACGGCTGATACATGTTGAGACCTAAGATGGAGTAGGCTCAACATGTTGACACGCCAGTACGGGTGATACATGTTGAGACCTAAGCTGGAGCAGGTCAAACATGTTGACACGCCAGGACGGCTGATACATGTTTGAACCTGAGGAAGAAAAGTTCAACATGTTGACACGCCAGTACGGCTGATACATGTTGAAACTTTAGCTGAAGAGGGATAGAACATGTTGACACGCCAGGACGGCTCATACTTGTTCTATTTCTTCAAACGATTTCACACTTATTCAAGTTGTGACTACTGGTTGTAACATTTTCATGTTACCTTCTGCTTATAACATCAACATGTTATCAATACGAACACCCGAAAAAGATGAAGTCATCTTCCAATCAACTAAGGAGTGGAGATTAACATCTTCACCAAAAATCAAGTTCAACACACAATAGTAAGTCATGTCAACAAAAACATGACTCACACGATCCAAAGTAAACATATCAAACAAAGACATGCCAAATCAAATATAAAAATTTTGAGGACCAACCCTCATCTAACATACCAAATTTCAAACACCTTAACTAAAGTTACTTAAAGCTTTATCTTGGTTTCTATCAAGCTTCGTTTATAAGTTCTCAATGCGTTGGACAACTCTTTGGCGTAATCGACCGCTTCCTTAATGCCGATGAGGGGAGTAGCAGTTTTAAAATTCCTTGAATCTCCAAGTTTTCTCCGATTCAATAAATTTTGGGGGCAATTGTTGGGGACGGATTTTTTACTGGCATCTTAAGCAGGTCAACATGTCGAGACGTCTCAGCACCCTGATCTCAGCAACTTGACCTCCACAAGTTGACTTTACATGTTGATTTCACATCTTGGACCGACATCTTGGCTCGACGTCTTCATCAACATCTTGAAGCTGGAACAACTTGGGAGCAGTTTTACGGTTCCTATTTTTTAGGAGATACTTGTGCACTCATAGAAGACCAATTCAACCATGATTCTTCACCAACCACCATCAGCAGTCATGCCCTTAATTTTCTCCTCAGCAACTCCATCATGCCTAGTTTTTAGGGATTTGATTATTATCTTTTTTTTTACCTTTATTATAAATAGGGGTATGGAGATTATGAAAAACACATGTATTCACTCACTCACAATCACTCTTGTAATTCTCTCCATACTTCCAAGCTTGTAGCTCACTGATCATAGTAAAACTTTGGTCAAGGTAGGTCCCAAATCCTCCCGAGGTTTTATGCCGGCGAACAATTTGTTCAAGGGCTTTCCTCGTTAAAATTCCTTTGTTCGTTGATTATCACATACACAAATCTATATTCCATTGCACCCAATTCTTTCCTTGAAATATTTGGTTATTTACAATCACTTGTCGAAATTTGACCAAAACACTTTCCTAGTCCAATTGTTAAGTAGAGTCCAACCCAAAACAAATAACCTAAGTTGACAAAATCAAGCCCACCTAATCCTAGTCCATCTAGGAAAAGGAATAGACACAAATAATTAATTAAATAACTAGCATAATTAATTAAGGAAAATCATATTTAATAAATAAATAGCATCAAATATTAGGGTTGTTACACAGATAATATATCACTGAGGCAGCATGTTGATGTTGGTGGGGGCAGCAATTTAACTGATGACGAAGACATATTTTCTAAAATGGCAACTTCGAGAGTTAGTAGGTGTTATGGGTATTTTTCAGCATGGTGACATCTTCAGTTGATCTTGCATATCAAGATGTCATTCCACTGTAAGTATCGTTTTAATATTTATTTATTTAATATTTCCTAATATCTGTATTCTTATTTTCCAGAAATTAAGAGAGAAATACGGGATATTTTCCACTCACGTTCAACACACCTTCAACGGCAAGGACGAATTGGTCTCACGGAGGTTGAGGAGGATAAGCTTCTATCCCGAGATTGTAGGAACCGTATTTGACTTATTCATACTTACTTATATTTAAGGGGAAATGGAGACGGAACACACTCACTCCCATATACGCACACAATTTACACACAAGCTACTTGTAATCCTCTCCATTATCTTCCAAAGTTGTATTCGTGATCATCATAGTGAAACTTTTAAGGTTGGAGACCTAACTCCCGGGGTTTTTTCCAAAGAGGTTATCACCTCTAAGGTTTTCCTCGTTAACAAATCGTGGTGTTATTGTTTCTTTTCTTGCTTTTGTTCCATATAATCGAATTCCACAAATTCCCTTCTTATTGTTTAATCCACACACTAGTCAAAGTTAAGATTCAACTAAATTGTTTTTTTCTACCAAAACAATTTGGCGCCCACCGAGGGGCCTCGTGGTTTATCGGTTATTTGGATCATTTCCTAAGCAAATTCATTATGTCTGCACCCCCCAATGTGTCCGCCGCCGGCAAGAGTCCCGCCGTTGCTCCAACATCGGGAGGTAGAACCAGCTTGTTGCCGCCACCTCCTCGCACCGGACCTCAAGAAACTCAACCTACGAAGACTCCACAAAAGGGAACGACCTCTTCCAATGTAGATGCCGACATCCGAGTATCCCGACCAAGTTGAATCGTAGGTCGGACCAACAAGACAAAGCAATTCGAAGGTGCCGGCCGATTCCATGATTAAGATGCAAAAAGATCAACAGCTTCATCACATCTCGGCTTGACAACATATCGCCATTACGTGCAAGGAACCTCAACTTCGACAACACCGAAGGACCTACACTTCGCAGTGAATTTATTCCAATGGGTAGTCCGCCTCAAACTCGTCACCGACATCCTTAATGATGTCAACATCTTTGCCCGGGACACCCCGATGACGCCACCTTCTCGCAGGATACACTCGGCTCATCCCATTCATCGACAACACAACCGTCACAACTACTACGTACAACTCGGTTTGCTAAATAATCTTTTCAATAATAATAATTTCAATCGTATTCCTATGGCCGACCCTTTGGCAGAAACCCACTAGCCAAACAGATGTAGGATCTCGTAGAGCCGATAATGAACGTGCGTGCGTAACTCCTCCAATCCAACCAAAGTGACTCAAAACAGCTACCAATCCCGGTTTGTCCCAAAGAATTGCAAATGTCGACATCCCGAAGCGATTCTGTACCATCTATGAAGTTGTATGACGGTACCACGGATCCGTAAGAACACGTTGCCCACTATCAAGAAAAGATGGACATCATCCATATTCCTCTTCAATTTCGGGAGGCCTCGCTATGCAGGGATTTGGATCAACCTTGTCCGGACCAGCCCTCAAATGGTTGATTAGGCAACCTCTAGGTTCAATTGGTTCTTACGCCCGCCTTATCAACATGTTCTATAACCAATTTTCATGCAATGACAATTTGAAAGGTTGACAAGTGATCTCTACAATGTGACCCAAAGCCCTAATGAAACTCTAAAGGACTATGTCCACCGGTTCAATAAGGAAGTGCTAGAAATTCCCAATCTTGACATGTCGACACTACGTAAGCATTCAAAATGGGGTCAAGAAGGATTCACAAGATACCGAGATTTGGTGATGACTCCTTGTAAACGGTTGGAAGAAGTCGAGCAGGGCAAGTGAGATTCATAAGACCGGAGGAAGACGAGCCGCGAAGATCGAAATCCTCATCCAAGATGTCGACATATGACAACCCCGACGTAAAGACCGAATCGTCCCATCGCAGAACAACCGTTCCAATCCTTATCCGAGAATTGACACTAGCAAAATTAATTCAATAGACGGTGAGGATGAAGATAATGATAATGTGCCTAACATTTCGATTATTGTTTCTCTCGTTGACATTTAAGGTATACTCGTGCAATGGGCAACCTTGGGGACAAAGCCGTATGGCCAAAGAAGACGGATAAAGCCACGGGATGGCGTGACAAATCAAAATGGTGCGCTTACCATGAAGACTTTGGACATGTCACCGAAGATTGCATCGCATTAAGAAAGGAGATCGCCACTTGCTCTCGAAAGGACATCTTAAGGAGTTGCTGGGATCCGTAAAGAAGAAGGCCGAAAATGCGGAAGCTCCTCATGAAGCCGAAAGACCAAGCATCTCCCCAAAGACCAACAAAGGTGATTAATTTCATTAGTGGAGGTTCGTAAATATGTGGAACATCCTATTCGCCGCAAAACGACATGCTAAGGAGTCAAAAGAGGAGAAACCGTAAAGACAAATTTCAGATGCCGACATCTTGCCAGGATCCAATCACCTTTGATGAAAGCGATCGAGATAACTTGATGGAACCCCATCACGACGGTCTAGTTATTTCCTTGCGTATCGCCAACCTGTACAATCCGGCGCATCCTAGTTGATGGGGGTAGCTCTGTTAATCTTATCATGTTGGGCACCCTTAAGGAAATGAACATCCTAATCGGAGATCATTAAGAAATCCTCGCCGGTAGGCTTCGCCGGTGAAGTCAAAGAAACGGTGGGGAGATAAAGCTTCCAATATACTCGAAGGGTCTCAATACCATGGAACGATTCTGCGTAATTGATTGCGCAACATCTTACAATGTCATTCTTGGAAGACCGTGGATTCATGGAATGAAGGCCGTACCCTCCACTTACCATCAGTGTGTGAAGTTCCCAACACCTTGGGGTGTCGCTAAGATTTACAGTGATCAACAGGTGGCCAAGGAATGTTACAAAACTTCAATGAAGGCATCGACATCTCCAAAACAAGCATAGCAATTACCGAAGAAAGTACGTGAAGTCCTGGAAGCTAGGGAGGATGATGTGAAAGAAGTATTGCTAGACCCTTCCAACCCGGACATGAAAGTACTTATAGGCACTGACATCCCACCAGAAATAGAAGAGAAGCTTGTGGACCTATTAAGAAGCGTAATAAAGAGTTTTGCTTGGAAACATGATGACATGACAGCATCGCAAAGATGTCATCACTCACAAACTTAACGTAGATCCTAGCTTTAAACCAAGACACCGTAAACGTAGGAAGTTTGCGTAAAACCGTAAAACCGCATCATCAAGGAAGAGGTAGAGCGCCTACTCAAAGCCAACATGATACGAGAGGTCGATTATCCAAGATGGTTAGCAAACGTGGTTGTGGTAGAGAAGAGAAACGGGAAATGGCGAGTCTGTGTCGACTTCACAGTACTCGAATAAAGCCTCGTCCAAAAGATCCTTTCCCTTTGCCACACATAGACTCGTTGGTTGATGCCACTTCCTGACATGAGCTCCTCACATTCATGGGCGCATCCTCGTGATTTCAACAAATCCGTATGGAACCATCTCGACCAAGAGGACACCGCCTTCATAACACCCACAAGAATTTATTGTTATATTGCTATGCGTTTTGGTCTAAAAAATGCAGTGTGCAACATATCGTAGGCTCGTCAACAAAATGTTCAAAGATCGATTGGGGACACAATGGAAGTATACATCGACGACATGGTAGTAAAATCCAAGAAAACCGAAGATCACATAAGTAACTTATCCCGTGCCTTTGACATCTTGGATTGTTTCAATATGAAGCTTAACCCACCTAAATGCAACTTTGCAATGAGGGCAGTGGAAGTTTCGGGCTATATGGTTACTAAAAGAGGCATTGAAGCCGCCCTGCAACGTATACGTGCTATTATCAATCTGTCGTCACCTCAATCGTCAAGGACGTCCAAAGATTGACAGAAAGATTGCCGCACTCACAGATTCATTTCAAAATCCTCGGATCGATGCAAACCTTTCTATGATATCCTAAGGAAGAACAAGAAGTTCCAAAGCTGGGAGAACCAACATGAAGAAGCCTTTCAAGAACTCAAAACTTACCCGTCGACACCTCCATTATTGGCCAAACCTCGTGAGGAGGAACATCTTTTCATCTACTTAGCAAGATCGTAAGGCGCCGTAAGCGCAGCCTTGGTGACGTAACGAGATGGTAGTCAAAGAACCCATCTACTATATAAGTAAGACACTATTAGATGCGGAGACCAGGTATTCTCATTTACGTAAGTTAATTTTAGCTTTAATAATCGCTTCTATTAAATTAAGGCACTATTTTGAAACACATACTATAATTGTACGCACTAACTATCCTATTAAGAATGTTATGAGAAAACCAGAGATGTCGTCGAATGGCGAAATGGTCTCGTACAATTAAGCACGTACGACATCAAATATGAGCCCGTAACCGCAATAAAATCTCAAGCCCTAGCCGATTTTGTGGCCGATTTTAGTCCAACCATGCAACAAGAGGTGGAATTGGAAGTACAAAGAACTTCAAGATGATGACATCCCGAAAATTTGGACTCTCTACACGTACGGTGCCTCTAACATGAGAGGTACGGGTCTTGGAGTTGTACTAAAATCGCCACAAGGGGACATAATACCACAATCCATCGCTGCGCTTTAAGGCCACTAATAATGAAGCGTAATATGAGGCATTAATTGCAAGTTTAACAGAGCCCAGACCTAGATGTCAAGCATATCCGGTGTTTATGGATTCTCTCGCTAATTGTTAACCATTACAACGGATCCTACACAAATAAAAATGCTAAGATGACGACATATTTGGAAATCGTAAAAATTCTTTCGGCAAAATTCAAATCATTTTCTTTGGACCAAATCCCACGAGAAGAAAATTCTCAAGCGTACGCTCCGGCAAACTTGGGTTCAGCCTTCAAAAGCATTTCACAAACAAGTATTCCAATTGTGCATATTGACATCCCAAAGAATTGACCATCTTGAGATGTTCGCTCTAGATGTCGACGTACCTTCCTCTCCAAGAAGAACCTCGGGATGCCTCCTATTATCAAGTATCTCTTAGATGATACGATCCCACTCGAGGAGAAAAATGCTAGAGCCTTCAGTGGTAAGAGTATCTAAATATTTACTTATTGATAACCTCTTGTTTAGAAAATCTGCGCAGATCACTACTTAAGATGTCTAGAAGCGTATAGAGCCCATCAGTTCTCAAGGAGCCGCATGAAGGACAATGTGGAAATCATACCTGGGGCGTAAGTCTCGCATACCAAGGCTCTTAGAATGGGCTATTTTTGGCCCACAATGAGAAAAGACGCCGTCGACTACGCAAAGAAATGTGATTCCCGTCAACGACATGGGGACATCCTACACCAACCACCGAATTGCTACATCCTATTCTCGTCTCCATGGCCGTTTATGGTTTGGGGAATGGACATTGTAGGAAAATTACCCAGTGGCACCAGTGGAAGAGTATTTTTACCGGCTATGACAGACTACTTTTCTAAATGGGTAGAAGCCGAGGTATACGTACAAGTTCGTGACAAAGAAGTTATATCTTTTATCAAAAGAAACATATTCAGCCGATTTGGAATACCATCGAGATAATTTGTGACAACGGATCTCAATTCATTAGTAAGAGAACCCAAGATTTCTTGATATCTTGGGGAGTCAAGATGGTGACATCTTCACCCGTTCACCCTCAAGCCAATGGACAAAGCGTAATCTAGCAATAAAATAATCATAAGCAACTTGAAAAAGAGACTGAACCGTAAGAAAGGGCGATGGGCGTAAGAGTTACCAATGGTTCTATGGGCCGACAGACGACATCTAAGAACGCCACCGGGCAAACCCCTACTCACTTGTATTTGGAACAGAATCGCTATTCCAGCGAAGTCCTCGTACCTACGGCCCGATACGCTTTGTTGACATCTCGAACATAATAAAGACATCTTGGCACATGACTTAGATACCGTAGATGAACCGAGGGACATGGCCAAAGTTCGCATGGCAAAGATATCAACAAAGGGTAGCCGATCTTACAACAAAAACGTAAGGATTAGAAAGTTTCAAGTAGGAGACTTAGTCCTACGAAAGGCATTCCAAAATACAAAGGAGCTCAATGCAGCAAGCTCGCCCCCAAAATGGGAAGGACCCTACCTAATAGATGCACAGGCCGGGAAAGAAGCATATCGCCTGGCAACCTTGGATGGCCAAATGATACCACGAAGTTGGAACGCCATTCACCTTAAAAGGTATTACATCTGAACGAAACCCCCCTTGAATTCATCTCTTCCTGTATGGACAAACTTTTATTTATTTATAACCTTTTATTTTTCTATGTACTCTTTCATTACTTTATTGCAAATCAAGATGTCACTAACGCACCTTGTGGAGAGGCGTCAACATTAGTTGACGTCCATCATTAACATGTTTTTATCTTATGAGGTGTTGACATACATACGTGGAGACATGTCGAGAGTACATAAGGAACAACGAATTCTCCTCCGTTAGAGACTGGCCATCTCTTCTCAAGTAAAGGTACACAATCCCTTCTAAGGTTTAAAGAGTTAATTACCTCTTTCTTAAGATGTTAGGTTACCACACCTTCGCCTGGAGCGCAAGATATCTCTTTAATTGAGGTGTGGGGTGGGCCTATATGGGTAAACTCATATAGCTTACCCATTCCCACTCAGTTAAATGATTGATCTAACGTATTATTCTTATGGTTATGACATATACGTGTCATCTAAAGTATCTACGGGTTATGGCATATACATGTCATCTTAAGTACCTACCGTTTTGACATATTATCATGTCACCTTACGAACATAACGAATAACCAATACAAAGAGAAATTTCATCCAAAAGAAACAAGCCTTGACATGCTTGAAAACTACTAAACTTTAACTAGATTAAAGTAAACCATAAAAATATCCAAGCTACCAACATTAAAGTGCAAAAGTGTTGGACCAATCCAACACGTAAAAAAATTGTCTTTGGTCCTTATGGACCTATTACATAACCAAACTAAAATTAAAATTGTCTTTGGGGATTCCACCCCAGTAAAACCATTCAAAAAACCAAGGACAAAGTTATTTTACCTTCTTTATCAGGTGGCATCCGCCGCAGGTGTTGCATTAGGAGTAACTTCTCCAACTTCCGCCGCATCCCTTACAATTGCTTCGTTTGGGTTTGAGGACACTTCACCTTCATCCACCGATTTGCCTGTCAACCTGGAGAAGTGGGCACATTCCTTATGGAGATTCCAGCTCTCAGCCTTCCCTTCTTGAAATTCCCTCATCATCTTTATCTTGCATTGGGAAACAGTTTTTGCGGCAGCCAGTTTGCAGGAATTCTTCACCTCTGCGATCTCTTTAAGATGATCATCCTCACTTTTAGCCAAACTATTCAAGAAATCCTTAACCGTCCGCTCTTGCTCCGCCAAAGAACTTCACTTGTTGTTCTAAGGTCTTCTCATGCTCCTTCACCTTATTCTCCGACATTGTCTTCTCTTTCCTAACCAAAGCAATGTCGGCTTTTGACTTCTTCTTCAAGATCTCAATTTCTTTTGCCATATCCTCCGTATAACCTACAACCAGAAATCATAATTTGACATTATTAGATGTTATAAAAACCTTTTGAGCTAGTCAATATCCAATTAATAATATCTTACCCCAGTCGCAAAGCTCATGTATTTCTTCTTGAAATCCCCTACTAGCATTCCATCAAAACAATCTAGAACGTCGACTACCTCTTCTTGATTAGCCTTTCGCTTCTTCACTCTAGAGCCAATACCTGCACTCTCGTCCAAAGTTGGGGTCTTCTTAGGAGCGGGCGGAGGCTTCGTCTCTATCTTCACAATAGAGTCTGTAAACATGGCTTCAATTTCATCGAGGTCAAAATCCGATCCTGAGATGACTGGTTTGGAAACTGCATTGACATATGAACGATTGTCAATAAGTATAGTGCATCAGTTTGTGTAAGTACCCAAATCTGGCTCATGCCTTCCGGTTAAATTTCCCGGCAATTTCGGTAAGTTTTCCGGTAATTCCCCAGACCTTCCCAGCGTTCCGGAAACATTCCGGAACTGTTTTTAATTAAATAAAGGCTGAAGGGAATCCTTCCTAATTAAGAAACACGTTTTTTTAATTAGGAGGGAAGCTTCTAGAATAATGCCACCTTGCATGGTTCTAGAATGCTGAGTCACAATGGATAAGCCCGCACGGCCTCATTTGCAAAGAGCTGCAGCCGCATGACTTCATTAGCCTTATCCTGCATCGCCTATAAATAGAGCCCTCCTCTACCCATTTTAATCATCAACAAGAAGCATAATCCTCTCATAATACGAAGAAGATCCCCCAATGAGCTGCTGGAAGTCAAGAAGGCGAAGAAGAAGCTCAAGAAGCCATCTCCCTCCTCCTTGAAGACCCAAGAAGAACCTCTCCTCCTAGCTCCGTCCGAAGAAGCGAAGGAAACGATTGGTAACCTCGCACGCCCTAACCTTGCATTTTAATTGATATACTTGCTCATTGCATTCATATATCTTGCTTGGGACTTGGCATTTATTCATAAAGATCATATCTTTATCACCCCCTTTCCCCTTTGCATGCATTAAGACCTCATTTGTCATAAAAATGTAGTCTTTTTCATAAAGGTGCATCCTTTGCACCTAAAATCCCTATTTTCCAATAAAAATGTCATCTTTATGCATCATTTGCATATAAAGATCAAATCTTTTTCAATGAAAACGCATCCTTTGCATCAAAACCCCTTTTTCAATGCATCATTTGCATAAAAATCAAATCTTTATGCATCATTTGCATAAAGATCATTTCTTTAAATCAAAAGCATCATTTGCAACCTAAAAATGTCATCTTTTCATTAAAGAGTCATTTTTTCATCATGCATTTCCCCTTTCCCCAACCTTGGAACGGACCGGTGTAAAAGTTCTCATCTTTGCATCGTTCCTTCCATTAAAGGTTCATGATTTCTTTAGGAAAAGGATAACCTTGAACCCTATATCTCCGATTATCGCTTAAGAATGAGTATGAAGCCTCTATACGAGCTCGACCGTCTTAAAGCGTAGGATTGATGGGCTAAGGACATTCCTTCCTAAAGAACCTCATCTTTGACCCAAAAGAGAGTCATTCTCTCGATCACGCAAGTCCCGAGGGTCCCGAGGTTTAAAATGCGATGATCATAAGTCATAAGATGAGGACGGGATCATAACCCCAAATACATAAATTCCAAGGAATCCCGAGCGACAACCAACAAATGGTTTGTATGTCCGGAAGATAACTTGGGACATTCCCCCCCTTATTTTCAAACACATGCACACAAAGAAAGCACGCAAGCAAACACGATTAATGAAATCTAGGGAGACTTGCTCCGGCAAGGCACTTTGGGTGAACGCCAAACGTTCTTCCCAAGGGGTAACTTAACCTCCGAACCCATAAAACCTTTTTTTCAAAGTTTTGAGGTAATCAAAATGGCGTGGCGACTCCGTTTTTCAAATAACTCGGATGTCTTCAAACTCGCGTGAATTCCAATAAACAAAAATTTTGGGCACACATTCACAGTTTGGCGACTCCGCTGGGGATAATCCCAAAGGAGAAAAGCTTTATTTTCAAAACAAAAGTCGATACTTGGTATATAGGTGGACCCCACTTACCCTTCCTGTATCGCTCCCTAACCCGGGGCTTGGGATAACAAGGTGGTTTAACAATCCCACGTACCAGTATCCCTTTTTGAAAAAAAAAATTTTGAAAAAAAATACAAAAAGCTTTTCCCTTTGAGCGGGTTAGACTCCCATCGCCGATTTCATTAATCGTGCTTGCTTTCTTTTACCTTGCATTGCATCATTTGCATCTTGAAATTTGTGCATACTTTGAACGGGAAACAACCCGAAAAATAGCAAAAGGAGTGGAACCTGGAAAATTGATCCATGCAGTCGTACGGCTAATCCTCATAGGATTCTGACCATACGACCTCGGTGGCAATTCCACCGGGAAAAATCATGGTTAATCTGCGGTCCTAGCGGCTTGGGGCTATTCGGCTCCATGGCCCGGCCAGGGCTCCCGAGAAAATTTACGTGCTTATGTGTTGCATTTTCCCCGTCCCGAAAATCATTCCTTTAAAACACATTTATGAAAATCTCTGTTTTAACTCAAAAAGGAACATTTTTAGGAGACCGCACACTACGCGCACTTTGATATATCTGTACACTTTTGCACGCACGTCCCTTAAACCCGAGGGTGGTTCCAGTGCGATCACGGACGGCCTTACGATGCTCCGGGCGCGCACGGAATCATCCCAACCTCCCCATGGCAGCCGGTGTCGACCAATGCACGGTCCGTGTCACACGTTTCAAAAATCCGTGACTTTTGGTTGGTTTTTGGTCTAGTCCGTGTCATATAGCCCGGTTGCATACCCACGTAAAGGTCAAGCCTTAGCTCATAACGGAAGCCAAGATTTTCGCTCAAGCGGAACTCCGCCAAAATTCCGACAAGGAAAAATCGGTGGGATCTTGACTCCGACATTGACTATTGACCTTGACCCGCACGGAATGCGTAAAAGTCAAGACCAAGTCTTTGCCAAAATAAAAGATCTTTCGCTCAAGCGAAGCTCTGCCAAAATTCCGACAAGGAAAAATTGGCAAGATCTTGACCAGCATTGACTTCGATTCCGACTCGCGCCTTTGCGTATGCAACGAAGTTCAATGTGACATTTGTGTCATCCGGCTTTTGCCGCCCGACCCATGCCTATTATATTCTCGGACATTACCGAAAGTCAAAAACCGCCATTCGCTCAAGCGAAACTCTGTCAAAGATCCGTCGAGGCAGAGAGACGAGACTTTCCCGGTATTGCCTTGACTATAATCTGCATCGCTCGTGCGTTGAAAGGTCCTATGACCCGCTAGACCCGATAGGAGCGTTCTTTACTCTCGGTCGGTGGGATCCGCGTGCCCTATAGGACCCTCGCCCAGTGTCCACCCAGGAGGTCGAAATACGGAGTGGAATACGAGGGGCTTATAGACGTAGTGACGGAACCCGCGATCCGGGATCTAGAGTAGTTGTGAAAAAGAAGGGCGAGAACCCCTTTTCCAACCAAATAGATATTAATAAAAGATACTGTTTTAAGTAAACTTGAAGATTCTAATTTGCATATTGCACGAGCCTTGACCTAAACACCTACCCAGTCTAAACCTTTCCTATCCCTTTCCCGCGGCGAGAAAGAAGTGGGTGAGAACACCGGGTCGGCGACTTGTTAGCGCAGAATCCTCGAACAGGTTCGCGAGAATCCTTAGTTTCATCGGTTCGAGAGAGTCGAGAATGACCGATTTGACGAAACTTGATCTTGGTTTGGGTAACCGAGATGACTAGGGAAGAAGAGCTAGCCTATAACCAATGCCCTCCCCCATCTTCATATGACCCATTGCCAAAGACTGTCCTTTCTCAGTCTCCTCCAATACCCCAATTTGTTAGGGTCCCGACACCCTCGCTTCCTCTGAATCCCCCCATGGGACCCTTTTCCTCCTTTCAGCCGAGCCAAATTTCCTTACCTTGGAATCCCGGTGCCGGTTTGACCTTTCCAATTTTGTCAACGCCTGTGAATTTGCCTACCTCTCGAGATAGCTACGGCGAAGAGTCGGTCGGGAATGAGAATAGGAATGGGTGGATTTCTGATGATGATGACGGTTCGGTAGAAGGAATGGACTTGGAGCCAACGGAAGTGAAACCCGAAGGGCAAGATGAGGCGAAAGCCACGGACACTGGAACAGGGGATGAAATCACTTCAAAGTGTCTGCAGCCTATGCAAAGGCTCGGAGAATGATGAGGCAGTGTATGAGTCTTATATTCTAGAGTTCAATACTCCGTACAAGGACTTGGTAGGTGAATGGAGAAACTTGATCGAAGCTTTAGCCAAAAGAGGGAAGTGGGCTCCTCCCACCGATCTAGAACATGTAAGTGTCGCGAAGCCAAACTCTCATCGGGAAGGGTAGACTCTATCACGGTGTTAGTAGTCACTCCTGAAACTTGGTGAAGAAGAATGTATGGATGCCTTGGAAAGAGTCACGAGTTTAGAGGCGACCCCGGTCCCTTTATGTCCTACGATGATAATGATGTCTTCCTGGTAATCCCTAAGCCCGAGGAAGAGTCTGAGATACCCCTCATATGGCGTCAAGTATCCCGACCTGCTTTTGCCCTCATTGGTCATAAGAGCCAAGACGAAAGTTCCCACGAGAGCTACTGTAGTGACACCGATGAAGACACAGTCGAAGTGCCGGAAGGGACAATAGAGGAGTGGTTAGCCCAGAAGCCAGAAAGCCCAGAAAATATCTCTGACGGTAAGGAAAAGGAACCCGCCATGAGGTTTGACCCCGCAGAAATCCTTATTGATGATGGAATTTCCCATTTCAGAAAGTGTTTAGCCAATGTCCAAAATGCCGTCAAAAGGTTGACCCCCAGGGAAAGAAAAGACATGCTTGACAGTGATGAGGAATGTGATCCTACTCTGTTAAAGAAGTTGCTAGGATCGGATGAGAAAGCCATTTGCCAAGCTCCAAAATCCGGAAGTGATAATTCTTGTTGCATGCTGACTTTGAAAAGTTTGAATGAGACTGTGAAAGCTTTAAACGGAGAATGTGAAAAGGTCAAAAAACCGGTAACACAGGACCAGATTCGGGAAGCCGCCTATGCTTTCGACAGCGCCGTCAATCGAATCAATCGGCGAAATTGGTCATACGCCGGTAAGAATCCGCCTACGACTTTGAAAGAATTGACGGAATCCTCCAGTAGGAATGATGACCAAGGAAAATCCAATGTCTATGTGATGACTCGATGCAGACGGATGAGTATTGAGCGGCTAAGGGGTGACAAAAGGAATGCCGTCTCGGAACCAAAGACAGATAAAAGACCTTATAAGCTAGAAGCGAGAAAAGCGACTCGATAAGGAGGATCCGATCCTAACTCGGTTGAAGTGTACCCAAGCCAATATCTCCTTATGGTCCCTGTTAACCTCTTCGTACCCTCATAAGTTGAAACTAGAAGAAAGTTTGGCCAAGACCATGGTGCCCATAGATGTCACCCTGATGAGGTCGTCCAAATGATTGGAAATATCCACTATGGAAACATCATTACCTTCACCTGAATTGGACACCGCAAAGTATGGGGCTAGTCACAACGAACCTCTTTACATCACGAGTCCGAGTTAGAAGAGCGTCGATTGCCACGAGTACTAGTTGACGGGTGCTGCAATGAATGTCTTGCCGGCTAAGATGATGGATTTATTGGATGCGAAGCCAACGGACTTAAAGCCTTCTAGTCGAGACTATTAAGGCCTACGACTCCACTTTGCACGATCGGTTTTGGGGATCGCCACTCTCAAGATGTGGTTCGGAAAAAGGTCATGGATGTTGATTTTCAAGTTATTGACATTCCAATTTCATTTCTTGCCTTCTTTGGGACGGCCTTGGATCCACCGGATAAATGGGGTAGCCTCTACTTTGCATCGGTGCGTCAAATTTCGGTCGAGTGATGGAACTATCACCACCATTTATGGGGACAGTGTCACGATAGAAGGAACCGGCAGGGACATCCCGATATTGGAGATCAAGCATGATGATGAAGGGTTAGCATTGATCGGATTCTCCGTAGCTTCTTCCAAGGCACAAGTGTGTTGCACCGACCTCACCACTACTTCCGATAAAATCCCTCCTGCCATGAGAATGATGCGAAAAATGAGCTATCTTAGGGACTTGGATTGGGTAGAAGACTTCAAGGTCGTAACACCATCATTGATGTGAAGGAAGCGGACTACCGAGATATGGCTTGGGGTACAAACCAAACTCTCGGGATGCGGAAAAGCTAAAGGCAAGAAAGGTGAAGGGATCCGGCTCCATCCTTACGGTCTGTCTCGACCCATTACTTTATAAAAGGAGGGACACAATATGATGAAAGTGATCGCCGAGATCTCCTTGCGAGAAAACCCTTCTAGAGAACCTTGAGAAAGTTAGGGAAAGCCGGCCAATCCCGTTCGAAGAATGTTCCTTGATTTGCCGGATATCCACAGGGCTACCACTACCGTTCGGAATGAGTACGTCTTCAAAGGAAATCCGGCCGGTGTCAAAAGGTCGGCATCGGGACAATGGACTTCTCCGCCTTTGAGTTAGCTCTTCCGGATCAGCCGAGATAGAAGGCGCCCGGCTGATGAAGACGATCGAGTGGGGTTTGCAAGAGTTGTTTGATGAAGAAGCACAAATCCCGAGACTTGATCGACTTGATTCGAGATGATGAGATAGTTGCCGTTATTGGAGACGATGGTGAAAGTCATTTTGATCCTCGCACTTTGGTGACTAAGACAGAAATGCCATTGAAGAATTGGGAGACATTCTCGGGGCCGATAGCCGATCGACGACAAATGATCACGGAGCTTGGATTGGTACCCCGTCCTCCTCAACCCGGTCGTGTCAAACACCTGTTGTCTATTCGGTTGAGTCGGGAATCTTCGAATTCCAGTCCTCGTAGTCATCCGAAGGCCTCACGCTGAGGATTATGAAAATGTAATCGATGTCATCTTTCCCCTTATCTTGAATGAAATGACAAATCTTTACGATTATCCTCTTATTGCCAACTTAACAAATGATAAATTAACTCAAAACTTAACAACGATTAATAATGAATCATTTGAACAAGATGCAAACACACTAAACGAACAATACATTAAAGAAATCTTTAAGCGAGGTTTCGAAAAAGAGGAAAACCGGGCCCAGAGCTGAGGAGGTTTTGATAAGTGTGAACTTGGGTACTATTGAGGAACCTAAAGAGACACAGATTGGAAGCTTCTTCCGGGGGGTTGAAAGGGACAGATTGATTGATGCTCGGAGAATACGTCGACGTGTTTGCATGGTCATACAAAGGATATGCCGGGGCTAGACGGTTCGATAGTAGAGCACAGAATCCCTCTAGCACCGAGATGCCAAGCCGGTAAAGCGGCGAGAAAGATCAAGCCGGAATGGTCTCTACGAGGTCAAAGAAGAAATTGAGAAGCTACGCGGGTAGGATTCATCGAGTCATTGAATACCCGACATGGTTGTCCAACATCGTGACCGTAACCAAGGCGATGGGAAGGTCTTGACTGTGTGGATTTCCGAGATGCGAACAAGGCCGGCCCAAAGACGACTACCCTCTCGCCAAACATAGACATCTGGTGGATTCCACGCCAACTACGAAGTCAAATCCTTCGTTGATGGTTTTGCGAGCTACAACCGAGATCAAGATGGCCGAGGAAGACCAAGAAAAGACGGCCTTCACCACACCGTGGGGAACCTCTTGTTATACGGTAATGCCATTCGGGCTCAAGAATGCGGGGCTACTTACCAAAGGGCGGCGGCCGCACTTTTTCACGACATGATCCACAAGGAGATTGAGGTCTACGTAGACGACATGATAATCCACTCCAAAGGAGAAGGTGGGCGGCACTTTGTTGACCTACGAAAATTCTTTGAGAGGTGAGACGGCATTCCATGAGACTAAACCACGCCAAATGCACCTTCGGAGTGACAAGGGGAAAAGTGCTCGGGTACATGGTCACGGAGCGAGGTATAGAAGTTGACCCCAGAAAGATCAAAGCTATCATGGATATGAGGCCACCTCAAACCCAGGACGAAGTCAAAAGCTTCATGGGTAAATTGCGGTACATCGGCCGTTTTGTCAATCGGTTGACCACTATGTGCGAGCCCATCTTCAAGCTCATGAAGAAGAATGTGGACACAGAATGGACCGAAGAATGCCAAGACGCCTTTGAGCAGATCAAGGCATACTTAGTGCATCCCCGGTACTATGCCCCCACATAGACGAAGCCTCTTACGCTCTATCTAAGCTATCCTGAACACGGCGGTTGGGGCTATGCTTGCTCAAGAGAAGAAAGACTCTCGGGTAGAGAATGCCATTTACTTTGTCGTAGGAAGCTACGGGGAGTGAGCTCAATTACTCGGCGTGTGAAAAGACACATGCGGGGGCTAGTGCAGGTAGTCGACAAGTTGAAGCATTATATGCAAGCCCACCCTGTGAACTTGGTCTCTAAAATGGACCCCATCAAGTACATCTTTGACAAGCCTTCCCTCTCGATGCGTCTAGCGAAGTGGTCCTTCTTCTTGGCAGAATACGACATCAACTATGTGACCGTAAAGGCCATCAAGGGTCAAGCATTGTCGAGATCACCTGGCGAACTTCCCCGGTAATGAAGACGAGAGGGCACGAACCCCAATTTCCGGATGAAGGGATCTTTGCGGTTGAGCCTAAAAATAGATGGCGGTTGTTCTTTGACGGAGCCGCTAACAAAAGAGGAAATGGTGTAGGAATGCTATTGGTCGATCCGAAAGATGAGCATACCCCCATAGCCCTCAAGTTGAACTTTCTGCCACGAACAATGTCGCCGAGTATGAAGCCTTGCATTCTTTGGTTTGGAGGCCGCCTTAGAAAGAAATGTCAAGGAGCTCGAAGTTTACGGAGACTCGGCCACGATCATCAACCAAGTCTCCAACAAGTGGAAGGCTGTAGACCCTAATCTGCAACGGTATCATGCCCGTATGGAGGAGTTGGTGGACTGGTTCAGAAGTAACTTTCCACTACTTGCCGAGAGAAAAGAACAGATTCGCAGATGCTCTAGCTACTCTAGCCTCCTTGGTAGAGATCCCCGAGGGCAAAGCCATAAAGCCCTTCGAGTGGGTAGAAGAGAAGCCCCGGCTTTACGTTGTGAAGTGGACACAGGACCCGAGCCTATAAAGGAACCTTGGTACAATCAGATTACCAATTCCTCAAAGACGGAGAGTCGGCTTTCGGAGACGAAGAAGGTAGACCAAAAGAAGGAGTCGAGCCAAAAGCTTGCAAGCCCTGAAAAGGTTGGCTTCTCAGTACGTCATTCTAGGAGGCAACCTATACAAGAAGCGGTATCAAGGACCACTCCTCTTATGTGTCACTCAAGAAAGAGCCAGAGAGTTGATGACCGAAATCCACAATGGTCCCTGCGGTCCTCACATGAATGCCAGAGCCCTGATGCAAGTGATCCTCGGAATGGGTTACTCTTGGATCTCCATGGAAACAGACTGCGTTCGGCACGTCCGAACCTACGACAAATGCCGGCGGTTTGCCAACCTCAACCATCTCCCACCTCATGACACATGCTTGCATGACGACTCCTTGGCCGTTTGCAACTTGGGGCATTGACGTGATAGGGAAAATATCCCCGGCAGGAAGCAATGGGCACGAGTTCGTGTTGGTGGCCATTGACTACTTCACCAAGTGGGTAGAGGCCAAGTCCTACAAGGTCCTCACTTCCAGAAAAGTGGCCCAGTTCATCAAAGAAAACATAATGTGCAGATATGGGGTGCCCAACGAGATCATTTCTGATAATGGGTCACACTTCGAAGGAGACTGCGATAGACTGCTGTCCGAATTCAGAGTTACTCGCCACAAGTCGTCCCCGTACAGACCTCAAACCAATGGAGCCGTGGAAGCTGCTAATAAGACACTCGAGCGGATCATCCGGAAGATGGCCACCCGTGGTCGTGATTGGCCCGAAAAGCTGCACCTAGCACTCTGGGGCTACAGAACGTCTGTCAGAACAGCCACAGGAGAAACTCCTTTTGCCCTAACTTACGGGATGGAAGCAGTGTTACCAGTGGAGTTGGAAATCCCGTCATTAAGGGTCCTCCTGGAAAACAGTGTCAATGAAGTGGAATGGTTGCGCAGCCGGCATGATGAATTAGCCCTGCTTGACGAGAGAAGGCTAAAAGCCATGGAACACACCCGAGCCTACCAGAGGCGAATGGCCAGAGCGTTTGATAAAAAGGTCAAGGCCAGAGACATCAAAGAGGGCGACTTAGTGCTGAAAGTAAAGCCCCCTACCAGAGACAACCCCCTGGGAAAATGGGAACCCGTCTGGATCGGCCCTTATGTGGTGCAGAAAATACTGTCAGGAGGAGCAATGAAGCTTGCAGACTTGGATGGCAATCCCTTTGTCCACCCAGTCAATGGTGATAAACTCCGAAGATACTATGTCTGATAAAAAAAATAATAAAAAAAAAAATAATAAAAAAAAGAGAAGAAAAAAAAAAGAAGAAAAAAAAAAGGTGCAAAAAGAGTAATGCCCAGCTAGGCTGAAGACCCCAAAAAGGGCAGTCTAGGCAAAAGACAGGGCTGCACATAAAAAAATATATATAAAAAAAAAGGTGCAAAAAGAGTAATGCCCAGCTAGGCTGAAGACCCCAAAAAGGGCAGTCTAGGCAAAAGACAGGGCTGCACATGAAAAAAAAAATTATTAGTTCACCAGAATGAACTACGTAGACCTGAGCCCCTTAGCCTTTCTTGTAAAAGGGGAACGTAGGCAGCCATATATGGTTCGGTCTAAACAATAAAAAGGACGATTAAGTTTCCATGAAATGTGTCCTAAACAATAAAAAGGACGATTAAGTTTCCATGAAATGTGTCCTAAACAATAAAAAGGACAATCAAGCTTCCATGAAGTGCGTCCTAAAAAAAATAGTAAAGGGCATTTCAGTTTTCATAAAACGGGTCCCAATCAATAAAGACATTTGAATTTCCATGAAATGTGTCTTGATTAATTTCTAAAATAATATTTCTTGTTCATTACAAGTTAAAAACTTCTTGATGAGTTCAAGCACGGTCTACCTCTTAACTCTGCTAACCTGCTAAAAAGATCTAAAATACAACAAAATGCCTAAATAAACTAATGTGTTTGCAAATGGCAATAAGAGGATCTTGAGAAAAGACTTGTCAGTCGTCATTCGCTGAGTCTTCTTCAGTCTTCTTCCCTTTTCCTCGGCCTCGTCGAGTCTTCTTCCTTTTCTTCTCAATAATGTCGGTATCCCTCATCCCGACCTCTGGTATCCTCACTGGAGCCTCTACCAACCCCGTGTCAATGAGCGCTCTCTCTATACGAGCACGAGTCCGCACCTCCTCCCTCTGAGCCTCAGTCAAAGGAGCGACCTCGGACAGCCTCTTGTACCGAGCCTCCATATCCCTGACCAAGTCACCTGATTGGTTATGGCAACTCGCCTTAGCCTCAGTCTCTCTCAGAGTCCTACTCGAGTCACAGTCGGCTCCCAATAAAGCTCGACGTCTATCCTCCAAGATAACCTGAGTCGCTCCCATCCCCCTCTCATACCAGTCCAAGTAAACAGTGGTCAAGATGGTGCTCTTCCTGCTTCTGAAGATAGCCCTGGGTGGGAAAGCAGTATGTGTCCAAGCCCTCGAGAAGAAAGAGAGGCTGGCTGGATCTCTCATGTCCAATGACACCACCTCCATGGTCCGGATGTCCTCCCAATCACTCAATGGCTCCTGTAAAGCCCCAAACTGCCTGGATACTAAGCAGGGTATGTAGAAGGATGACCAGCAGAATCCTGGAACCCTCACAGCATAAGACTCCTGAAATATCCTCCTCGTCTGCAACCTCCAATGTGGTATCCACCAACGGATGTCCGAGTGGATAGCCTAGCCATCATCGACTCCCGGCTACCCTGTTCCTGTTGCCTAGGTGCACCTCTCCGAGAAATCACCCAAGGGCACCGAGTCGGCAAAGCCCCGTGCAAAGCCCCGAGCCTCTCCTGCGGCCACAGAGTCAACATAGCCGGACTCCCGGACCTCGTAAACGGTCTCCCGAGCCATCCTATCAATCCCATGAAATGTCTCTCCCAAAACCAAGTGGGACAATATCCTTCCAGCCACTCGCAGTCTCGACCATGTCCAAGAGACCACTATGACAGATCCCCACGGACTCGGCGGTGAACAAAATAGAGAATACGCAGAGAATGAAAGCATCCATAGCCACTGTGGTCGCAGCCATATCTGGAGACCCAAACCTCGCCCGGGATATCGAAGGTCAATCCTATCCGGGGCTACTAAACATCCTCTCAGCCTCTCCCAAAGGAATCTGCAGAAAAGATGCAAGCTTTACCGTCACCGGCACGTCTCCGATCAGCGGAATAGATATAGCCTCAATCTCGGGACCCCCAATCAAGGCTCTGAAGTCTTCGTGCGTTGGGACAATTTCGTTGTAAGAGAAACAGTAAACATGTCTCCGGACATCCCAGAACTTTGCTGCGGCTCTCAACAGATCCCAATCGGGCGGGAGATCCCTCAAATGCCATAAAGACTTGATCTTGAAGGAAGAATCAAGCAGTCCCTTGTGATTTTGGAAGTTATATCTCGCCCAAGATTGAAGACCGGATAGAAAATGGTCTCGTCTCCCCCTTTGCAATCTAACGGGATTCTCCATCGCAAAATGATCAAAGATGGTGCTTTTAGGTCCAAAATATGCTCTGGGAACAATTGGGACAAGTCTAGAGTGAAAATGAAATGAAATGGCCAAGCCTTGCTTTTATTCAGAAAATAACCAGCTCAGACAGAACTGTTAGCCGCACGGCTTCATTTGCCCTCAAGGCCATGCCGCACGGCTACATTAGCCCTCTGCAGAAAAAATTCTGCAGCAACCAAAGTTGCTGCCCAAGGGAGTTTTCACCCCACTTTTTCAACCAAAACCTGTACAAAAACATATCCAGAAGCCATCCAAGCATTTATACACCATTATAAATCATTTTTGGCCCATTTTCAGCCCCAATTCCAAGCAAAAAAGTCGCCCCAAGGCTCAGATAATATGCAAATTGAAAATGCATGAATTAGAAAAGCATTTAAAACGTAAATACAATGTTTTCGCCCCATCGGCGCCCAAATAAAGCAAAAAATAAACAAAGTGTGCATAAAAATTGTAAATTGTTTGTTTTTGTTCCAAATCTACTCTAGAGACCTCCTAGGCCTCCGATTCTTCTTCATCTTCATCGCTGCTCAGCTCGTAAATGCTAGCCTCCCTCATCAAGTCCTCCTGGTCGCTCACGTCAGACAAATGGACATTATCGTGCCCGTACTCGGCCATTTGCTCTGCAATGTCGGCGTTGGGTCCCCGCCCCGAGGCATAGCACTCGGAAGAGTACTCCGAGGCCAATGGGGTAGACGCTGTGCCCCCGACGTGCCGTCTCTTGCGCCCAGGCTCCTGTGCATCCGCTGCCGCCTTCGAAGCGCAGCGGCTTCCTCGAAGAGACCGGCACATGTCCTTCCAGCCCCTATTCTGCCTAACCACCTCTATCGTAAGTGCGAGCTGGAACACGAGAAAAAAAAGAAAAATCTCAGAAAAATCTCGAGAAAATAGCAAAAAGCGAGAAAATCTGAAAGCTAAAAAGGGAATAAGACCCTAAGAGTACACTTACGGTGCTATCGGGCGGCAAGGTGTGCTTGGGGCTCCCTAGCATCGGGGACAGGTATCCTCATCCTCCTCGGCACTCCATGGACCACGTGGGACGGATGTGCAGGAGGGATCGGCGGGTCAGTAGGCTCATCCTCCCCATATCCCCGAGTGACCGCCGCCTTCACTAGCTTCTTGGCGTCCTCAGCGCCGCTCCACAAACACAGCGTAGGGGTGTCCATGTCGAAGTACTCCTCCGCAGCCCACGCCTGCCTGGTACCTAGCAATCTCATCCTCTCGGCCAGTCCCTGGGCTGCAGCATCCGTGCTGGAGGGTCAGAAGGAGTAATGGCATCTAGTGGGGGAACATGACCATGCTGTCTCGAGAAGCGGTCCCCCAAGTAAATGACATCACATGTCAGCCCTGTGAGCCACCTCCTCTGCCTCGTCACCTCGATGGCATCTCCCAGCAAGATCTCTGGATACCTGCCCCAGGGGTAGAAGTCCACTCCGTCGTGCCCATCCCTATTGATGACCGGCCTCACCATTTTGTAATCGAAGGTAATCCGGGTCTTCCCCGTGAATTTATCTCTCGCATCTCCCCTCCAGCGAACCATAGCAGGGAAGATGGTGACATCACTCTGCTGGTTCCAAGGGAAGAACCCGATCACCTCGCAAAACCAGGCCTGCATGTTCAAAACATCAAAAGGTCATTTTCTCTCTCATAAAAGTCTCAAGACAGGAAAAGAGAAAAGAAAAAAAAAGGAGACTACCTCAAGGGCAAAAGAAAAGCAGTCCATCGAAGCAGCCTTGTTCCGACTGTACATGTCCAACGAGAAGTACAACTCCGCCAATCCGGCCTCTCCCCAAGAGACCGTCCCTATCCCATCCACATCCTCCAGAGAGTCGAGGAGGCAAGTCATAGCTATCGTCCCAGAATTGGCAAAGATGGTGACTGATAGCATCAACCATATGAATGCTCTAGCCAGCTGCTGGCCACATCATTAGCAGCAAAATTCTGCATGCTAGTCTGGACTGCCACCTCGACATTCCGTGTCTCCATCCCCAGCCCCTTCGGAATCAGCTCAAACCCGACCAAAGCCTGAAACTCCTCAGCAGTAATATGGTCCCTCCAAGTCACGGGCCTCCCGGTGAACTGTAAGCCCGTAATAGCGGTGAAATCGGCAGGAGTCACTGTCAGCTCTCCCCAGCTCAGGTGAAAGCTATGAGTACTGTCCCACCAGAACTCAGATAGGGCCTGGACCAAGCCCTTGCTCTTAGAGGTGATGTGGACACCCCTACCAATGGCCTCTACAAATGCATCCAAGCCGGTAGCCCTCACCAGCTGCTTGGGATTTGCCCCATCCTTCTCAAAATCTGGCATCCTCTGCCAAAGCTTGACCGCTATCTCCGACGGTCCTCTAGACTTGTTCTCCTGTAGACAAGCACATCAAAAGAAGCGTCAGTCCTTCATATCATTTCAAAAGCATGCATATATTCAAAAGTGCACATATTTTCAAAAGAAAAGCATTCATAAAAGTTTTTCTAGCATGACTTTTGCATCAAAAACGTGTCTTTCATCACTTGAAACGCGTCATTGCTTTCCTAAAGCACAAAATCACAATTTTTTGCACATAAGCATTATTTTTCAAAAAAAAATGGCATGCATGAATCATTTTCATCTTCCAAAATCATGTTTTCTCATTGAAAATCAGAATTTTGACCTAGTTCTAGCACAAGGCAAGAACTCCGTCTCATATTTTGAAAAAAAAAAAAAAAATTCTTACTTCATTTTGCGAGAAAAAAGTGAGTCATTCTCATATTTTTCATCAAATAAAATTGCACATTGCATATTCTTAGCCTCATAGGTTGTTCATGCATCTCAAAATCATTCAAGAAAATCATTCAAAAATCCTAAAATTCGGGTCAAGCCCTAAATCATTCAAAAATCAAGCAAAATCATCGGATTTGAGCAAAATGAGAATGCTTACCCCAACCGATCGCGGGTTCGTTGATTTGTGCTCCCTCCTCCCCGGGTAAAGCTCCGATGGAGGCGTAAGGAAGTCATACTTCCTCTCCGTCCTCACGAGCTCCTTCCTCCTCCTTCTCGCGGCCGCCGAGATGTTTCTCCTCGCTTGCCTTGGTACGGGATTGCCCTCCGGATCCATTTCAAATCAAAGGGAAGCAAAAGGGTTGAAGAATTTCGAAATTCTCTCTCTCTCTTCTCTCTCTCTCGGCTGAAGTGGGCGGCAATGGTGCCCAATGCCCGTTCAAAACCTGATTTTAAATAATCTGGAAAAAACAGGCTTCTAGCCGTACGGCTTCTTTTTCTCCATCTCATGCCGGGCGGCTTCATTCGCTCTGAGCATAAATTACAATCCTGCCCCTGGACCTTCCACTTGGGCATGCAATTTCCGTTATCTTTTAACCAAGATAACATCTTTTCAGAAAATATCCCTTATCTCTTTAGCAATCAAGCTTTATTCCCAGTCGCCTCCGTTAATTCCGTTATAACGGGATAACACTAGGTGACAACCTCCGAATTGTCAAAACTCTAAACTTGTGCTACCTCTATCCGCGAATAGTGACGTATGCCCAAGTCATTCCAACTTGTGCTACCTCTATCCGCGAATAGTAACGTATGCCCAAGTCATTTCAACTTGTGCTACCTCTATCCGTGAATAGTGACGTATGCCCAAGTCATTTCAACTTGTGCTACCTCTATCCGCGAATAGTGAACGTATGCCCAAGTCATTTCAACTTGTGCTACCTCTATCCGCGAATAGTGACGTATGCCCAAGTCATTCCAACTTGTGCTACCTCTATCCGCGAATAGTAACGTATGCCCAAGTCATTTCAACTTGTGCTACCTCTATCCGCGAATAGTGACGTATGCCCAAGTCATTTCAACTTGTGCTACCTCTATCCGCGAATAGTGACGTATGCCCAAGTCATCTATCCGCGAATAGTGACGTATGCCCAAGTCATTTCAACTTGTGCTACCACTATCCGTGAATAGTGACGTACGCTCAAGTTTCCCAACTTAAGTTACCTCTATCCCCGTCATAAAGAGATAGTGCTGTAAGCTCTAGCTTCCTCGGGTGGCTTGACCTCCGAATTGTCAAAATCTCAAGGATCCTAGACATCGTTCCTAACTATCTAGTGATGCTTGAACTACGATCAAGGCTTGATTCCTCCGGGATACGTAGGTAGCCTTTTATAAAAGGTCCAGCCATTCGACCACTTTGGTCACCCTGTTCCTTTGTCACTCCTCAGTGATAAAGCGCCTCCTCGTAAAAGTTCAAATATTCGACCACCTGGGTCACTCCTAGCATGTCCCCAGTAGGATCAATTGCTTGACCTCCTAGGTCATTTTCTCTTCTATGTCCCCAGCAAGAGACCAGTTTCTCTTCTTCCTCCCCCAGCGGATCCTAATTCCGAACTACGGCCTGGCTTGATTCCTCCGGGATACGTAGGTAGCCTTCCAAAAGGTTCAGCCACTCGACCACCTTGGTCACCCAATCCATCTCGGCATTCGCCAGATCGGATCCTTTTCTATCGACAACCCCACTCGCCTTGCAAGTGACGTTGCCGAGGGGCTTCTGTAAGTACCCAAATCTGGCTCATGCCTTCCGGTTAAATTTCCCGGCAATTTCGGTAAGTTTTCCGGTAATTCCCGTACCTCTCAGCGTTCGGAAACATTCCGGAACTGTTTTTAATTAAATAAAGGCTGAAGGGAATCCTTCCTAATTAAGAAACACGTTTTTTTAATTAGGAGGGAAGCTTCTAGAATAATGCCACCTTGCATGGTTCTAGAATGCTGAGTCACAATGGATAAGCCCGCACGGCCTCATTTGCAAAGAGCCTGCAGCCGCACGGCTTCATTAGCCTTATCCGGTACCTATAAATAGAGCCCTCCTCTACCCATTTTAATCATCAACAACAAGCATAATACTCTCATAATACGAAGAAAATCCCCCAAGGAGCTGCTGAAGGCTCAAGAAGGCGAAGAAGAAGCTCAAGAAGCCATCTCCCTCCTCCTTGAAGACCCAAGAAGAACCTCTCCTCCTAGCTCCGTCCGAAGAAGCGAAGGAAACGATTGGTAACCTCGCACGCCCTAACCTTGCATTTTAATTGATATACTTGCTCATTGCATTCATATATCTTGCTTGGGACTTGGCATTTATTCATAAAGATCATATCTTTATCACCCCCTTTCCCCTTTGCATGCATTAAGACCTCATTTGTCATAAAAATGTAGTCTTTTTCATAAAGGTGCATCCTTTGCACCTAAAATCCCTATTTTCCAATAAAAATGTCATCTTTATGCATCATTTGCATATAAAGATCAAATCTTTTTCAATGAAAACGCATCCTTTGCATCAAAACCCCTTTTTCAATGCATCATTTGCATAAAAATCAAATCTTTATGCATCATTTGCATAAAGATCATTTCTTTAAATCAAAAAGCATCATTTGCAACCTAAAAATGTCATCTTTTCATTAAAGAGTCATTTTTTCATCATGCATTTCCCCTTTCCCCAACCTTGGAACGGACCGGTGTAAAAGTTCTCATCTTTGCATCGTTCCTTCCATTAAAGGTTCATGATTTCTTTAGGAAAAGGATAACCTTGAACCCTATATCTCCGATTATCGCTTAAGAATGAGTATGAAGCCTCTATACGAGCTCGACCGTCTTAAAGCGTAGGATTGATGGGCTAAGGACATTCCTTCCTAAAGAACCTCATCTTTGACCCAAAAGAGAGTCATTCTCTCGATCACGCAAGTCCCGAGGGTCCCGAGGTTTAAAATGCGATGATCATAAGTCATAAGATGAGGACGGGATCATAACCCCAAATACATAAATTCCAAGGAATCCCGAGCGACAACCAACAAATGGTTTGTATGTCCGGAAGATAACTTGGGACATTCCCCCCCCTTATTTTCAAACACATGCACACAAAGAAAGCACGCAAGCAAACACGATTAATGAAATCTAGGGAGACTTGCTCCGGCAAGGCACTTTGGGTGAACGCCAAACGTTCTTCCCAAGGGGTAACTTAACCTCCGAACCCATAAAACCTTTTTTTCAAAGTTTTGAGGTAATCAAAATGGCGTGGCGACTCCGTTTTTCAAATAACTCGGATGTCTTCAAACTCGCGTGAATTCCAATAAACAAAAATTTTGGGCACACATTCACAGTTTGACAAATTAAATTGAGAGGACAACACGCTTACCTATGGACATAATAACGGAGGTGGAGGCCTTTTGCTCTTCCGGGATAGCCAAAGATGGTTCCAATAATTCCTTAGGAGATCTCTTGTCTAGGGGGAGCCTGAAAAATTCTTCAACCTTGGTTAAAGTGTCTTCAGCAGGTGGGAACAGTTCTCCCCAGTCGATATCTGCATAAAGGCAAGAACAATTACAATTCAGTTTGTTTCAAGAACAGGAAGTCACAAAAGTAAGAATTTAAGTACCTCCCTTGTTCCATTTGCTTGATATCTCATCTCCTTCTCCAATAGATGCCCTATCAACAAAGAAAAATCTATTCTTCCATCCCCTATCACTAGAAGACGTAGTGCTCATCAAAGAATTCCTACCTGACCTTTTCCTAAAGAGATACCTTTTAGAACCAAAGGGTTGGAGATCATACGAATATGCTATCTCTTGAAGCCCTAGATTTAACCCATTTTCCCTGTTCATTTTGATAACAAAAGCAAAAACTCTCCAAGCCATGGGCATCAGTTGAGCATAGGCAAGTTGAGTCTTTTGGAAAAACTCAGAAACCAGTGACGGGAAGGGGTAACTAAACCCTAGAAGAAAAGGATATTCGTGAAAACAAATCCATTTTCCGGAAACAAAGTCAGATCTAAGGTTTACAGAGAAAGGGTGAAAGATCGCGTCTTTGGGGAAGTAACATTGTTGTTTTAGTGATTCTATTTGAGTATCACTAAACAAACAAGTTTCTTCATCCGGTTTTACAAGGGCATTTTCACGAACGAAATCGGTAAGACTAACCTCTATGGGACCTTGTGGGGACTGAACACTCTTAGGTTTGGACGAAGACCACCTGATCCTACCCATGGTTGACAAAGGAAAGAAAAAAGATAAACAATGGAAGAAGATGAGAAACGAAGAAGTTTTACCTTGAAGATGAACGGCGCCGTAAGCTAACAGGGGTGAAAAAGAAGCTTTGAGAAACTTATTTATCCAAGCGGTTATTAAAGAGAAAAAGAACTCTTTTTTCAAGAAAATTACTTTTCCAAACACTTCTCTCTAACCGTCCATTGACGCCACGTATCCCTAAACCGTCCCATCAAGTAAAGCTGGCGGTTGAGCATTTAATTGGAGAGAAAAACATTTTGCCTCTTCAGTTGCCTACATAGCCAAATGTTTTTGGGGACAAATTGTTGTGGGTATTTTTCAGCATGGTGACATCTTCAGTTGATCTTGCATATCAAGATGTCATTCCACTGTAAGTATCGTTTTAATATTTATTTATTTAATATTTCCTAATATATGTATTCTTATTTTCCAGTAATTAAGAGAGAAATACGGGATATTTTCCACTCACGTTCAACACACCTTCAACGGCAAGGACGAATTGGTCTCACGGAGGTTGAGGAGGATAAGCTTCTATCCCGAGATTGTAGGAACCGTATTTGACTTATTCATACTTACTTATATTTAAGGGGAAATGGAGACGGAACACACTCACTCCCATATACGCACACAATTTACACACAAGCTACTTGTAATCCTCTCCATTATCTTCCAAAGTTGTATTCGTGATCATCATAGTGAAACTTTTAAGGTTGGAGACCTAACTCCCGGGGTTTTTTCCAAAGAGGTTATCACCTCTAAGGTTTTCCTCGTTAACAAATCGTGGTGTTATTGTTTCTTTTCTTGCTTTTGTTCCATATAATCGAATTCCACAGTCCCCTTCTTATTGTTTAATCCACACACTAGTCAAAGTTAAGATTCAACTAAATTGTTTTTTCTACCAAAACAGTAGGAATAATCAGATGGGGCTGTCAAGATCTGATGCCGAAATCGACTATAGAAGAGGGAGAATCTTAAGAGACGGCAGGAGACACTACATGGCTTGACTAGTTCATATCAATGTGGTCTTGAAGAGCCGACACTTTTGGCATCTATCTTGTTTTAAGTTTAAAAGCTGTTATCGGGGCTGTAACTATCTATTGTATGTATTTGGTCAAGGATGGATGGAGTGTGGAACTGTTTTGAACTATGTGAATAGGGAGCCCAATTTATATATGTTGATAGTAAGTTGTGGCTTTAGAACCCTTCTGCCCTTTTTTGTTGTAACCTTGCGTTGGAAAAAAAAATAACTTCGGTTCTTATTTTATTGAGGGACCAATTCTTTGGTTGTCACATAAACGTTCTAGTAAGCTTCATTTCCAAAATTTTGCCATTCTAGGGTCGGGTTCCCTTGATCTGTAGGTCACTTTGGTAGGATTGTTCAGTGGGATCGTATAGTTGGATGATTTTTGTAATCAAATGCAGCCTTGGTGAATTAGAGAAAACTAGGCGTTTTTACAGCGCAAAGAAATGCGGACAAGGTTCATTAGTCTTCAGAGGTCGCATGGCCATCAAATTTTGAGTTGGCAATATTCATTATGTTCGAGGAGCATGTCACTTGTATTTAACCGGAAGAAACAAAAACCAAAACAAAAACAAAAACAAAAACAAAAACAAAAACAAAAACAAAAACAAAAACAAAATGAAATGAAATACGGCCTCCCCAACCCATCTGCAAATAGCCATTAGAATTTAACTTCATAGAAACTGTATTATCCAATATAAATAAAAAAGACCCAGGAGTCGGTTGCTGATTCTGGGTAAGAGACTTATACATCACTTTGACAATGATTCTACCCTTTTAACTTAATTGTCATCAATGACATTCTAACACGTCTTTACTATCAGTTTAACAATTTAATCACACAACTTATAGAGAACTGTGCACACAGATTGACCTGACTATACCACAAAGCTTTAAGATCCGATTGCCATTAATCTAAATTCATCTCAGCAGGTTGATCTGGCTTGTTCAAGTTTCCTTGCTCTAATTTTACTTGAGGTCCATCCGTAGGTACAGAACCTGAGTTTGAAGCCTGATAAAAAAAATATTAAAGATGTTATTAAGACAACATAAGTCTAGTTATGAGAATGGCTGTTACGAAATTTGTCACAGCTTAACCTTCAAGGATGCAGCCAGGGCATCCATATCTCTTACTTGTTCCCCATCTTTTTTATCATCCTGAAGACAAAACAGGAAATCAACAGATATTTTGAGCAGGAACATTCAATAATTCATGGATCCAAATATTGTGCCATTCCCAATTAGGGATACATTTGCATGAATTACGTCACCCCATTGTACAATTTTAAGTAGGTAAGTGCATGGTTCATTACAATGCAAGGCTTCCTCTTTAAATTTCTAGTGAATATGTGGTGTAAATTTCTACTCCCCCTATCCCATGATGATAGTCCAATTTGACTACTCATACATTTCTATCAACTTATTTTCCTTTCCATCACTAACCTTAATGAGGTTTACTTATTACACCATTACTCCCTCTTCTTCCTTGGTTGGCTCTCTTCCTCTTCTTCCTTGGTTGGAAAATTAGAAGTTCAATGATTATAACCTAACAATTTTGGATATGGGACTATCTTTTTGGGACAAACAAAAAGGTCGAATGGGGGCATCTTTATGGGACGGAGGGAGTAGTAAATATGAAGTGCATGGGCAAATGAAAAATGTATCTAAAGAGTCAACATTGTAACTTCCAGTCGACAAGGGGTGGTCTCTCCTATATTTAAGAACATGATAAACAGGTGACCATATCAACCAAACGAGTAGATTACATGAATCGTTTGGTGTTTCCTTATATGTTTGTGTTTCCCTCCTTAAATAGTGCCTAGATATCCTTTCCTTTTAGATACTCTCGTTGAAAGGAAATCTTTTATTTCCCTATCGACTTGGGGTTAGAAATCAAGAATAATATGGAAATCAATAACCACACAAGGCAGGTGATTTCACAACACCTCAATTCAATGTATTACTCCCTCCGTCTCACTTTTTTTGGCCACTAGACAAAAGCTCTTGGTTTAAGAATACATAATAAATGTTTTGTCTAGTTTATGTTTTCCATATATACACTTGAATAATTATCTCTTGCGAAGGTAAAATGTTGTAAATTCTTTAATTTAACTAGGGTTAAAATAGAAAAAGTGAATACCTAATGTGCATTGGGTCCTGCCCCTTGAGCCAAGAGTTCTTAACACCCGGCTCTGTGTGTATAGGTCATTGCCCCCAACTCGCCACGGATTTTTTTCTAGACCCAGAGAATAATAGAAGCATATTTGCAATGCCCTGAGCCCAAAAGCCAGCCTGCCAAGAGAGCAGAAAAAACTGGCTCACTAAGCCCCAAAGTTCCATGGATAATGTTGATGCCTAGTGGTCATAGTTGTTAAAGGCGAAAGGCAAGAGGCGGGTGAGATGTACTTGGAAAAGGCGAAAGGCGGGCAGCAAAAAGGCGAACAAAGTGTAAAATGGAACAAAAAAATAGAAAAAAAATATATACATGCAACACATACACAAAGCATAAAATGTGTAGTGAACAAGAATAAAACATTATATAAATGTCACAACTCCACATATAATAGTATACTAATATAATTTAAACCTCAAAAGTAAGAATTTTGACTAAAAGCGCATGAATTTGAATTACGAAGCTCAAATTAACAAAATAAGTACTAGCTTAAGCAAATGAATAAGGTCATGCAAAAGTATATGAAAATTTGAAGAACATGGGACTCGAAAAGAAAAAGAAAAAAAAAAAGAAGAAATGCAAAAAGGCGAGATGCGGGCGGCAAAAAGGTGAGCAAGGCGTACGCCCCGTGAAGAAAGGCGCACATCCGCCTGCCTGGCTAGAGAAAGGCAACCGACCCAAGGCGCCAAAAAGGCGAGGCGGGCAGTCGCCTTTGACAACTATGCTAGTGGTATAGTACATGGGCGCTTATAAGGCACACTCCACTTCCACATCTATTCAATCTAATATGACTTAGTGAACTTCTGGACTATATCTCTTATTTCACATCTAAAACACAAGTCCTTTTGTCCTTGAACCAACCTCAAATGGTACTCCCTCTAACCTATCTAAAATGTTATCCCTTCTATTCACTCAAAAGTACCTTTTTGCCAAATTCAAATATCTATGATATATATAAGGGAATTTGCCCCATAAGTTCCTTTTGGAACAAATCACTTCCCACTAAGTTCCTCATTGTATTAAAATGCCCCATAAGTTCTCATGTTGTATTATGTATAATACAACATTTAGTTATGCAGTAGTTTAAAATCATAATACTGCATCCACACCACCGCCTCCGCCACAGCCCAGCTCCGCCGTCTGCTATCGCCGCATGCCGGATTCCGGTCAATTTTCGCCGAAATCCGGTCAATTTTCACCGGAATCCGGCAATTTTGGCTGGAATCCGGCCGCCGATAGCCGGAATCCGGTCGCCGGAGGTCGGAATCTGGTCGCCGGTCCATGGGCTTCGGACTCCAGTCACCGGCGGCCGCCGGAATACTGTATTATGGCCTTTAATTGATGTTGTATTTTCGAAACATAATACAACATCATAATACAACATTAAAAGGAACTTATTGAGCATAGATTTAAAAAAAAAGAACTTATGGGACAATGACCCTATATATAATATCCATGGAGGTAATCCTTATAAAAAAAAAAAAAGATGTGGCGCATCTAGCTTTCACTATGATGGATAAATGTGCTACCTCATGAAAATGCGAGCCGATTTTTTGAAATGAGATTATTCGATTTCAGCATCCCCTCCCTCAAAGCAAAATTTAACACACACACATGTAAGAAATAAAACTCTTACACAGGGGCAATAAGTTTGAAGGAAAATAGGTAGTATGGCCTGTTTGGACTAAAATTTGAGGAACTATTCTTGATGAATTCGTAGATACTACATTAAAGAAACCTACCAGGTCTTTAGTATCAGATTCATGGAACTCCCGCTTCACTCGATTAACCAGAGATTTACTGCACAAAAAAGGGGTGAAATTAGAAGCTATAAGGGGAAAGAATGTAAAACAGGAACAATAGAGGGTTAAGGTGAGTACCCTCCATTGTCAACATCCATGCCAGATTCAGGATCGGTTCTTCGATCTTCATCATCTTCATCTGGCTGAATAATAAAATATATGCACACACATAAATATGTCAATAGAAATTTCAATCAGAAACATATTCTTGGCTTTGAACAGAAGGGAATCCAATATGAAATTAAGAGAGACCACTTTCTTACATGCACAAAGAAAAACATTATAAGCTAGCATAGAGATTTCTGTTACAGGTGCATGTTAGCTATTGATATAAGAAGTAAAATGTAACTCCAACAATGTCAAAAGCTACTGCCAGAAGTGCGCAGTTATTAAAAGCCAAAGGAGGGAAGCGGGCAAGCAGTACCATTTCCAGGTGAAAGACGAGGCAAAAGGCAAACAAGGCAATAAAATTAAAGAAAAAAGCATATTTATACGTATGGGGCTATTGCCACTGCAACAATTACTATCCACCACATTTACTAATATTTCAGCAAATTAATCATTTATTTGACACAATTACCCTTAAAGAGTGATAATTAACACTACAAAATATGCTTGTCCATTGCATTCATTAATTATCAAGATTATTTCATTTTCTACACAATTGTATATAAAATCCGTCTCAACTATGTTTTGTAAGTAAGTTATTTTCTCGGTCTTAATTCATTTTAATCATGACAAAAAAAAAAAAATTGTGCACGTGAGAAATTATAAAATGTATATGAAATCGCTTATAAGAAAGAAATGTATTTGCTTTTTTCTTTGTATGAAATTACATAACTCTTTTCACCTAGTTTAAATTTCTATGTTCACCTTGTTTACCCCTCTTTTTGTTCTCAATTATAGAGGAAAAGAAGAAGAAATGAGAAAATAGATAACATGCGAGTGTGAGTGTGTGTGTGTGTGTGTGTGTGTGTGTGTATATTTATATATATATATATATATATATATATATATATATATATATATATATATATATATATATATATATATATATATATATATATATATATATATATATATATATATATATATATCAGAGTGGGAAGAGGAAGATAACAAGATATGCCACTATGTTGATACTAAAAAGAAAATTGGAAGACAAAGAGGAAGAACCAATAGCCCAAGTCATTACCGCCTTGCCTGATTGTTAAAATCAGGCCAGAAGTCAAGGACGAAGGAGTTGAAAGTAAAAGTTACTTCGGACAGGTCGTCCATGTGAGAAAATGTCAAAGATTATAAGCAGTGTCCATTATTGTTTTCCAAAAAAATGATTCCAATTTAAGATACCACAAAGTTGTGTTTTCTAACTTAAAAAGAGTAAAGTGATCGTGATTTTGCCGATTTTTTCTCAAACTGATACGTATTGAAAAAGTATATCCCTGAATGTCTATGTTGAAATATTATATACCAAAAGTGCTAGTTTTGAGCAATTGCTACCTACAATAGCGATTTTAATGTTTTGGGAAAAATTAGAGTCAAAACTGGCAATAGTGACCTTAGTTTTCCCCAATATTTTCTCACATTAAGAAAGATGGAAGTCGGTTTTGGGAATAGCGATTTCAGAGTGGGGAAACTATGAGGCCACTATTCTCAATAGCGACTTTACAGAACTAGCACATGTTGGTAAATACTTTTTCAAGAGGGACATTCTGGATGATACTTATCCAAAAGTGACTATCACAACTTTTTATCATTGAGCCATCAGTAATTTCTATTTTCACAATTGTGCAGTATGCTTCCCCATAATGTGGAAACAAGTACATATTTCCACTGCAATCTTCTCCAATATATATATATATATATGTGTGTGTGTGTGTGTGTGTGTGTGTGTGTGTGTGAATCACTGGCTTTATGAGATGTCTGAAAATTCAAGATTCTAAATAAATATTTCCTTTGATCTATCGAACAGTTCATGTTTGAAAAGTCTAATGATTAAGATATATGTTACTCCTTTTGGTTTAGTCAATTTTTTGTAAAAAGGTTTCTTGAAAAAGAAAGGTTACTCTTCTATGGGACAGAGGGAATAGTATTACAGAGTTGGTTATAATTACTGATAAGCTTGAGCATACTGAAGATTCTTATACCATCGTGTCAAGCTTCATTTTCTTATTCTTCAATTTTAAGAGATATATATCAAAATAAAATAGTGGACTCATTGATTAAAAGGGAAGGGGCAAATGTTACCAAGTAAACATGTTGCGAATGAGGAAAAATATTCCTAGATTCAGCCTTACGTCAACTGCCCCTTTCTATATCAAGCCCTACTTCAAATGCTAGAACCAGAGCGAGGGACATGCTAGGACTCTATTATATGTATACACACACATACAAACAAGTAACCAAATGAGGGGAGAAATAAACCTCTTCAAATTCGGTATCAGGTGGTCTCTCTTGAAACTGTACACTTGGCGCATGCTGAAGTTTTGATAGATTATCAAGAAGCTTTGCTCGTATCTCATCTAAGAGCTGCCTGGAGTTCTTATTTTCCATGTTACTTGGGGCAACATGAAGAGTGTAGTCTGGACCAAAATACTCGTAGTACTCGTGTTGTGGCATCCTATCCTCAAGTTCAATGCCAAGTGCCACTCCAGTCTGTTCGACAGAAACAGCAGTTGTTAATTTTACGGACACAATTCAGATAATTATTTTATAAACATCCAGATATCTACTAGCAAAAGAAGTGACACTTATTTTGAGGAAACTTTGATAGGATGTCCTTCTTACAAATACATTTCAAAAATACTATTGAAATTTTAAACTCATGCCATCTTTTACCAAACAAAGTATTTTTGAAACACGAATTTAGATCCACTTTGCCATAAAAATGCTCTCCTTGGATCCCCTTATCCAGACAGAAGATAGTCTTTGTAAAAGAGTCAAAATTATTAAGAACGCTGCTTGGAGACTATAAAACATACCTCATAGCACCAACAGCGAGCAACATTACGTATAGTGTAGCCACCCCCACCCAGTAAGAGTAGCGGCACGTTAAAGGATCTCATGTATCTCACACATTCAGCATGACCTTTAATAGAGAGATTAAAACAACCTAATCTATCCCCAGACAAGGAGTCAGCACCACACTGCAAGACCACAGCACCTGGCCTGAAGACTTCCATTACTTTGCCCATTATTGGCTTGAATAAAGATTGGTAGCTCTCGTCATCAATTCCATCATCTAGGGGAACATTCAGAGAGTAATATTTTCCCTTTGAATATCCAATATCTCTTATATCCCCTGTACCAGGGAAATAATCTCCAAATTTATGAAACGAAACAGTCATGACCCGGTCAGTAGTATAAAAAGCTTCCTCCACACCGTCGCCATGATGGATATCAATGTCAACATATAAAACACGCTGCAGCACATCAATGAACATTTTTAGTCAATTCGAATTTGAAACACATACAACGTATTAAAGGTTAATTGACTTGATCAATCCATAAAGAAAATGAACGAAGAAAAGCTGCTCTACTAACATTGAAGACTAGATAGCTAAATGATACTTTTTAAGGACTTGAACAGTTATGAATGGGTGTAAACAGAAAATTAATAACATCTGATATACAAAAGCCATATATTGAAAAAAAAATGCAGAATTTTAGTCGACAAACCTCGTGTACTTTAAGGAGTTCCAGAACTGCTAGCACAATGTCATTCACATAGCAGAAACCAGAGGCCTCACATTTCTTAGCGTGATGTAGCCCACCTGCCCAGTTTATCGCAATATCACATAATCCATGGTTTAACTTCACCGCTCCACCAACAGAACCTCCGGCATAAGTCTGGCAGAAGGAATAAAGACCATCAAATACAGGACAGTCTTCACCAACATTAAATCTTTTGAGCTGCCTTAACTGATCTTGCTGTGTTTCAGGGGTGATACCCCTCAAGAATGAAACATAGTCATCAGCATGAAACCTGCTCAGATCTTTATCTCTAGCAGGAACAGGCTTTAGTACTTGCATGTTCTGCAGCAAGCCATAATGAGCTAGGAGAGCATGAGTCATACGGATCCTGTGCGGCTTCATTGGGTGACCTTGCCCGTAATAATAATTGCCAACCTCTGGGTCGTAAAAGTAGTGCACTTTCCTCTTAACCCCATCTGGGCCAGAAGGTAATGAATTCCCTCCAGTTTCCATCGACGGACCTATATAGAGTAGCAAATAATGTTAATATTATAAACTGGCTGTCTTCATAATATCAAAACGTCAACAACAACAACAACAACAACAAAGCCTTAGGCCCAAAATAATTCGGGGTCGGCTAACATGAATCCTCATATGTTATCGTGAAAGAAATTTAAAAAAAAAAAAAAAAAAAAGTTTAAAAGAAGAAATAGGTGGGAAAAAAGAAAAAAAATAAAATAAAAATAGTGATAATCAAAAGGTCAAGATTACATAATTCTTAGCCATTAAGCTAATCTGAAGTAAATGGCAGCTAAAGATTGGGTTTCCCTATCGGCGAATCTGGATATAAAATCACATCAGAAGTACTAAAATAGCAATTCTGGGTTAGCCCTGCATAGTTGTTAGACTGTAGATCATGTTTTTTAGTTAAATCTAAGGCAAAAAAAATACTAATCACGAGAAAAACTTAGTAACGGTGATTTAAGCAATCCAGCGTGCAACGAATGCAGAATAAGGTCAATCCAGGAAGAGGAAAACATGAGACTATGTTCTTTCCGGTGTTAATGGCTGGAAGTTTTTGACAAAATCCAGCCTTTGTGAAATAAATTCACACCATCTTTAACCAAACAAAGTATTTAGAAACACAAATTCAGATAGTCTTTGTAACACTAGACAAAATTATTAAGAAGGGAGAAATAAGTAGCCAAATTTTATGAATTAGAATGGGAAATCAACAAATCATAATAATAACAATAAGAAGAGGAAAATTTCTACCAAAATGCGAAACCTAACACAACAAAGTTGCAAACTTTGAAAGAGGCAGTGGCAGAATAGAACATAAAAATTAGGTCAAAGAGATTCCTTCACTTAAATCAAACAAATCTACAGGTAAGAGGGTGCACCTGCGCTGCGCTGCGCTTCCTTACCTGAGAGAGAGCGAGAGAGACTTTCTCTTAGGATCTACTCCCTCCGTCCCAGCCAGCCCAGTGTACACTTATTTTCCATTTGTCCGTTTCAGTCCAGTGTAAACTATCATAAATGGTATGTTCTTTAATATTTTATATTCTTCCTACCCCACCCACTCATTAACCCACTCATTCTCTACCATACAATTTATTCAACCAACCTACTATTTACTCCACTCATTCCCTTTCTTCATTTTCTACCACACATTTTCATTATCTTAATAATATTTCTTAATCGGCGTGCCTTGGTCAATGGTGCACACTTGGGTGGGACGGAGGGAGTATTTAGGATCTATTTGTTTCGGGAAAAATGACTTCCGAAAAATGATTTCCTGAAAAATATTTTTCGAAAAAGGAAAACGTTTTTATAAAATGTGGAAAACGTTTTCCGGAAAATGAGGAAGATGTTTTCCTGGAAAACAACTTCCTTAGGAAAATGGGGAAAACGTTTTCCGAAAAATGAAGATGTTTTTCGGAAAATTATTATTATTATTATTATTATTATTATTATTATTATTATTATTATTATTATTATTATTATTATTATTATTATTATTATTATTATTATTATTATTATTATTATTATTATTATTATTATTATTATTATTATTATTATTATTATTATTATTATTATTATTATTATTATTATTATTATTATTATTATTATTATTATTACTATTATTTTATTATTATTTTATTATTATTTTATTATTATTATTATTATTATTATTATTATTATTATTTTATTATTTTTTTATTATTATTATTATTATTATTATTATTATTATTATTTTATTATTATTATTATTATTATTATTATTATTATTATTATTATTATTATTATTATTATTATTATTATTATTATTTTATTATTATTATTATTATTTTATTATTATTTTATTATTTTTTATTATTTTTTTTTTTATTATTATTAAAGTATTATACATCCACTTTTTTTGACACCATTTTCCGGAAAACAACTTCCTCAAGAAAAATCTGGAAAACGTTTTCCTTAGAAACGGCGGAAAATGTTTTCCGAAAAATATTTTCTCCATTTTTCGAAAAACTACCAAACACCGAAAAATGGGGAAAACGTTTTCCGAAAAACAAACATGTTTTGGGGAAAACGTTTTCCGAAAAATTACCAAACACCGAAAAATGGGGAAAACGTTTTCCGAAAAAAGTTTTCCTCTCATTTTCCTGGAAACAAACGGGGCCTTAGTTTAGTCTTATAGTGTTCTCTAATCTCTAGTACATGCCCCAATGGACCAAACTTGCCAGCCTATATATTTAAAAGGGCTAACTGAGAAAATTTGTAAATTAGTACACAGCTTTCCCGAAAGAGGTTATTTTTCTATGGCCCCTCAAATAGCATTAATATTTTTACAGGACACATAATTATTGTTAGGACTTTTCTATTGTGTGTCCATGGGCATATGATAAGGATTAAAGATTCTTTTGTAATGTGTGTTAAATTAATATTTGACACACATTACAAGAGAATCTTTAAATAAATCTTTTAAAAATTCTCTTGTAATGTGTGTCAAATTAATACTTGACACACATTACAAGCGAATCTTTAAAAGATTCTCTTGTAATTTGTGTCAAGTATTATTTGACACACATTACAAGAGAATCTTTAATTCTTATCATGTGCCCATGGGCACACAATAGAAAAGTCCTTATTGTTATTCCATGAACATATAGTTATCTTAATCAGTAGTATTCCATAAAAAGCCCTTTCCCCATTAATAAAATTGTTAAATGCCAAAACTACCCCGAAATCACATAAAACCAAAAATACGTACCTAAGCCTCTCATTTGAACCAAATAGTTAAATGACAAAAACTTTTGTCCCATAATATATCTAAAAATAATAACTATATGTTCATAATAATTTTGAGGGTATTTTATAGAAGTATATTTTATAACCTTTTGGTCAAAATTCAACTTATTTATACTAAAAAATCAATGGAAGAGTATTTTATAGAAGTATATTTTATATGCATATAAAAGATTTTTATTTTTTATGACTTTTTGTCAAGTTAGCTTAAACCTTTAACTACTAACCAAAACTAACAATTGCAATGGCTCTATAAAAGACAAGGATGAGCACAAGGACGATTCACTCATTTTCTCTACACAAATACTCAACATCTTAGAGAGAAAGTGTGTGAAGAACTTCATTGAAATTCTCAAGAGTTCATAAGCCTTGTGTATTTTGATATTGAGAATTGCTTTTCATTGTCCTAGGATAGAACGTTTTAAACTTTTAGTTTGTTTTTGTTTTTTCACTAGTTATTAGTTTTCATCTTGTATTTTCAACAAATATTTTTAATAGTGAAGTTTTCCAACAAGTTTTCGTCTTTGCTGAAGTGTTTATATTCTGTTTTTAATCTATTTTTCATTTTAAATCAGTTTATTATTATGTAAATTATATTATGTTGCGTTCCTGTTCATTGAGTATGTGTTAAGCACACACTGATGTACTCATTCGAGATGGTTCAAAATATACCATTTGAATTGTCTGACAAGTCACAATAGGCCTCCTATTCTAGATGGTTCAAAATATACCATTTGGAAGGCTACGATGTGCATTTACATATAAATTCTATATCTCATCATCACGCCGGAGACCATCCCGACAAGTCGTTTGTTCGTGATTTCAGGTCCTAGTTTTTAGAGATCAACCTATTGATGGACTAAGGCTGATCTGAATCGATTGATGCATCATCAGTTTGATTCCATTGTCGGGAATCGAAGAACACTAGACCTTGAAATCCCACCAATTTACTAAGACACAACATCTGACGAACATACCGCTACAGCTTCATGCGATTCCATTAACGAGCACGTTGGTGGAAACAACCCAGGCACAGACATTGGTGTTTGGAACCACACTACAAACCTTCCTCCCCTTCTACCTGGAAACCAATGAGGAGACCCACTCGTTCTAATAGTGTGGCTAATAGAGTAGGGATTCAAGATATGAGGAGGGAGAAAAGGTCAATGATCACCCAAAGGGGTGGTCAGCAAAGCAAGAAGCTTCAAACGACTTGAACGGCTGCAGGCGACCTAGCAGGTCCCTCAGCTCTTCACCCGAGCAGAAAGGACATGTTGTTGGAGCGAGTAGAGGTGCTGCAAAGCTTGCTCGAGGTTCAGAATGAGTTGCTTGAGTTGCATATGTGTCCTAAGAAGGACGACCGCAGGTCCCAAATGATAGCTCTATCACAAACATCCCATCGACGTGATAACGGGTCCCCTAGACCTTCGGGAGGTGAGAGTATAAACCACAGGCCTCGCCCAACTAACAATTTTGTTGATCATATTGGAGACCTACGTGATAGGCTTAATAGTAACCGAGAACAAGAGGCTGACTGTCGAGGTCGAAACCTAACGGTTTATTTAATATCCGCAAGCGCACGGGCTATTTCAATATAGCGGGTACAAGTACGGGTCGATCCCACAGAGACAGGGTTTACTTAGGAATTATTTTTGTCTTTATTAAAATTATAGAAAAGATTGGGGAGATAAAGATTGGTTTTGGAAATAGAAAGAAACATATACAGAAAATACTTTAAAAACTTTATAAACGAAGCATTCTCGGGATTGGAAATCATACACATAATTTGTTCATCAAATAGTCATTGTCTTAGGAAATAAAGGTTCTCATAAAAATCAAGGATGGTATGTTAGGCCTACACTACTTCGGGTTAAGACAGTAGCATTTGTATTCTTCACTAATTATGCCCTAACTATTTGAGATGACCGTTTATGGTACTCCCGCCCTGTCACAAACGGGCATTCCGGCTTATCTCTAGCTGACCATAATTAGTAAGAACCCACTAAGAACGAGACTCAACATACTTTCCATTAAAGAAACATCCCTAGGCCGTTGAACTACTTTCGTGATCAATGGAACCCAGTTTCTTTATATGATTTCGTCAATCGAGATTCTCCGCTAGGTCCTTCTCTCAATTGACTAAATCATACAAGTTGGACGTCTCCAAAATGTAAGACATTTAGAGATTAATATAAAGAAATTGTTTAGATGAAGATAGAAGACAAGACTTTCACATTTTTAAGATGATGAACGATTTATGCTTTGAGTTTCCAATCCCAAGAATAAGGGGGATTACTCACTAGCCATGTAAAATAGATAAGCAATAATAATAAGAATAGAGTAAGAGAAACTTATGAGAGATGAATGGCTGGAAATAATGCTTCACTTTATTGCTTCTTTTTCAAAGTAACTTTAAGAACAAATGTAGACTTGAATCTTCAAAGGATCTTTGGAAATCAATGTAATAAGTATTTGTATCTAATTTCTAACAATCTCTGGTGAATATTCTATAAAAATTCGGTATATAAGACTGAGTACAAGAGGTCTTTTTATAATGTGGAGGAAACTCTTCAAGAAGGTGCCTTCAAAAGGTGTCTTTTAAATCTGCAAACGCGACTTGCACGGCCGAGTCAAGGATTTTGCACGGCCGTGCTCCCTTGGTGCCAATTTTGGATTTTTGAACAGGCCAAGTGCACGGCCGCTCCACTTCTGCTGCACGGCCGCTCTGAAGGCTAACACAGTCGATCACTTTTTAAGACACGGCCACTCTGCGTTTTGGGGCCAAAAATGGCCTGAAAGTGGCCAGGTGCACGGCCGCTCCATCTTGGCTGCACGGCCGCTCCATCTGATTTTTGGCTTGTGTGTTTGATTTGTTTGTTGCTCCTCCATGCCTTTGCACCAAAATGTCCAAGCATCTTTTTGATCATAAAATAGACTCCAAAACCTGTCTAAAATGCATAGTGTATACCAAAAAGCGTAAAATCTAATAAATATGAAAAAGGAACTAAAAATATACTAAGATGAGATGAAAATGGTAATTTAACTAAGTAAAAGTATATAAAAACTTAGGATAAATGACTATATAATAGTTACTTATCAAACTCCCCCACACTTAAGCTCTTGCTTGTTCCCAAGCAAGTTTAGGATGAAAACACGGAGAGGGAGAAAAGAAAAGAAAAAACAAGAATGATCCCTCAGAAATATAGTAGCAAGCCCTAATTGCCTTTTGGATATTGTCTTTATCTTTCTAGTTATATTTTATTTACCTTTAAAAATTATTAGAAAGAAGCATTTTGGGGATATTTCAAAGAAATAGTTTTTTAAGACAATAACCTAATATAGCATATACTCCCTCCGTCCCATGATAATAAGGAAAATTTCCTTTTTGGGCGTCCCACAATAATATATAACTTTCCTAAAATGGAAAGGAATCTTTACTATTCCCTCCACTCATTCTCTCTCCTACATTATTTTAATACTCACATCACCATTATAATTTACTATTCTCTCCACTCATTCTCTCTCCTATTTTATTTCCACACTCACAACACTTTCAATATAATATTTCCTCCTTAATTTTTCTCGAAAACCCAAAAGTCCCTAAAATTGTGGGACGGAGGGAGTATAGAATTTGATCAAGTAAAGCATGCTAGAAGGATAAATCTTAGATCGATTACTTGGTAAAAGAGAAGCTTTCACTCTTTGGAGTGATTTTTTTTTAGAAAAATGAATTTATTGCTTTAAATGTACAAAGGGAAGTATAAACACTTATTCACAAACTAGAAGTTTCCATAGAATTTGATTGCATTTTTGAATCACAAGGGCAAAAAATGAATGATGATAGTGGAAAAATCTTATCAAGGCTTCAACAATTTCATCTTATTTTTGCACGTGTTAAATTTTTCAAAAGACCTTAGTTATTTTTTATCCTTTCAAGTAGGAGACATTGTGGCTGCGAACCCCATGTTCCTAATACTTAGATCAAGAATACTTTGGATATTACTTCCATTTGGCAAGGAAGCACCGTCGCAGCGAACGTCGTGCCCCGAGTTACTTTAGAAAGCAATAGGTTTCTTTTTGCTTTTAAGATTTGGTGACTAAGTCACACTTTTAGCAATAAGATAAAAATGCCTAACCTTGATTTGATTAGTGAAAATGGAAAGATGGGATTTTGATGAAGAGGTGTGATTCAAGGGATGTAAAACAAAGTGGATGCTTCTAATAAGGAAATAAGCATTTAATAAAATTTAAAATGTACAATTTTAAAGAAATATTTTCAAAATTTTTGATAAGAATAACCAAGTGTATAAAGATGATCAATAAATATTCCATCTAATCAAATGCTTTTTCTTGATAAAACCTTATATTTTGCTATACTAACTTATGAGGCTTTTAATTTATTTCCTAAAAATATCCCTATTTTTTTCTTCTTATTAATTTCTAAGTTTATAGAAAATATGAGAGAAAAGACAAAGGCATTATTCTTGAGCAAATGGCAAGCATAAGAAATAATAATATGAATCATCATAGGGATTTTATATATATATATATATATATATATATATATATATATATATATATATATATATATATATATATATATATATATATATATATATATAAAGAAATGAAAATGCAACTAAGTAAAAAAAAAGAAAAAATTATACTAGAAAGCAAGTAAATTTAAACTAATAAATTTAAACTAAAAAGCAAGTAAAAAGATAGATATACCCCCCCCCAAAACACTTGAAATGAACATTGTCCTCAATATTTCAAGGAACAACGTCAATCTTGAGGGAGTAAAGAGAAACTTACTAAAATGGTGGCGGTGGTGGAAAGTTGTCCCAATGGCTTGTCCCATAATTATAAACGTCATCAATTCTTCCTTGGATATGTTGAATACGACCATCCATTTGGCTGAGTTGTTGAAGAATTTGAGCATTTTGTTCAAGCAACTGGCCTTGTTGGACAAACAATTGATCAAACCTTTGGTAAAAATCGGGCGGCATTGGGGCTTGCATTTTTTCTTCTTCTTCTTGGGCTTCTACTTGGATAGCATTTGGAAATATCCAAGTCTCGGGCTCTCTTATTCGGACGGTGGGAAGATTGTTGTTTGGGAGCACAATGTAGGGCCTTTTTCTCGCTCCTACTAACCAATTATACTCATTATTCCCCCTTTCCGACTGCATAGTCCGAAGAGTTGGAATGTCCAATTTCGTTGACCCTCTCACCTCAACCCAATCATCCGGAATCACAAAATCAAAGTGTTTGGCAAACAAAGTAATAATTCCTCCAATATGAATTTCCCCGTTAAAGGTTGGAGAAACGATGTCACCAATCAACTCGAAGAGGAAGTTGCAAAGGTTCATCCTCCTACGCCTATGAACAAATCCCCATAACAAGAACAACTCCTTTCTATTCACCGTTCCTTTATCTTCCCTAGTAAAGATGGTACAAGTGAAGATTCTATGTATAAGGCGGAGGGTTGGGTGAATAATAGAGGAGGCTTTGGCACTTCGAGATTTGAAAGATGGAAGGCCAGTTATTTGGTTTCAAAAGACATTCTCATTATACTCAACGGGCATGTTGGGGAAAGTTTCGGTGTCAAATGATAATCCCAAAATTCTACTAACTTCAGCCCCCGGTTAAATGGAGTTCCCTTTCGCTAAGGCGAAAGTCAATATGAAACTGATTAAATGTTCTCCCCGTTAACCTACAAGTATCCTCCACAATCTTACTCTTCACCGTGCTAAAAAATTCTAGGGTAAGAACTTCATAGGTCTTCTCATGTTTTTGGAGAATTCCCTCGGATCTTAACCCCATACACAAATCTAGAACATCCCCATAAATTCCTATTGATCTTAGGGCAGGTCTATCAGGAAATTGGGTTGGCCTAATCCTTTTAGAACTTAAGGCAATGAAATGTGCCGTTTTCCTCGGGCTTCTGAAATCAATCCCCAATGTATTGAGGGTTGGATTAAAGCTAGAGGAAGAGGCTTGCTCCTTCCGGGATCTTTTTGTTACCCTTTCTGTAGCCTTTCCTTTTCCTTTGGTAGACATTATATCAAAACCCAAGATAGTTGAAAGACAAGAGAAGTGAGAGAATTTTTACCCGAAGTAATCGATGAAATGAACCCGAAATCCTTTGTTGCCCAGCCACAAAATTTCCAAAAGCTCCCTCCTTGCACCTTGATTCGGAGTAATTCTTCAAAATTTTGAAATGGGTGAAGGCTTTTTTGGATTTCCGGAATTGGGGTTTTAGGAGGGTTTTTGGAGTGATTTTGATGGTGGAAAGGTGTTTGACTGATGGATTTTGGAGGATTGAGGATGAATTTGTGGGTTAAAATGGTGGAGAAGAATGTATTTAAGGTGGGTAGGGCGGAGGTATAGAGAGAGGAGTGAAGAAGATGAAGTGAATGAGGGAGGAGAGGGAGAGAGGCGTGTCTTTTGACTGAATCGACGCAGCTCCCTAGGCTCTTTGCACGGCCGTGTCAAGGGATTTGCACGGCCGCTCCCCTTTGCTGAGTTGACTCAACCTGACTCGATATGAACTGCACGGCCGCTCCATCTCATAGAGCACGGCCGTGCTAACCAATGTTCACCATTTTTATTTTTTTCTTTTTCTCTTATTTTTTGTATACCTATAAAACAAAGTTAGCACAATAATAATAATAATAATAATAATAATAATAATAATAATAATAATAATAATAATAATAATAATAATAATAATAATAATAATAATAATAATAATAATAATAATAATAATAAAAAGGGCAAATTCCGGTGCGTCAAGCGCTCCCCGCCTTGCGGGGGTCGGGAGAGGGAACCATTTGCTAGAGCCTTCCCCTGACAATTGCCAAGAGGTTGTTCGCCAAGGTTCGAACCCGTGACCTTATGGTCACCAAAGGAGTAACTTAACCGTTGCACCAAGGCTCGCCCTCTAATAATAATAATAATAATAATAATATGAAGTAAAATATAAAGAAAAATAAAATAAAATAAAACAAAAAATAATCCATCGGTTACCATCCCGATGATGCTTGTTTTAGGTCCTTAGCTTGACCCCTTTCCGGTAGTAGGAGATGTGTGATATTTAGATGGCCTTTGTCATTGACAATTTGCCAGTGCATCCCTTCCGGAGTGATCAATATTTTCTGTGGTAGACATTTTTTCCATCCCGACTTTTTTGGTAGAACAAGTGACCTATAGTCTTTGCACTTTTGAAAATTCGAAGTGACCTCCTTCTTTGTTCTTTTTGGTTTTTCCACTACATTGTTAGTTTCGGGACAAGCAGAAATATCTATTGCATCAACATTATCATTGCAAATCAAAGGTTCAATATTTATGGGATCATTTTCTATTTCTTCCTTTGATTGCGATTTCTCACCCATCTCGTATTCTTCACTTGGGGTGTAGGTCTCAAAATAGGGATCCTCGAGATCTGATCTATGCATACTGAATTCGACTTTTTCTTTCCCCACATTTAGGAAAAAGGTGCCATTTTTCACGTCTATAATTGCTCCCGCAGTGGCAAGAAATGGTCTTCCTAGAATGACGAGAATTTGATGATCTTCCGCCATATCTAGGATCACAAAGTCGACAGGGATGATCAAATTCCCTACCCGACATGGCATGTTTTCCATAATACCAACGGGGTATTGAACGGAACGGTCTGTCAATTGGAGAATTATGGTTGTGGGTTTGAGTTCCCCTATACCAAGTCTCTCACTAACCGATAATGGCATCAAACTTACGCTAGCTCCTAAGTCAAGGACAACGTTATCAATGTTGATTCTGCCAACACAATAAGGAATCGTAAATGTACCCGGATCCTTTAATTTTGGAGGATTTTTATTTTGCAAGACATCGCTCACTTCCTTCGCCAACATAACATTTTTATATTCTTCTAGCCTTTCTTTTTCAAAAATTAATTTTTTCAAAGGTTTAACGGCTAAAGGTATATCTTCAATTTTTTTGAAATATGGAATGTTGACATTAATGGCATCTAGGTTTTCAAGGAATTCATCATAATCCTTGTCTTCTTTTCTAGGGGATTCCGTCCCTGAATTAGTCTCAATAATCGGTGGGATTGGACTATAATCAATTTTTTTAGGGTATTCATTTATCTTTTCTTGCTCATCCCTAGTTTTTACCACGTTCACATGCTCATTTGGCCTTTGAGGTTGACCGGGAAGAATCCCTTGTGGCCTACTCATTGGGATAGCCTGTTGAGCTTGTTGAGTTTCTAGCATCTTATTATGCGCTGCTAAGTTATCAAACCTAGCATTAAGAAGTTTAAAGCATTTCCTAAATTCATTATTGACCTTTTCTTGAGAATTTTTATTTTCCACTACGAAATCCATCAAAAGATCCAATTTTGATTTAGGGGGGAAGGTACTTGCATTGTTATTGAAATTCTTAGGTGCAAATCCCAGAGGTTGTGTAGATGGTTGCGGGTTTTGTGATGATGTTGCCATTTCGCGGGAAAAATTCGGTTTTTGCGTTTCTTTGAAAAACCAAATAAAACCGAAAAAAACGGAGTCGCCACGCCATTTTAATTTTGAGGGCCAAAACTTTGAAAAAAGCCCGAGATCAGAGATTTAGGTTCGGAGGTCATGTTACGCGTCGGGAAGGACGTTAGTGTGCACCCGACGCGCCTCGTAAAAACGAGTCTTCCAAGCTGAAAATCATTTGTGTGTGTGTGTGTGTGTGTGTGTGTGTTTTGGCCAAAATAAGTTGAAACTCAGAAAAATAAAAATTGGGATATCTTTTTAAGACTTTAAACTGATCCCATGATTTTTTGGAAGATTTTTGGATTGAGATTTGGTACTCAAAAGACCTTTTGAAGTTGAGAGCCATTTCTGCCAGAATGAAAAAGGCAGTGGACCTTTGATTTTGAAATGTATTCAAGGGTCTTAAAACTTCATAATCTGGATAAACTCAGAGAATGAAAGTTGTTCTAGACACCTTAAATAAAGTTTGTGCGAAGGAATTTTCCATTTTGGAGAAGATTTGAGGGGTCAAAACCTTCTGGAAACCTCAGATATGAGATCTGGATTCCCAGAAGCTGATGAACTAGCCTCTGAAAGAAAATTTGAAAATAGGAGTTTTACTCACCCAAAAAATAAGTTAAAATATGTCTGGAAAGCTCCGGATGTTGGCTACAAAAAGTATTTTGTAGTCAACACCAAATTCCAAGTTATTCTGTGTCCAAAAATTAAGACCATGGGCTGAGGTCTGAGAAAATTGCTACTGGACAGCAACTTCTCAAGAAAGAAAATATGATTTTAAGGGGGGGTTTTGCATCCATGCTTGTCCCCATTTCCCTAGGTTTTGGTTAGTGATCACTAGACATTTTAGTGGTGAATCAACTATACCAAACCATCCTTGGGGTACATTAGGACTAAGCATTTCATTTGCTTGGGGAGGGGGATTTTACCCTTTGAAATCAAGATTTAGTGCTTGAAAATGGTTTTTTAGGGTTTTGAAAGTGCATTTTTGCAAGTAAGCAAGAAAAGCTTTGAAAATAATGTTGATCTTTGTAGAAGATCATCCATGGAGATGGTCTTCCATGGTGATCTTCTTAGATCTAAAGAAAGAAGATGAAAGAACTACATTTTGTAGTTTGAAGATGCATGCATGGATGAGATTTAGGGTTAGGAAGAGGAGGGTTTACCAATCTTCCTTGTGTTCTTGAGTGGTTGGCTTGAGTGTATGAGTGTTTAGGGCTTGAATATGAGAGTGAGTGGATGAGTATGAATTGGGAAAGATTGGAGAGAAAAAGGTGACAATTCTTGAAGAATTCTCACTGTTTTCTCTCTATATTTCGCCAGAGGTTCGGTGCAATTGTGTTCTTTTTTCCTTATTTTTGTGACTGGAGGGCTCAATTTATAGCCCTCTGGAAATTACAAACATGTCCGCGCGGATGGATCCCCTCAAACAAGTGCTGTAATCGTTCATTAAATGCGGCTTCACTTTGGACAAGAGGAATAATCTTTTTGAAATTTCAAATTAATGGCCATTTGTGTCTCCAGCCATTGCTATTTGTGGTTTTATTCCTTTTGTTTTTCTTTTTAAGATTCTTTTTAAGGTTTAACCTTAAATAACAATGCCCATTTTACCCTCACTTTGTTAGAAAAGTTAGGATAGTTAGGAATTGTTAGAAATGTTATAACTTTCGTTAATTTTCTAACGAAAATTCTAACAAGCTCAAATTGGAGCACTTACAGTAGCCCCTCGGCGACGGCGCTTCGAAGGAAGCGGGGTCGTCGATAAGAGTAAGGCTCCATATTTGGCGGGATGATCGAGTGATCGGGTGGCCGAACCTAGCGATAGCTACCTACGTATCCCGAGTGGGAATCAAGCCGATCGTAGTTCGGGTCTTTGACCCTCGGAGATGATGGCGTTTAGGTGCCTCGAACCCGATGAGCGAGTTCTCGGCCGGTTGCCGGAAAGAAACTCATTGGGATAAGAGATGACCATTTTCGGTCTCGATGGCTATCCGCTCCTTTGGGGATAGGAATGACCATTTTCGGTCGATGGCTATCCGCTCTGGCTGGGGATAGGAATGACCATTTTTGGTCTGACGGGTATCCGCTCTGCGGGGATTTTTGTGATTTATCGTTTTTCTAGTGATAGCGTCTTAGGTGCCTCAAACCTTCGAGATGGCGTTTTAGGTGCCTCGGACCTTGGAGATGGCGTTTTAGGTGCCTCGAACCTTGGAGATGGCGTTTTAGGTGCCTCGAACCTTGATGATGATGGCTTTTTAGGCGCCTCGGACCTTAATTTGAAATGGCCTTTCGGTGGACTTCGTCTCGCCGCCGAAGGAGAGGGTGACCGTTTTGGTCGAGGGGTGGACCTAATGATAGGCTACCTACGTATCCCTAGTGGGAATCAAGCCCTTTCGTAGTTCGAGTACTACTCGAGATTCCGTTGGCTTTGGGATTCCGTTAACTTTTGGGATTTTGATAGCCTTTCATTGGGAAAAAATTGGACGTATTCGTCTGGGAAATCGGTCTTACGTTTGATCGCCGGGTGATTTTGATGAAAGATACGAGATTTCGTTATCTTTCTCGTGGCACTTGGCCTTACGTTTGATCTGTTTCGGGAAGATTTTGATGAAAGATACGGGATCTCGTTATCTTTCTCGGCACCTTGGTCTTACGCTTCGATCGCCGGGGAAGATTTTGATGAAAGATACGGGATCTCGTTATCTTTCTCGGGGCACTCGGTCTTACGTTTGACCGCCGGAAGATTTTGATGAAAGATACGGGATCTCGTTATCTTTCTCGGGGCACTCGGTCTTACGTTTGACTGCCGGGGGTGATTTTGATGAAAGATACGAGATTTCGTTATCTTTCTCAGGGCACTCGGTCTTACGTTTGACTGTCGGGGAAGATTTTGATGAAAGATACGGGATCTCGTTATCTTTCTCAGGGCACTCGGTCTTACGTTTGACTGCCGGGGAATATTTTCTTGACAAGGGGCTGACTTTGGTTATCTTTGGTTAACTCTGTCAAGTCGGGACCGAATTGCGAGTCCCGAATTTTAAGGGGCAAAAGGGTCATTTTGACCCTGACAATCTCATCCGCGCGGGCAGGAATGGAAAGTCAGGGGTATTAATGGGGCCAACGCCCTTCTTCTTCCTCAGTCCAATTTTCTGAAATTGTCGAGAGCAGAGAGAGAAAAACTGCAAAATCCGCCATTTTTGGCCATTTAAGCTTCAAAATTCTTCCGATTTCTTCGATTTTTCAAGCAATGGAACACGGGGAAGGCGCTTTTCAAGGCCAAGGACGTGGTCCCATAGCGGAGAGGCGATTGGAGCTCGTCCGGATGAGGAGGCATTACAACCTCTCGCAATCGGTTACGGAGGAGCATTACCCCGATGCTTGGCAACATTGGGCTTCGGATCCGCATCTCCGAACGGTATACTTCGAATCCTCTTGATCCTCTTGTCGATTTCTTGCTTGAAATTTTTGGGTGATTTTTGAATTTTTTTTTTTGAAAATTCGAATGATTGATGTTCTTGGCTTTGAATCTTGATTTTGATGCTTTGCATGTTGTAATGAGTATATGAGTAACCCAAAATGTGCATTTTGCTTGGGAAAAAGAATTGGCATTTTTGCCACGTTTTTTTTTTTTTTTTTTTTTCAATTCGAAAATTACATGTGAAAATTCGAAGAATTGTGATATTTTTTTTTTTTGAAATTGAATATTGCATGTTCTTGATGATGATTTTTTTTTTGAAATTGAATTTTGATATTGATGAATGATGATGCAATGCATGCATTTTGTTTGGAAAGAATGGGCATTTTGCCAATATGAGATGTATGTATGTTTAGGATTTTTTTTTTTGAAAAGTGGGACGGATTTTTCCTCCCGTTGCATGTAAGATGGATGATATGCATGTATGCATTTTTTTTTTTTGTTGAAAATGGGACGGAGTTTTTACTTCCGTAGGAATGCATCTTTTTTTTTTATGAATGCATTGGGACTTGCTGAAAATTGTTTTATTTCATGCGAGAAAAATGGGGCTATGCTCATTGTCTGCTGTTATGCTGTCGAATTTTTTTTTAATGTAAATGCAAATGCAATCTTTTTGACATTTTCTCTCTCCCCCTTTTTTTTTTACAGGGCGGACACCGTTTTGTGACTGAGCAAATTCAACAAAATGAAGACTCGAGGATCGGTGGAGTCTGTGATTGACTTGTGGGACCGGCTTCCGAACGCGGGCCGAGGAGCTTTGTCGAGTCCGAGACAGATCGTTGTTGAGACGGGGCTCTGGGAGTTCGTCGAGTGCTTGAGGGGACTGGTCAAGTTCCCTAAGAGCAAGGGCTTCGATGTTCGCTCTAGCGCAAAGATTGGTGGGATGCGACCCACACATTCCACTTCTTCCGGGGCGAGGCGACCGTTACGCCTTCGACTATGCCGCGATCACGGGTCCGTCCTTCAATGGACGCAAGATTGAGTGGAGAGATGGCTACGGTGACGCGGACCTGCAGGATCTTCTTGGATTTTTCCCTATTCCCAAAAAGGGGATGGGGATGGAGTATGCCGTGGTCTACGGTAAGATTGTGGAGACCATCGCGAGTTACGAGGCCGGGAGGATAGGTTTAGCGCCGAGCGCATTGCTAGGTCCTTCCCGTGGTTTACTTTCTCGAGCACGCTCTTTGGTCATGCCGAGGACGGCGGTCTTTGCCTTGCCGAGGTCCTTGGAGGACATGGAGACGGTTGGAGATGTTTCCCGGGGGAGGCCGGCCGGGCCGAGCCGTATTTCGCTCTGATAGATACACAGGAAGGCCGTGAGCTCCTTGTACCGCTTCGAGTTTGCTCCGGAGGTATAAGCTCTCTTTTTGCTTTCCCTCTTTCCTTTGAGCACGCACCTTTTTTTTTTTTGCACTTGGATTGATTCGATCTTTGCCTTGGCGGTGCATGGGCGCCGGAGTTCTTCCACGTCACGGTGTGGAGGCACCGAGGCGTACGTCGGGCGTATCCGGCCATGCAGCCTTGGTCCAAGCATGCCCGGAAAAGATAAGCTCCAGGGGCGTACGACTCGTGTACGCGGATTGCCTTCCTTTCGACGGAGGCCGAGACAGATGAGGGGATGATATTCTTCCCCGGGATCGCTTTGAGTTAGCGCACCAAGGGCGCCGAGGTCCGGACAAAGGCAATGAGGATTCTGAGAGGTCCGACTCCGCGATGCATATTATCTAGGAGAGAGGGTGACGCGTCGCATGGCGTGAACTCGCCATTGTTGACACCGGTGGAGCCTCCCGCCGATATGATGCACTCCGAGCGATCGGTCCGTGACTGGGATGATTACCGAGCAGTGTCAAGCACTTCTGACTTCGTGGCGATTGAGCCGTATGCGACGTTCGTCTTCGAGGAGGCCGAGGATGCCTCGGGTTTTGGATAGGGAGGGGCTTGGGATCCCGCGGTACCCTCGGACGGATTTTTCCTATATCCAGGATGGGGTCCGATTGAGGGTGCGAGATCCCTCACCCGAGCGACTTCCACGAGCTTTCCGGCCTCGTCCGGTATGAAGGTATGGCTTCACCTTTTCCCCTTCTTTTCTTTCTTTTGTTTCATCATCTTTAGCATCACCTCTTTTTTTTTTTGACGCTTTTGCTTTTGTGCAGCTTTACTGAGGTGGTCGTCGAGAAGCCGACGAAGCAAGTGATCGGGGCTAAGAGATTCATACGGAGGATGGTTGCTTGCGGGCACCTCGTGCTAGGGCGAGGAGACCACGACCGACACCCGTCCGACGGGAGGCTTCTCCTATTCCCTGAGACTTCTTCCGAGACCCCTCTTTCTCCTCTCATTGATCACCGCGCGGCACCGCCTTCGGATCACGTCATTCTTGGGGATCCGTACGGCAGTGGACACGTCTCGGCGGCATGGTGGGTCGTCTCCGTATGTTCAGGAGTCGGACGCCTTCACCTTCGGATTCGATTTCTTCAGGATCCGGGTTTACCCTATCGAGTGTGCCGGTTGGTCCCGACGAGCCTCTTTCTCGGGAGATGAGGACGATTCTCGAGCCCGAGACTTTCAGTGGCTCCCGACGAGGCGGGCCCGAGCCGCAAGAGGGACCGGGACGACGTCGGTGCGCCTGGGGATTCTGATTGATTATCTTTTTTTTGAGATTTAGATTTGTACAGATTATGCACATTTTTTTTTTGGATGTAATAATTTAGGATTTTATTTTTGTTTGTTTTTTTTTTTATGCACACTCTCTTTTTTTTTTTGGAATGTAATAATTTAGGATTTTATTTTTGTTTGTTTTTTTTTTTTTTTGCACACTCTCTTTTTTTTTGGAATGTAATTATTTAGGATTATTATGTAATGCAAGTGAATGCAATGTTGCATGAGCCTTGTTTTTTTTTTTTTTTTTTTTTGCAAGTGGTGTTAGTGTTTGACCGGTTTGGGGAGGTTTTTTTTTTGCACCGGTTTCGAGCAACCGTGACGTAATATTCCTCTTTGGTGTAGCAAATAGGAACTCGTTGCATTTTTCGATGAAAACAGAACATGTCCGCGCGGAGGGGACCCGCATCTCGACACTGTCCTTTGATTTTGCTTTAAATCTGGGCTTTGCTTTATTTCAAATTCAAATATCTTCTTCAACCTCCAAATTCAAACAGCCATTTTCGGGAGGAAGAGAGAAAAACCATGGAAAACCTTAGCAAAGCTCCCTCAAAGTTATGCCAAGAATCCCAAATGTCATTTTTCAACAAGTTCAAGGATTGGGCCCGGGAAATTATGCATGAGAGAAGATCTTTCTTTGAAGAACGGTACAAGGTGAGGTGCTTGTGGTCTCTCAAAGAATTGGTTCCGGATTACGACCTCTTGAGAGCTTCTTCTTCGTTTTGGGATACTAGAAGGCATGTCTTTTGCCTTTCCTTCAACGAGATTGTTCCGACTGTCAAGAATTTCGGGCCTTGCTTGGAGGTCCTGAGGTGGAAGAGATAGCGGTCCCTTTGCCCGAGGGGCTTCTTTGTTGACAGATTGTGCGTCCTCCTTCATCTTTCCCTGAGGAAGCGCAAGGTATGATCCGCGGTCCCGATCATCTCGATATTTCCGGTCTTCCCGACAGATTTAGGGGCCTAGGCTTGGTGGATGATGCCTATTGGGATGCCCTTGCACTTTGTATGTTTGGCACCCGTTCATGGTCTATTCCTTTCGGGATCCGCCATCGGCCTCTCGCCGGATGTTGTCGTTCACCGTCGCCCGGGCGTAGATGTCGTTCCTTTGATTCTTGGGGAGACTTTTCATGCTCTCGACCGATTAGCTACCGGACGGCGGTACATGCACGGGCAGCCCGTTTCTCTTGACCCCGTGGCCGATGGAGCGCTTTGGGGTTCTTCGGGAAACCTCTCGATATGATCGTGCCTTGGAGTTTTGCCAGAGAGGTGTTGATGTAGATTTTGATGATCGTGGCTCGTGGAGCGTTGGATGGCGGGTCGCCGCATCGAAGATATCGATGGTTGGTGCCTCTTTGGCGGGTGGAGACTCGCAGAGTGCTTCAGACGGGTCCCATGTGGTTATGCTTCCGGGGCTTTCTCACCCAGCTTTCTACATTCCGGCTCCGGTCCTTAGGCGGCTTGGCTTGGAAGCAGGTTCCTTTGGAGGGCTTTGATGATGTAGCCACCGTGGTGGTGGCTCCCGCTTTCCATGGATGATCCCTCGGTGTTTCCATTTCTTTCCCGAGCATGGAGGTATGATGCCTTTCCTCCTCGGGTCATTCTCAAAGCGTCCGAGACCGGTGTTCTCGACCACTGTACCCGGATTGGTACGAGGGGCATCCGGGAGAGACTCGCATGGCTATTTTGAGGCGGCGTGAGGCCATTATGGGTGCGGAGGACCCGATCAAGCTTCGAGAGGAGGAGGGCCGAGGCGAGGGCCAACCCTCATGACAAAAGAGCGGAGACGCCGTGGATCGATTATGAGGCTTACGTCAAGAGACGTGAGAGGAGGGCTCCTATGTTACCGCCTAGGTTACAGAGATGAGGGATGACGCTAGGGCTACTAAGGCCCCGACAGAGGCCGGTTTGATAGACCCTGTTCCTATACCAGTAGCTTGGTAGGAGGAATACCGACATTTTTCCGGCTCGTAAGAGAAAGACTCGGAGGGGGAAGAAGAAGGGAGAGGCCGATACGAGTGGCTTGGAGTGACTCGAGGTTTCCAAGTATCCCTTTCTTGCCATGACAGAGACACATTAATTTGTTTATGTATCTTAGTTTTCCTTTAGCAGTTGCCGCTGTAGGAATGAATCGGGCTTAGACTCATCAAAGAGCTTTTAACTTGTAATGAATATTTGAATTGCTTTAGAGTTTTTCGAGACGCTTTCATGGTCCGATCAATCGTATTGATGCCAAAGTATGGCTTTTATTTGTGTTTTAGACCGAACCGTTTCCGCCGCCTACGTTCCCCTCATTTTGAGGAGCTCAGTCTTCGTAGTTCAACCCGGTGAACTCTTTTTTGTTTTTTTTTTTGTTTTTTTTTTTTTTTGGTGCAACCCCGTTTTTTACCTAGGCCGCCCTTTTCGGGTTTCTAACCTAGTTGGGTATTACTCTTTAACACTCTTTTTTTTTGTTTTTTTTTTTTTTGTTTTTTTTTTTGGTGCAACCTCGTTTTTTACCTAGGCCGCCCTTCTCGGGTTTCTAACCTAGTTGGGTATTACTCTTTTAGCACTCTTTTTTTTTTGTTGTTTTTTTTTTTTGTTTTTTTTTTTTTTTTTTTTTTTACGCGTAGTAATCTCGCGCAGCCTTGTCACCATTCACCGGTGTACAAAGGGATTCCCGTCGAGGTCTCAATGAAGCTGTATGCTCCTCCGGAGAAGATCTTCCGGACGACATATGGCCCAACCCATACAAGCTCCCATTTGCCGAGAGGGTTGATACGGGTGACCGGGGCTTTTCTTTTAGAACGAGATCACCTTCTCGGATCTCCCGATGCTTTACTTTCTTGTCGAAGGCTCGCCATTCTTCCTTGGTAGGCCCGAATGTGTTCCATGGCCTTCGGTCGGCGTTCGTCTAGTAGGGCCAATTCGTCATGGCGACTGGAGCCATTCGACCTCGTTGATCCCGCTTTCCAGCCAGATACGGAGCGAGGGGATTTCTAGCTCGATTGGGAGTACGGCTTCCATTCCGTATGTGAGGGCAAAAGGTGTTTCCCCGCTTGCCGCTCGATCGATGTTCTCGTAGCCCCGCAGTGCCAAGTGTAACTTCGGGCCAATCTCCGCCTTGGATGCCCATTTTCCGGATGATATTTTCGAGTCTTGTTTGCTTTGCTTCGACGGCTCCGTTGGTTTGGGGCTGTAGGGAGATGACTTGTGACGGGTTATTCGGAATTCCGCCGGCTTTTCACATTCCCCTTCGGTGGGATCCATTATCCGAGATGATTTCGGCTGGCAACCCGTATCCGCACATGATGTTTTCTTTGATGCAAGAGGGCAACTTTCTTTGAATTGAGGATTTTGTAGGACTTTGCTTCAACCCACTTGGTGAAATAATCCACGGCTACCAGGACGAACTCGTGGCCGCATCGCTCGATTGTGTGATTTTGCCTTATGACATCAATTCCCCAAGTGACGAAAGGCCGAGGGTTGTCATGTAGTATAACTCGTGAGGAGGCAAGTGATTAAGATTTGAGTATCGCTGACATTTGTCGCAGCTTTTGACAAACTGGATGCAGTCGGCTTCCATGGTGGTCCACAAATACCCCATTCTCGGTATGATTTGCATCGTAGCTCGAGCATTCATGTGAGGGCCGCAGTACCACCATGTATTTCTTTCATGAGTTCGGTAGCCTCTTGTTTGCCGATACATCGCAGAGGGGGCCTTGATAACGTTTTTGTATAACATGTTTCCCAAAAGAACATAATGGGAGGCGAGCCGCCCAGTGGCCGAGAGACTTTTTGCTTTGATTCCTTCTTTATATTCCCCATCTTCGTTTTTGAAAGAGGCCTCGCCATCCTTCAGTAATCGATAAATCTGAGTGTACTGTGGATCATTGATCGGTTCGGCTTCCGCTTCAATTTCGAAGCAATAGGCGGGGTTTTCTCTTCTCCCGACTCAATGGTTTAACGTACTCTTCCTTCGTGTATCTCGACAAGAGAGGCTAGTGTAGCCCAGAGCATCCGCGAACCCGTTTCGGTCTCTTGGCGAGGTAATGAAAGCCGATTTCTTTGAATTGAGTTACTAACTCTTCCATGTAAGCATGATACTTCGCAAACCCGATCCACGGTCTTCCATTTGTTAGAGACTTGATTGATGATGAGGGCGAGTCACCGTACACCTCCAATTCCTTGATATTTCTTTCAAGGGCGGCTTCCAACCCAGCTATGCAAGCTTCATATTCGGCGGCGTTGTTGGTGACTTCGAAGTTCAGCCTTGCTTGCATGGGGGCGTGTTCGTCGGTAGGATCGACTTGAAGCATTCCTATCCCGTTCCTCTTTTGTTTGACGCCCGTCGAAGAAGAGTTGCCAGCGATTTTCTCCTTCTATAGCGAAGATTCCATCATCGGGAAATTGAGGTTCGAGTCCTCGGGACTCATCACTTGGGAAATCGGCCGAGATGTTACGCCATTATGCGTCCTTTTACGGATTTCCTTGAAACATAAGCGATGTCATATTCGGCCAAAAAGAACGACCATTTTGCCAATCCCATGGAGATGGAAGGCTTGCCGAACAGATATTTGATGGGGTCTATCCTTGAAACAAGATGTATCGGGTGAGCCTGCATGTAGTGTTTCAACCTCCTCACTACCCAGACCAAACCTGCGCAAGTCTTCTCGCAAGCGAGTAATTGAGTTCGCTTCCTTGGAGCTTTCGCTACGAAATAGATGGCGTTTTCGACTTTCGAATCTTTTTCTCTTGAGCTAGCATAGCCCCAATTGCTTTGTATCCGTGACGCTTAGATATAGCAAGAGTGGCTTTTGCCGATGTGGTGGGCAGAGAATCTGGGATTCACAAGGTATGCCTTAACTGCTCAAAGGCAAACCGACATTCGGGGTCCATTACTGTGTAGGCATTCTTTTTCATCAACTTGAAGATTGGCTCGCGGTCGAGGTCACTCGATTTACAAAGCGGCTTATGTATTGCGATCTTCCCATGAAGGATTTCACTTACGTCGGCGTCCGTGGTGGCTTCATTTCAACTATCGCCTTGATTTTACGGGGATCTACTTCGATTCCCCGTTACGTCACCATATATCCTAGTACCTTGCCTCGTCTTGCACCGAAAGTGCACTTGGTGGATTCAGCCTCATGCTTTGTGGTCTCGGAGGCGGCCGAAGAATTTTCTCAAATCAACAAAGTGCTGGCCATCCGATCCCCTGGAATGTATTATCATGTCGTCCACATAGACCTCAATTTCTTTGTGGATCATGTCATGGAACAGCCGTAGCCTGCCCTCTCGTACGTAGCCCCAGCATTCTTTAGTCCGAATGGCATGACCGTGTAGCGTATGTGCCCCAAGGGGTTGTGAAGGCATTTTGGCTTGATCTTCTTACGCCATTTTGATTTGGTTGTAGCCGCAGAAACCATCGACGAAAGATTTGACTTCGTGGTTGGCCGTGGAATCTACCAAAATGTCGATGTTTGGCAAGGGGAAATCGTCTTTTGGGTAGCTTTGTTCAAGTCTCCGAAGTCTACGCGGCATCGGATCTTTCCGTTGGCCTTGGTCACCGTCGCTATGTTGGACGGCCATGTTGGGTATTCAATGACCACGATGAACCACATACTGAGCATCTTTTCTATTTCCTCTTTCACTTGTAAGGACCATTCGGGCTTAATTCTTCTTAGCTTACGCTGCGGCTTGACTTAAGGTCGAGCGGTATTCGGTGCTCAACTATGGAAGGATCGAGGCCTGGCATATCTTTATAGGACCATGCGAACACATCCACGAATTCTTTTAGCGGCTCGATTAGGGCAACCCTTTCGGTCCCTTCGAAGAAACTACCAATCTGCGTCTCTTTAGGCTCTTCCGCGTTCCCAAATTCACACTTGTCAAAATCTCTTCGGCGGCTTGGGCTCGATTTTCCTCTTTCCTGACAACCCGCTTAAAGATTTCTTTGATATATTGTTCATTTAATGTGTACGCCTCTTCATCTAGTGAATCGTTATTAAGCGTTTTTAGATTATTAGTTAATTCATCATTAGTTAAAGTGGCAATTAAGGGATACTCGAGAAAGGTTCATCATTTCATTGAAGACGAAGGGAATACAACGTTCGCTACGGACTCGTAGTCTTCGGGCGTAAGGCCATCTGGACGACTCGAGAGACTCGAACTCAACAATGAGAGACTCCGGAGGACTTTACAAAGGTTGACACGAAAGGACGGGGGACCAATCCAAGCTTGGTGATCATTTCCTCTTTGGTCGCGGACGGGCCCGAGAGAGTTTCCCAATTCTTTAGCGGCATTCTTGTCGGTGGCTTCACAACCCGGAAAGGCATGGTCTCTGTGCTCCCTCTTCGGTCGTTGCTATCATCTCTTTGTACGAACCGAGAATCAACCGTGTTTGGCATCCGAAAGCCGAGCATGTGGATGTAGGGATCTTCCTCACCCAGGGACTTCCGTTTCGTCACAATCGACCGCTCAATCCGGATGTAAGGACGCATTGCGTCTCGGTGAGCCGCTAGAAAAATCTCATGTCCCATACTCGAGCGGAAAGGCTTGGCGGGTAGTTCGGCAAGGAGGACGTCCCACACGACGTTCATAGATTCGAGCCGAGTCCGCCGGTGTTTGCGACTTTTATCATGAAAATCTTCTCGCCGGCGAGGCGAAGAATGGGTTTGCGAGAATGCGACAAATGCGCGTGATTGAGGACCGGGACTCAGTGTGCAGTATCATGGCGGCGTTCGGCGTTTCCTTCCGATACGACTCCAAGTGTTGGAAATAGCAATTAAATTTGATGAATCGAACTTCTTCTGAGTCCGCTTGCTTGAGTGTGTCGACATAGTTGGCATCGCTAGATTCCAAAGGATGCCGGCGAGACTTGCCTCTTGAAGGATGTAGCCCGGTGTTTGGCTGTGGGTGTTCTTGGCTATTGTTTCGGCTTCGTTCCCTATGAGGAAGCTGTCACCTCTTATGACTTCAAGGTCTCCCTTAGGTTGATGAATTTGACGCATTGGTGGAGAGTGGAGGCTATGGCTTTCATGTGATGCAACCAAGGGCGCCCTAGTAGAGCCGCGAACTCGGAGGATATCCATTCCATGGAACTTTGCGGGCACCATTTGGGTTTCGTACTGCAGTTCCAGAGTCACCGTCCCCCAATGGGACGAGACGAACCGTCGTAGGCTTTGACAGTCCGGGTAGATGGGATCACGCGCCTTTCATTTATGCGGAGGGCCCTCATCATGCTGAGGGGAAGGACATTTACCGATGATCCATTGTCCACTAATACCCCAGGGAGTGACATGGTGTTGAGCCGAATAGTGATGTACAAAGCTTCATTGTGTTGGGAGACATCTCTTGGCAAATCTTCATCGCAGAAGGTGATCATACTCCCGTATAGGTGAGGATCATAGATTTGGTCCTTGTCTCGGGACGGAGAGTCATCAAGCCAGTCGCTTCGTGCCTTTTTCTTGCGAGGTAGAGTCTTTGCCGAAGCCCCTGGGTTATACTGATGCCTTTTGTGGCGGTTGCCATCTCTAGTCAACATGTTGATTGAGTGGGAGCGCCCAGGCGCGTCGGTTTTCTTCATCGGTGTATATTCGGGAGCCTGGACAAACCGAACCTTGGGCGACCCCGAGGGGTTGGACTTACGTTGCGGTACTTTGGTATCCGAAGGTCTCAATTCCGTCGTTGGCAAGGCTTTTACGTTCTTTCACCCCTTTTTGCTTTGGGGAAGACTGACTGAGTAGAGTACATAATAATCAAATCCCCCGGATGGCTCCCGAGCGTTCCCACCGTTATCACCGGCCTCGAATCTCTCCTTCAATTTTTGCCGGGAGGAAATTTTCTTTTTCTTAGGAGGACGGTCCTCGTGTATCCGATCCCGATAGTCCCTTTCAAGGCAATCGGGACAAGCCACAAATATCCCACCAAATGTGTTCTACTACCGTGGCGGATTTGGGACCTCAGTTGAGCGGTGTTGGAATGACTTTGAGTGGAACCGGTCCGGGGATCTGCCGGACTCATCCGGTAGCGAGTGATTGGACTCGTCGGATAATGAGAGATATTGAGGTCCCGGGAACGGGCACATGTTTGTCTTTCAAGGTAGCCCCGGTCGGTTGGGATATTGTTAAGGTCCCGAAGTGGCGTGTGGCCTCTTCAATCCGGGCTGCCGTCTGCTGCGGCGTTCTTCCAGGACTTTGATGGCTGACCATATTCCTTCAACTGTTCCCTCGATTTTCATCACTCAGCCGATATTTGTGGGATCATCACTTTGAGAGGGGACAACCGACGTATACCGAACTCTTTCGTCCCGATCGGCTCGTTTGGGGGCCGGTTGCCACTGTAGTCGGCGGGGCGAGGAGTCCCGGCGGTGGAAGCATAGGAATCTTGGGGTAGCATTTTGATGTATCCGGATCGTTAAGAAGAGGAGGAGAACCCTCTTCTGTCTTTGCGGTAAAAGTGCCATCGGAATTGAGACCGATAGTCAAACCATGACTTGCGACTACCCCCGCAGGTCATCAATTTGAGCCTCATGTCGAAGTCTCATTTGTTCTACCAACCGGATCCAACATGCTGTCTGTCCGAGGGATTTTGGAGGACGGAGTAACGTTATCCCCATCATTACCTGGCCGATGCGTACATTCTCAAACCCGGAGTCGGAACAAACGGTGAGGCCGACGATGCGCTTGACTCTTCCCAACCGACAAACGGTGACCCGGTGCCCGAAACCAAGCTTTGTACGGAGCTGCGGGGGAAAGGACATGAAGGTTCGGATGTCCGGGAATGGAAGGAGGGTAGGTGTTTGGGCTTTTGGCTCATGCAACATGCAGCTTATTTGTTCACGTTTACTTAAAACATGTTTTATTAACCTAATCGGTTGGAAAAGATTGCTCTTCTTTTCGCAAACTACTCGATTCTTGGATCGGTGGGCCCCGTCACTACGTCTATAAGCCCCTCGTATTCCACCCGTATTTCGACCTCCCAGGTGGACACCCGGCGAGGGTCCTATAGGGCAAGCGGGTCCCACCGACCGAAAGAAAACGATCCTAAAAGTCGGCGGGTAATCGAGTCTTAACGAACATTCGATGTAAATTACGGACAAAGCCGACGTCAAAAGTCAAGATCATGTCCGAGGGACTCGACAAAAGTCGGCATGATTTGACCGATACGCGTCCACGATTGATCTTGACTTGTCGTCGCTAAGCCGTAATTAGGCATGGAATAATCATTAATCCTTGATGACTCGGTGTCAATCTTTGGGAGTCGGTGTATAATTTGTGCCGCCGAGCCGAAGTCAAGGCGCCGGTCAATATCTTGGTCAAAGTCCGCGGCGGAAAACCGCGTAACTTCGACCGATTAGGGACCCGAAAGATATTGAGTCGGTATGCCGACAAAGGCTTGAAAGGAAAGGTCTATACACGGACGGGGCATGACACGGAACCGGACTAAAAACCAACCGGGTCTCGGACAAAGTGTGTCACGGACAAGTGCATGGTCGACACGAGGCTCCATGGGATGTTTGGGTAGTCCTGTGCTCATCCGAGAGGCGTAATAAGACCAAACGGACCGCGACAAGGATTTCCCCGGGTTAAGGACGTAGTGTGCAGTGTACGGTCACGTGCGCGTAGTGTGCAAGCAGTCTATATTCTTTTTCTGAGTAAAATAGAGATTTTTTTATGTGTCTTAAAAAATATGATGCATGATTTTTTTTTTTTGGAAATTTTCTCTTTTTTTTTTGAATTTTTTTTTGAAAATTTTAATGAGCACATAAGCACGAAAATTCCGACAGTTAGGGACATTATTCCGACAGTCAAAATTTTGACTTTCTCCGAGGCGGCCAAAACAACATGAAATCTGTGCAAAAATCAACACACACATAAAAATGATTTTCAAAGCCGGGACGGAAGCTTGACCCTCAAAAGCCTTTTTTTTTGAAAACGGTGATACCGGTACGTGGGATTGTTAGACCACAATTTATCCCCGACTCGTGTTAGGAGGCGATAACGGGAAATTTAGTGGTTTCCACCAATATACCGAATACCATTTTTTATTAAAAAGCTTAGTCCCCAGCAGAGTCGCCACTGTGATGATGTTGCCATTTCGCGGGAAAAATTCGGTTTTTGCGTTTCTTTGAAAAACCAAATAAAACCGGAAAAAACGGAGTCGCCACGCCATTTTAATTTTGAGGGCCAAAACTTTGAAAAAAGCCCGAGATCAGAGATTTAGGTTCGGAGGTCATGTTACGCGTCGGGAAGGACGTTAGTGCGCACCCGACGCGCCTCGTAAAACGAGTCTTCCAAGCTGAAAATCATTTGTGTGTGTGTGTGTGTGTGTGTGTGTGTTTTGGCCAAAATAAGTTGAAACTCAGAAAAGTAAAAATTGGGATATCTTTTTAAGACTTTAAACTGATCCCATGATTTTTTGGAAGATTTTTGGATTGAGATTTGGTACTCAAAAGACCTTTTGAAGTTGAGAGCCATTTCTGCCAGAATGAAAAAGGCAGTGGACCTTTGATTTTGAAATGTATTCAAGGGTCTTAAAACTTCATAATCTGGATAAACTCAGAGAATGAAAGTTGTTCTAGACACCTTAAATAAAGTTTGTGCGAAGGAATTTTCCATTTTGGAGAAGATTTGAGGGGTCAAAACCTTCTGGAAACCTCAGATATGAGATCTGGATTCCCAGAAGCTGATGAACTAGCCTCTGAAAGAAAATTTGAAAAGAGGAGTTTTACTCACCCAAAAAATAAGGTAAAAATATGTCTGGAAAGTTCCGGATGTTGGCTACAAAAAGTATTTTGTAGTCAACACCAAATTCCAAGTTCTTCTGTGTCCAAAAATTAAGACCATGGGCTGAGGTCTGAGAAAATTGCTACTGGACAGCAACTTCTCAAGAAAGAAAATATGATTTTAAGGGGGGTTTTGCATCCATGCTTGTCCCCATTTCCCTAGGTTTTGGTTAGTGATCACTAGACATTTTAGTGGTGAATCAACTATACCAAACCATCCTTGGGGTACATTAGGACTAAGCATTTCATTTGCTTGGGGAGGGGGATTTTACCCTTTGAAATCAAGATTTAGTGCTTGAAAATGGTTTTTTAGGGTTTTGAAAGTGCATTTTTGCAAGTAAGCAAGAAAAGCTTTGAAAATAATGTTGATCTTTGTAGAAGATCATCCATGGAGATGGTCCTCCATGGTGATCTTCTTAGATCTAAAGAAAGAAGATGAAAGAACTACATTTTGTAGTTTGAAGATGCATGCATGGATGAGATTTAGGGTTAGGAAGAGGAGGGTTTACCAATCTTCCTTGTGTTCTTGAGTGTTTGGCTTGAGTGTATGAGTGTTTAGGGCTTGAATATGAGAGTGAGTGGATGAGTATGAATTGGGAAAGATTGGAGAGAAAAAGGTGACAATTCTTGAAGAATTCTCACTGTTTTCTCTCTATATTTCGCCAGAGGTTCGGTGCAATTGTGTTCTTTTTTTTCTTATTTTTGTGACTGGAGGGCTCAATTTATAGCCCTCTGGAAATTACAAACATGTCCGCGCGGATGGATCCCCTCAGCGTGCACTGTTCATTAAATGCAGCTTCAGCTTTGGACAAGAGGAATAATCTTTTTGAAATTTCAAATTAACAGCCAGTTTTGTGTCTCCAGCCATTGCTATTTGTGGTTTTATTCCTTTTGTTTTTCTTTTTAAGATTCTTTTTAAGGTTTAACCTTAAATAACAATGCCCATTTTACCCTCACTTTGTTAGAAAAGTTAGGATAGTTAGGAATTGTTAGAAATGTTATAACTTTCGTTAATTTTCTAACGAAAATTCTAACAAGCTCAAATTGGAGCACTTACAGGTTTAGAACGTTGTTATTCTTATAGGAGAAGTTGAGGTGATTCCTCCATTCGGGATTATATGTATTAGAATACATCCCCCCCCTTCTGTCCAAAAGAATTTACAAAGTTCACTTGATCATTAGAACTAACGTCAAGTAACTCGCAATTATCCGTACTATGTGAGTTAGACCCACATAGTTCACATAAAACATTTACATTAGTCACAGGATTGACATTAAGATTTTCAATTTTTTTCAAAAGCATGTCAACCTTAGAAGAGAGAAGAGTAACTGCATCAACATTATATTTGCCAGGCGTACCTTATTGCTGCTCCTTCTCATTTGACCATTGGTAATGGTTCAATGCAATATTTTCGATAAGGTCATATGCCTCATCGACTCCCTTGTTCATCAATGCTCCTCCTGCAACGGCATCAATGGTCTCTCTTGTCTTGAATATGAGACCGTTGTAGAAGGTGTGAACAATCAACCACTTTTCAAGCCCGTGGTGGGGGCACATTCTGAGAAGTTTCTTGAACCGCTCTCATGCATCATACAAAGTTTCACTATCTGTTTGACAGAAGTTAGTGATCTTTGTGCGTATTTGGGATGTTTTGCTCGGTGGGAAAAATCGACCAAGGAATGCTTCTTGAATTTGGTCCCATGTTGTCAATGAATTTTGGGGGACCGAATTCAACCATTGCTTCGCCTTATCCTTAAGAGAGAAAGGAAAAAGGCGCATCCGAATCGCTTCTGGGGTAACATTTTGAATACATGTGGTATCACAATATTCAAGGAATGTTTGGATGTGGAGATGAGGATCTTCGAAAGTGGTGCCGCTATATTGGTTATTCATAACCATATGCAAAAGTTGTGGCTTTATCTCAAAGTGTGCCGCTCTGGCATTCGGCACACCTATAGGGGATCTAGTTCCCGGGGTACTTGGATTCACAAAGTCCCGTAGGGTCCTAGCTGGTGTCTGTGGATCTCCTTCCGCCATATGTTTGCTTAGTGTATCTTTAAATTTTCTTAACCTTTCGTGAAAGCTTCGTTCGGATTCTGGATCAAAATTGTCAAAGAATGTCCGAGCCCGTTTCATACACTATAAGAAAAACACTCAAAGAGAGATTAAATGTAACAATTTATCGGAAGTAAAGACAAAACAATATGAAAATAAAATAAAACAAAAAATTTATGTAGTAAAGGCAAAAACTAAAAGTAAATCGTTGTCCCCGGCAACGGCGCCAAAAACTTGTCGAGGTCGAAACCTAACAATTTATTTAATATCAGCAAGCGCACGGGCTATTGCAATATAGAGGGTGCAAGTACGGGTCGATCCCACAGAGACATGATTTACTTAGAAATTATTTTTGTCTTTATTAAAATTATAGAAAAGATTGGGGGAGATAAAGATTGATTTTGAAAATAGAAAGAAACATATAAAGAAAATACTTTAAAAACTTTATAAACGAAGCATTCTCAGGATTGAAAATCATACACATAATTTGTTCATCAAATAGTCATTGTTTTAAAAAATAAAGGTTTTCATAAAAATCAAAGATGGTATGTTAGGCCTACACTACTTCGGGTTAAGACATTAGCGTTTGTATTCTTCACTAATTATGCCCTAACTATTTGAGATGTCCGTTTATGGTACTCCTGCCCTATCACAAACGGGCATTCCGGCTTATCTCTAGCTGACCATAATTAGTAAGAACCCACTAAGAACGAGAGTCAACATACTTTCCATTAAAGGAACATCCCTAGGCCGTTGAACTACTTTCGTGATCAATGGAACCCAGTTTCTTTATATGGTTCCGTCAATCGAGATTCTCCGCTAGGTCCTTCTCTCAATTGACTGAATCATACAAGTTAGACATCTCCAAAATGTAAGACATTTAGAGATTAATATAAAGAAATTGTTTAGATGAAGATAGAAGACAAGACTTTCACATTTTTAAGGTGATGAACAGTTTATGCTTTGAGTTTCCAATCCCAAGAACAAGGGGGATTACTCACTAGCCATGTAAAACAGATAAGCAATAATAATAAGAATAGAGTAAGAGAAACTTATGAGAGATGAATGGCTGGAAATAATGCTTCACTTTATTGCTTCTTTTCCAAAGTAACTTCAAGAACAAATGTAGACTTGAATCTTCAAAGGATCTTTGGAAATCAATGTAATAAGTATTTGTATCTAATTTCTAACAATCTCTGATGAATATTCTATGAAAATTCGATATATAAGACTGAGAACAAGGGGTCTTTTTATAATGTGGAGGAAACTCTTCAAGAAGGTGCCTTCAAAAGGTGCCTTTTAAATCTGCAGACGCGACTTGCACGGCCGAGTCAAGGATTTTGCACGGCCGTGCTCCCTTAGTGCCAATTTTGAATTTTTGAATAGGCCAAGTGCACGGCCGCTCCACTTCTGCTGCACGGCCGCTCTGAAGGCTAACACGTTCGATCACTTTTCAAGACACGACCACTCTGCGTTTTGGGGCCAAAGATGGCCTGAAAGTGGCCAGGTGCACGGCCGCTCCATCTTGGCTGCACGGCCGCTCCATCTGATTTTTGGCTTGTGTGTTTGATTTGTTTGTTGCTCCTCCATGCCTTTGCACCAAAATGTCCAAGCATCTTTTGATCATAAAATAGACTCCAAAACCTGTCTAAAATGCATAGTATATACCAAAAAGCGTAAAATCAAATAAATATGAAAAAGGAACTAAAAATATACTAAAATGAGATGAAAATGGTAATTTAACTAAGTAAAAGTATATAAAAACTTAGGATAAATGACTATATAATAGTCACTTATCACTGACTCGGCATAGAGGAGGCAGCTCGAAGTTGATCGTGCCCGAGGTAGGTGTAGCGATGCGTGAATTTTTAATAACAGAATCGCCACTTATTATTTATTAAGGAAAACAATAAGAAAAACCTTTTTGACTTTAAAGAGATTTGAGGGTTTGGGGGTTAAGTTATGGAATGGGAAGGTCGAGGAGCACCCATTCCACCCAATCCGGAGATCGGTCTTGCCAATTGAGTATTATCAATCTTTTTAATAATTAAATAAGAAAACCCTAATCAATTTCTTGATTAGGAATGTCGGATTGTATGCTTCGAGATCACCTTCATCGATTGAAGGGACTCTAGGCTAATCCTTTTGATGGGATTACACCACTCTAAAAGCCAATAGAGAGAGATTGAGAAGAAGAGAGTAAAAGTATAGGAATTTACCTAGCATTTAAGGAGTAATTGATTTAGAACGTGGTTCTAAGATGAATTCTCGGTCGAGAAGTGATTCGGGCAGAGTTTCGACTCAATATGAGAGTCAAATCTTGATGCGGACAGAGCTTCGCCTCAATCCTTGATTTGGGCTTTGATGTTTGTTGATCAACAAGGTTGACAAACAAACTTTAGGTGATTTTAGGGTGATTTTAGGGTGATTTTGTAGGAATCTTTCAGGGAGAGAAACCAACAAAATGTGTGTGTTGTGTGTTTTCGATCGTGGATCGGGGACCTTTCAATCTAAAACCGTTAGGGTGAAATACTGAAAGTCATTAGGTATTTATAGGGGTTTAAGAGGTAAAGGTGGAGAGGTAAAACACTCTTAGGAAGGTTTCAGAACTCAGATATGATTGGAGAACCGGATGGGATGATGTTTATCAAGAAAAGAGTTTGAAATGGAGAAGGAGAGTGATTCTGCACATCCTGTCGAGGGGTTGTCTCGCGCGAGACACGCTATTCCGCGCGAGATAACTAGTCATTTGACTACTTTGTCCTCTTCAGTTTATTCCGTTAGTCAGTTAGGTCCAAAACTAACGAGGTTAGTTAGAAATTTAACGAAACATGACGAAATTGATATGCTTTCATCAAAACATAAAAGAGAGATGAAGAGTAGTGTAATCATCAATTATTGGTTCAGAATGGGGTGTCTACAGAGCCCCTCGGCGACAGGTCTTATGAAAGAAGAAGTGTCGTCGATAGAAAAGACATCATTCTGAACATTGGGATGGTCGTGCCGCACGGCTGCCTACGTATCTCTAAGAGAGAATCAGACCAAACGTAGTTCGACTCCAAAACACTAAAAAAGGCTATTTTAGATATTTTGAAAAGCATTTTTGAAAAGCATTTTTGAAAAGCATTTTTGAGAGAGAAAGAAAGGTAAGATCATACTGAGGAATCAAGGACTTGACCCAATTCTGATGATACCCGATTTATTGATTAAGTTGTTGAAGTGCGCCGCCCAAGGTTACTGACGTAGCTGAGGTTGTCGTTGTTGCCGAGGTCACGGATTTGGTTGTTGTTGCCGAGGTCGCGGACTTTGTTGTGATTGCCGAGGTCACGGACTTTGTTGTGGTTGCCGAGATCACGGACTTGAAGTTGTTGCCGAGGTCACGGACTTGAAGTTTGCTGCCGTCACAGACTTTGAAGTTGTTGCCGAGGTCACGGACTTGAAGTTTGCTGCTGTCACAGACTTTGTTGATGTTGCCGAGGTCACGGACTTGAAGTTTGCTGCCGTCACAGACTTTGCTGATGCTCCACTCGAGGTCACAAGTGTCACTGTTGTTGCCAAGGTCATGGACTTTGTTGTTTGCTGCCATCACAGACTTTGAAGTTGTCGGTTGAGATGGAGGTTCTGTCGACCCGTGGTGGTGCTCACGTCTGTTCGTGTAAATGGCCGGTTGGTCATTTTGGTGGTTATGTATGAGTATATGGTATATGGATATGTAGGGACATTTGTATGGATGTATATTTGAGATGGGTGATCTGTATGAGGGTGAACTTGTGTTTGACAAGTTGGGACCAAATCAGGTTTATACAGAATCTGTTGCTAGTCAGCGAGACTGTACTGTTTCTTCATTGTTGTAGAATTTTGATAAGTAACCTTTTGTGAACACATATAGGCTTTGTTGAGAATCTCCTTTGAATCGTGTCTCTAGGAGGCAAACGACTCTAAATCTGTCGATCGTCGTAATGGCTTTGTGTCTAAGGCCCTTTGCTGTCTCAAGCCCCAAGTTGCCTGCAAGGCGGTAGATGACTTTGTGAACAGGCTTGTGAGTCTGCTCTCTTGATTTTGAAGATGATCGAAGAAGACTCTCCTTGTTGATTTGATTTGAAGAGGTTCGAATGATGCTCGATGAAGAAGGTTGAAGAATACTCTCCCTTTGTCCTTTGATTTTTTTTCGTAGTGACGCACCCTGGTTTTTGCCTAGACCACCCTTTCGGGTTTTCAATCTAGCGGGCATCTCTTTTGCACCTTTATTTTTTTTTTTTGTGCTCTAACTTTTGCCTAGGCCGCTCTTTACGAGTTTTCAACCTAGCGAGCCTTTTTTTAAAAAAAATATATGTGTACTCGAAGAGGACTCTGTTAGAAGAATCTCATTAATGAGAAAGATGAGATTTCAAGTTTAGTTGAGGAGAGATGGACTCTATTTTTGGAAGGTGATCCAAGCATGGATTCTTTGGAGAAGTGTATTCTCTAATGCAGATTTGATTGTTTTGAGGAGTTGAAGTAGAGATTGACTGGAGTAGGAAAGGTGAGGAAGCCCCAGTTTTGATGCTTGGATTTCAAGAATGTGTATAAGAGCGGCTAACAGGAAGCCCCTAGACTCAACAAGAAATGCTACTTGGCATAAGGATCTAGAAAAGTTGTTATACCTTTTAATGAACTGTGCATCATCTAGAAGTTTCTAAATAAGTTTGAGGAGAAAGTCAACCATTAGTATGACTTAAGGGTAAACATTTTTCTTGATACTGAAAGTCTTCTTCACTTGATGTAGGAGGATATTAAGGAATCGTCTTTTCTTTTGTTGGTATCACTTGACTCCTCTTTTTTGTAGGAGAGTCCTTTATGCATTTGAAGTTTCACCTTTGTTGTGGGGGTGATGAAAGCTTAAGAGTTTTTTTTTTCATTTTTTCCCTTTTTTTTTGTACTCTCAAAGCTTTGAATTGAGTAGCCCCACTCTTCTTGGGATGAATGTTGACAGCAGCACCTTTGGCTTTCTTCGTTTGTTGATCTTTGACTTTCAGTAGGGGTAATGTTTAGCCCTTAAGCCTCCTAATGATAATCTTTCTTCTTAAATTCGTTTAGAAGTCTCTATTTTTTGCGATGATTAGGGAATGGAGGGTCCATTATTTTGCATGAATTAAATGATACTCATGAGGTAGAACAACCATAGGGAAAGTGTTTAGGAAAATAAATGACTTTGATTAATTGGAAAAATAGACTCGATAGTTTAGATGACACAAACTAGAGGAGGTGAGAAGTACTAGAAAGACAGAACGACTCTTCGAGTTCATACTTGGAAATTTAAAACCTAATCTACTTCTATCAAAGGAGAAAGGGAGAGGATAGTTGTAGCCCCAAAGTGGTAAGTGTAGATTTCTTCTTGGAGCTTCATCTTCTTCATGGAGTGCGAGGGAGAGGATTGTTGATGACGTTGGGACGTTCTAGATCTCCATTATCAAAGAGGTCTTGGATGATGTCCTTCAAGTGGTGGCAAGAGTTGGTGTCGTGGCCGGTGAAGTTGTGGTATTTGCAGAATAAGTGATGAGCATGATTAGGACCCATATCTTTAGGTGGACCACCTTCTCTTGGTTTGATCTTTTCATTCTTGACAAGCACGTTGAAGAGTTCTTCTTGAGTGATTCCTTCAATTTTGTCGTAGTGCCTCTTTTTTTTCAGGAGGAGGAACATCAGAATACTTACCGGTGTTGGGGCGGTTGAATGCAATAGCGTTGACTGAAGCATCCTTACTTGTCGCGGGTTTGTTGTAGAGGAAGTTACTTTCCCTCTTTTTACTTTTGAGGAAGTCATCAATCCTAATTCCGGACTCGTGGAGTTCATTGAAACTAGGAAAGTAATTGTCGGCGAGCTTCTCTTGAAATTCATCACGGAGGCATTGAAGGAAGATGTGGATTTGCTCTTTGAGAGTATGCCTTTCGACAATTTCGGTAAGTTTGAGTCTCCATCTTCTAGCAAATTCAGCAAAGGACTCATTGGCATGTTGCTTGGTTTGTTCAAGATCCCTCCTAGTAGGGCGGTAAGTGGAGTTGTCTTCAAACTGCCTTTGGAAGACTAAACATGCGGATGATCAATCAAGCCTTGTAGTCGTAGGAAGAGACATGTACCAATCCCTTGCAGCACCTTCCAAGGTTTGAGGAAAGCATTGATCCAAGATTGTGTTATCGACGCCCATAGGAAGCATAGCCCAAGTGCAGGTCTCAACATGAGCTCGAGGACAGGTAGTACCATTGAACTTGGCAATGTCGGGTGTCTTGTACTTGCGAGGAAACTTGGCGATGGATTGTTGAAGAGCATCGGGATCAAATGGAATGAATGACCCTTTGGAAGTGTCTAGAGTCGCAAGTTTCTTCTCGAGGTAGTTCTTAGTAACATGGTCACCAAGTTTAGTAGTTTCACCACTGCCTTCTTTCTTGGTTTTAGCACCCTTAGAGGTATGCTCCTCATCATCGGAGGAGGATGAGGAAGAGGAGGAATCGGATTATTCCTTCTTCTTGCTTGACTTCTTGGTCTTTCTATTCATTTTGGTGTATGATTTCTCTTCATCGGAGGATGATTCCACTTTCTGCTTTTGCTTTCTGTCTTTCTTGACTTTCATGTCGTTGAGCTCTTTCATGAGGGCGGCCATTTGGGCATTTTGTTCCTCAATTTGCTTACTTTGTTCATCCAACCTAAGCATGGCTTCGATGAGTTGGGCCTTAGCATCGTTGAAATCGGCCTCGGTGGTAGAAGGAGAAGCAGACATCGTGTCGAGCTTTGGCGAGGGACCTAGACGTGTAGCAACCGTGTTAAACCATGATCGAGTCCCAACAAGTCGGCTGAATAGGGTGAATGAAGGCTTGAAGGTTTGAAGGTTTTGGCCAAAACACGAAAAGACCGAACACTTATCTCGCACGGAACAATCAGTCTCGCGCGAGACAACGCCACGGAAAATCACAATTTTTCTGATTTTAATCCTAATTTTGGTCGGACGGAAGATCCGTTTTGGGGGTTTCTAACATTCAAAATCCAAACCTAAGGACCTAGGGGTCGGAGTAATCTCAAGTAACATCAAGTTTTGTGCAATAATTTTGGTGAGAAATTTTTCTCTTTAGGGGCAAATCCGAAGGGACAATTATAGGGACGTTTCCGAAGGGACAATTCCGAAGCGACAATTTTTTTTGATTTCTTTTCCATGGATTATTGCACAAAACAATCTTGACAAGGGATTACAAGGACTCCAAGATCAAACCGACCGGTCACGGAGTGTCCTAAAAAGTCAATCTATATGACATGTGGCGATGCAGGGCTGGAAGGCTAGGCTCCCCGCGATATGACAATCTAGGTGGATTGAATACGCGGAGTGGGATGATCCAACTTCAGAAAGACCGGCGACTAGATAGTTACCGTCATCCGTCCTTAGTGTGGGTCTCGGGTTAATCAGGGTATGTAGTGCAATGACAGATATAGCATGAGTGCGCGTGTGTGAGAGTCAATCTAAGTGATAAAGTAAAATAGAAAGTTTTAATTTTTTTGAAAACTAAAGAAAAACAGATAGTGACCGCACCAAGTGGTTGCCTACATTTCTCCCAAATTAGGAAGACTCAGGCCGTCGTAGTTCTACTTAAAGAGAGAGAGAAAGCGAGAGAATAAATAAACTAATTTATTACAAAGCCCGAGTCAACCGATGACCGGTAAAAAATTAAAATAATTCAATCACACGCAAGTATATAGTTTAAGTAATTAAAATTATTCTACCCTGTAAAATAAAGTTAATACAAGCAAAATAGAAATAAGATTTATTTTTAATTTTTCTGAATTTTTAATTATTTATTTTTTTAAGTTTTTCTGCTGTTTTTGATTTTTTTTTCTTTAATGTGGTCAATTTTTTTGAAACAGTGACCCATCCCCTTTTCTTTTCATACTAGTCAACCTCAGCAAGTCAACGAGGTTTTTTTTTTTTGAATGGTATAATGTTGCGCCGCCAAACAGGGAACAATAACATTTTTTTTTCTTCCGCATACTAATCTCGCGCGGGATACTTTATCCCGCGCTGGACAAGCTGTCGCACAGTAAATTTTTTTTGACAAAAATAGTGCAGAAAAATTTCAAAAAATTCAGAAAAATCAATTTTTACAGAAAAATAAAAAGATTAATAATTCTCAATTGTACGCAAGTCTAACCCTCTTAATTAATTGTCCCCAGCGGAGTCGCCACTGTAGCGATACGTGAATTTTTAATAACAGAGTCGCCACTTATTATTTATTTAGGAAAACAATAAGAAAAACCTTTTTGACTTTAAAGAGATTTGAGGGTTCGGGGGTTAAGTTATGAAATGGGAAGGTCGAGGAGCACTCATTCCATCCAATCCGGAGATCGGTCTTGTCAATTGAGTATTATCAATCTTTTTAATAATTAAATAAGAAAACCCTAATCTAATCAATTTCTTGATTAGGAATGTCGGATTGTATGCTTCGAGATCACCTTCATCGATTGAAGGGACTCTAGGCTAATCCTTTTGATGGGATTACACCACTCTAAAAGCCAATAGAGAGAGATTGAAAAGAAGAGAGTAAAAGTATAGGGATTTACCTAGAGTTTAGGGAGTGATTGATTTAGAACGTGGTTCTAAGATGGATTCTCGGTCGAGAAGTGATTCGGGCAGAGTTTCGACTCAATATGAGAGTCAAATCTTGATGCGGACAGAGCTTCGCCTCAATCCTTAATTTGGGCTTTGATGTTTGTTGATCAACAAGGTTGACAAACAAACTTTAGGTGATTTTAGGGTGATTTTGTAGGAATCTTTCAGGGAGAGAAACCAACAAAACGTGTGTGTTGTGTGTTTTTGATCGTGGATCGGGGACCTTTCAATCTAAAACCGTTAGGGTGAAATACTGAAAGTCATTAGGTATTTATGGGGGTTTAAGAGGTAAAGGTGGAGAGGTAAAACACTCCTAAGAAGGTTCCTGAACTCAGATATGATTGGAGAACCGGATGGGATGATATTTATCAAGAAAAGAGTTTGAAACGGAGAAGGAGAGTGATTCTGCACATCATGTCGAGGGGTTGTCTCGCGCGAGACACGCTATTCCGCGCGAGATAACTAGTCATTTGACTACTTTGTCCTCTTCAGTTTATTCCGTTAGTCAGTTAGGTCCAATACTAACGAGGTTAGTTAGAAACTTAACGAAACATGACGAAATTGATATGCTTTCATCAAAACATAAAAGAGAGATGAAGAGTAGTGTAATCATGAATTATTGATTCAGAATGGGGTGTCTACAGTAGGTCGCCTCCAAGAGGAGGTCGATCACCCCCTAGGAGGGACATAAGAGAAAGGACCCTCCAAGGAACGAAAGGGAGTAGACGTCGTCACGAAGGCAACACCATAGAGAAGAACGAAAAAAGTCCAATTCAATACCCCATCACATAGACGATTTAGATGCTAGAGAGATATTGAACCACAAGAGGAGGTTGGATGATATGGAGGCAGATCGCCAGGTGAAAAATGGTAGGGTCGAACGAAACGATAGACTATTCAACCCCTTGCTCAGTGGATGTTGGACGAGGGCCCTCCAGAACCTGGTTTCAAGTTGCCCATCCTAGAGAAGTATGCTGGAACGATCAATGCCTTGAATCACTTGTAACATTTCGAGGCATCCATGTGTTTGGTCTCCTCGAATGATGACGTGCTCTGCAAAGCATTGACCAGCACGTTCACCGGTGCTGCCGTAACATGGTTTCGTGGTTTGTCTACGGGTTGCATTAATACGTGGAGATACATGCGACGCAAGTTCTTGGAAAGGTTCTCGACTGCTGAAACACGTAAGAAGACGATCACTAACTTGAACAACATAGCTCAAGGAAAGACAGAGAGTACTATGAGCTACTTCACTCGGTTTAAAGAGTTGGTCGGCCAGATTGAGGAAGATTTGACAGACGGAGAAGTTATTAATTGTTTCAGGAATGGAGTGTCCTCACCAGACTTAGATTACGAGCTACAAGTCAGGCGAGTGACCATGAGGAAAGGCCTATTTAAAAGGGCCTATGATGTGGTCGTTGCTGAGAAAGGCAAGGAAAGGAAAAGGAAGAGGAGATCCTAGAATGCTGATGCACGAGAGTCGTCCAAAGGGGTGGCGGCTAGAGTTGACAACAACAACAAGGGGAAGAACAGAACTAGGGTGACTGTAAGTACCCCAATTCGGATCACTCTCCATCCAAACGTGAGGGAAGGACACCAAGGGTACACTCATCCAAAACCACAAAGTCCCGAGACTTTTCGAGCATTAAATTGAACAAGCAAGGCAAGAAAGGATCTTTTATACATTAAAAACCTCATATGGACCTCGCAGGAATAACAAAAGTCAAAACCATACTGACTTCACGCTGTGATCCTTACGGATCACCTTGCAAAAGGCAAGGGTAATCTATACAGACCACCTTGTACTTCCAGAAATCTATAAATACAACCCCCTTGTTCATTCATTTGGGACAGAAGTTAAGGGCAATATTTGAGAGCATTAGGGGAGATTTTGCTACAGTGAGGGAATAATTTTCTCTCCTTCTTATCACTTTCAAAACAACTAAACACCTTCTTCAACAAAATCAAACAAACCCTAGGAAGATAGAAAGAACCAATATTGGTGAACTCTCCTTCCAAACCCTAATGAAACTCTAATCCTTTATTTCAAAGTCTTTAATCCATTTAAGAATTCTTGTTATTAAATCTATCATCTAAAATGTAGTACTTTACTTGTTCTTGTATATTGTAGATACAAACTATCTAAATGATCCTAAAATGCTTTACATGCACTCCATCTCTTAAATCATCTTTGGATCCATACCCCTTTCAAGTTACTATGATACAAGTAACCCTAATATTCAAGTCTAACGGAGATAGTAGTTTGTTATTATATTCATTTCAAGTATAGTCTTTTCCTTATTTGCTTTCAAATATCTCCATCTCTTAAATCATCTTTGGATCTATACCCCTTTCAAGTTACTATGATACAAGTAACCCTAATCTACAAGGATGAACTTAACACTTATGTTATAGATGTGGTTCTAGGGATTATACAATGTTGATGTAACCTCACTTATTCCATTATCTCCTAAATATAACAATGTTCAAGTTTATCTTCAAAAACCTCTCATTTCTCTACTTCAAACAACCAACCTCCATTGTTGTCTCCCAAAAAAAGCTCAAAAACCACCATTGTTGTAATATTCAAGGGCTTGGGGATGAAAACATTGGGATTGAATGTTTGAATTTTCCCCATTTCATGCTAAAATTTTGTACAGTTTCAGAAGTCGTCTATCTTTGCTGTTTTCAGCTCTAATCCTAAAAACAGTAGAAATATACTGATAAAACACAAAAAAAATCATACTACACATATAGATCTGTACGGACCTCCTTGTAAAGGAGGACTAATCCGCACAGATCAATTTGCAAGCTGTGACATTTGTTCAATTTTTTTCAGTTTTTTCCAGTTTCAGATTTATTTTAAATCTTTTGTGTCAAAATAAATTGTTTTCTAAACTACACATTTTTCTTTTTCCTTTTTTAAGTTAAAAACCATTTGATCTTAAACACACACACACAATTTTCAAAAGGATAGAAAGTCTCATAGATATAAGGTGTTTCGAGTGAGCACTAATATTGCATTAACGAGGCGTAACGTGACCTACGAACTAAAAATCTTACATTAAATAAGCCTTTTTTCAATGTTTTGGGCTAACAAAACAGCGTAGCGACTCTCTTTTAAAGAAATTCATCCATCCAAATTTTTAAAGCATTTTAAATATCCTATACGTTTGAGCATCGGGTCGGGTAATTTCAGTAACTGAAAGAGTTCCCGAAAGCTTCACTCCCCTCACAGTTAATCGGAGATCTTGAACACTGTTTATTTGGCTCCCCCCGTTCCTATGAATCCTCAAAACAAGTTTCGGTGGGACAACAGTAAGTATTGTGAGTACCATAAGGATACAAGTCACAATACGTAGAATTGTATGAGTTTGAAGAGGATCATCCAAACATGGATGAATGAAGGCAAACTTGACAGGTTTGTAAAGGGAGATCATCCCCCAGCTGGGGATCGACCTACTAGAGGGATACCCGAGCCTAGGCAGCCTAGGCTGACATTGGGAGTGATCGTTGAGGAGACGAGTAACACATCCCTCAAGCACAAAAAAAAATCAGTTGAACAAAGTTCCATACGTCCCACCAAGGATTTGTGTGCAAGTGAAGGTTATCAGCTTCTACCCCTACGACCTGGAAACCAGTATGGCAGCGAGAGAACAGAGTTTGATCATCCCGGTGCTTATTGACAATTGCACCCCAGTAGGATTTTGGTTGATACAGGAGCATGCAAGAATATTATCTACTACAAGACTTTTCAAGAGATGGGCCTCACAGATACTAGGTTATCACCTTACTCAGGTCAACTGGAAAGCTTCACTAACCACAGGGTCGACGCCAAGGGCCAGATCGAGGTCGAGGTAGACATCGAGCAGCATTCTTTGAGGACCACGGCCAAGGTAACTTTTGTAGTTATTGACGTAATAAGTGATTACCATGCTCTATTGGGAATTCCTAGACATGTCACATTGGGAATGATCCCCTCAATCCCCCATTATAGGGTTAAGTTCCCCACCCCCTTTGGGGTTGGATGTGTATTAGGAACAGCTAGGGAGTAAATGCTAATGTCTGAGAAGAAGAGGGAGCTCGAGGTAGAAACTCTGGAGGCCAGCTGGAAATTTTCTAAGTCTGTAACTACGACTTCAAGGTTGGCACCCATCCGATATGTAGATCAAGAAATGAAATCAATGTTGCATGAGGCGACCTATCTCTCACATGACCACATCGTGATTGAGGCGACATGTCCCACTAGCAGCCAAAATGATACGCGAAATACAGTTTTGGTCAACCAAGTCACCATAGAAAACCTATGCCTCTCGATCAACCCAAACTCGGGGGCCACCAATACCAATGAGATGGATACCGAGCTAGATGGCATGATTGAGGTGGAGGCTCTACACCTCAGAGCAGAAGAAAGGAGAAGATTTAGGGAAATCATTATTGAGATCCTACAATTCAGGGATGGCCCGGAGCTAGAACCAGTAGACAAGCTGGAAGAGGTAGAAACCAACATTGATTACCCAGAGCAAAGAATCAAGATAGGTAGGCAACTTTCACCTGAATAAAAGGCTGAAATAGTCGCCTTATTGAAAGAAAGTTTGGATGTTTTTGCATGAAGAGTTGAAGATATGAAGGGAATCAAAGAAGAGGTCGTGGTGCATAGGCTTGAGGTTAACCCCACCATGAAATTCAAGAGCTAGAAGTTGAGAATCTTTGTTCGTAATATGGAGGTCTCCATCAAGTAGGAGGTCAACAAGTTACTCAGTACGTGCATAATCAAGGAGGCATCCTACACCACTTGGCTGGTGAACGTATTGATGGCCAAAAAGGCCAATGGGAAGTGGAGAATATGTGTCGACTTAACCTATTTGAACTTGGCCTGCCCAAAGGATAGATATCCCTTGCCCCGAATAGACAAACTGGTCGACTCAATCGCTGGTCACACCACTCTAAGCTTCTTGGATGCCTATTATGGTTACCATCAGATCAAGATGCATGAAGATGATATTGAGAAGATAGTCTTTCAGGCGTCAAGAGGGTTGTACTATTGCACGAAGATGCCATTCGGGCTGAATAATGTTGGGGCCACCTACTAAAGGATGGTAAACAAAGTCTTTTCTAGTCAAATTGACTGAAACATGGAGGCATACATCAACGACATGGTCATCAAAACCAAGTCAGGATGTCATGTTGTCGACCTAAGGGAAACGTTCGCCAATTTACGGGCAAACGACATTAAGTTGAACCCAATCAAGTGTATTTTTAGGGTGGCCGTTGGAAAAATTTTGGGCTTCATGGTATCGTTGAGAGGCATAGAGGCCAATCCGGAGAAGATTAAGGCCTTAGTCGAAATGCAAGATCCCACCTGCATTAAAGAAGTTCAACGTCTAAATGGCCGAGTTGCAGCTTTGGGTCACTTCATAGCTATGTCGGTTGAGAGATCTCTCCCTTTCTTCAAATCTCTATTGGGGATGAAAGCCTTTAAGTGGACGGCCGAATACTCGTCGTTTTTTCAACAACTCAATGACTATCTCGCTTCCCCCCAACTTCTAAGTAGTCTGGTACAAGGGGAAAGTCTGTACGTATATCTATCAGTTGGAGATCATGCAGTTGCTGTAATGTTAGTTCGAGAAGATAATGGCGCCCAAAAGTCAGTTTGTTATGTGAGCAAAGCCTTGTCCGATGTGGAAAGACGGTATTTTAAAGCAGAAAAGGTGGCTTATGCCTTAGTGATTGCTGCAAGGAAGCTGCGGGCTTATTTCTCCGCACATCCTATCGTTGTGCTAACCAATGCACCCCTAAAGAAGATACTGCACAAGCCAAAAAGCTCAGGTTGACTACTCAACTGGGCAATAGAGTTGACAGAGTTTGACATTGGATATCGACCTCGAAAGACACTGTAGGTACAACCTCTAGTAGATTTTTTGGTCGAGCTAACTTTCACCAAAGAAAACAACTCATAGGCACCCCAATGGAAGGTTTCAAGAGGTAAGGAGCCATCAAGTCAACAAGAGGTCAAGTTGCCTATCGACTGTTGGAAAGTGTATTCAGACGGATCTGCAACAAGGAAAGTTAGTGAGGCTAGAATCGTATTGGTCGAACCTAAGAGTGACAAAGTGTTCGAAGAATCACTAAGGTTCAAGTTTCAATCCTCCAACAACCAAGCCGAGTATGAAGCCTTAATTGCAGCCATTGAATATGCCAAGTGTTTTAGGGGGACCAAGATAGTGGCCTACTATGACTCGCATTTGATTGTTCATTAAGTCAAAGGCAAATATGAGGTACTTAATCCGATCTTGGTTAGATATTGAGATCTAGTCAAGAAAATGATCCAAGATTTGGAGTTTTGGGAAATTCAGAGGGTAGGCCATGAAGACAATGAGTTGGCGACCTACTTTCGAAGCTGGCCACATCAGAGGAACAACATGGCCAACCAATCTCATATTTAGAACAACCCACATACAAAAAGAGTGCAGGTTCTATGCTTAGTGAACAATGCTAAGTGCTAGATTGATGAGATCAAAGCCTATATTAAGACAGGCGAGCTGCCAGACGACGAACAAAGGGCTAAGTTGATCAAGAAGAAGTCCCCCCGATTTACCATACACGGAGAAGCTCTGTTTAGAAGGTCTTTCATCAAACCGCTCCTAAGATGTATCCATCCTCATGAAGTCCCAAACCTTTTGTACGAAGAGCATAGTGGGATATGCGGCGGACACCCGGGGGCCAGAACCTTGGCGGACAAGATAATTACTTTGGGATACTACTGACCACCCTTAAGAGAAGATGCTCGTGAGTTCGTGCAGAAATGTTACAACTATCAGAGGTTTGCCGACCTGCCTAAGCTACCAACCACCGAGCAAACTCTGTAATTGCTGCTTGGCCGTTAGACATGGGGGTGTAGACTTAATCGGACCCTACCCACCCGCCCGGAAAAATTGTAAGTATGTTATCTTGGAAATTGACTACTTCACCAAGTGGATCGAAGCAAAGCCACTAGCCAAGATAATAGAGGAAAACACCATCAACTTCATTCATGATTACATTTGGTGCCGTTTTGGGGTGCACATTCAATCGTATCAAATAACATGCTACAATTTCCAATAGCTTTCGAGACAGAAATGAACAGGTTAGGTGTTAAGCATTGGAAGTCTTCAGTAGCCTACCCCCAAGGCAACGGGCAAGCAGATGCGGCCAACAAATTGGTTTTGACAGCTCTGAGCAAGAATTTGGACGGATGAACAGGCAGATGGTTGGAAGAACTCCCCCTTGCTTTATGGAAAGTCCGAACAACCACCCGAGGGCCTACTGGGAAACCCCATTTTCCCTTACCTTTGGGTCGGAGGCGATAGCACCGGATGAGCTACAGATTCCTACGGCAAGGGTTGCACTATTTGATCAAAATCAGAATGAATCCAACAGGTTGATCGACTTATGATCTTATGCTTTCTATGTTCTCATTCAGGTCTGACTCTTAGTCAATCTCGTTCTTAAACAGATTCGACTAAAGCCTTAGTCGATCTCGTTCTTAAACAGATTCGACTAAAGCCTTAGTCAATCTCGTTTTTAAACATATTCGACTAAAGCCTTAGTCAATCTCATAAATATGCAAATTCGACTAAACCATTGGTCAATCTCATTCATAAACATATTCGACTAAAGCCTTAGTCAATCTCGTTAATCAAAACAAATCCAACTAAAACCTTGGTCGATCTCGTTCTCATGCTAGTTCGACAATAAAGTAAAAATACTTGGTTCAAGCAAAAATAAATAAAGTCAGCTAGCATTTGAAAAATTGCTCTCCCAAAAAGGGTCTAAGACCAACACGGTACACGAGTTGTATAAAAGAAAAGATGCCTCCCAAACCGGGCTAAGGCATTACGATTAAACAGAAAACACAAAAATTGTTTGGTACTTGTTCATTACAAAACAAAAAAAAAGAAGAAGAAATCGGTCTTGATGCTGCTGCTGCTGCTCGGCCTCATCAAACACTTGGTCTTGGTTGACCTCCCTATCCTCTTCGGATTCACTGGCCTCTATTAGCTCCTGGATAATGGCATTGAAGTTCCTCAGCTCAACAGCTGGAGCGATCCAAGGCTCAAGTCCGTCCTCTTCATCTTGCTTGGCAATTACGGCCAAGTCATTGGAATTATAGGGGACTAGGGAGTAGCCAAGCGGGCTAGCTCATCATAGAGGTCCTCAAAAGCCCATTGAGCTAACTTGTCAACATTTATGTCGATAAAGGGATCCAATATGGCCCGATGAGCCATATGATGGTGCCCAACATCATAGAAGTCTCTAGTTTAAGACATTATAATATTATAGCACTCATCACTGGCCTTGAACCTGTCAACGGCGGCCTTCTCCCTAGCCTTGGCCTTTTCCTCCCACTTTAGCCTAGCGGCCTTGTGGTCCTCACCCAGCTTGGTAATTCGATTATTATGGTCATTGACCAACTCAGAGTTGCATAGGCTTTATCCCTTTCCTTCTCCGCGTTAAATTGAGCGAACTAAAGGGCTAAGCATTGGGAGTCCACCTCCTTCAACTTTTGCCTTAGCTTAGCAGCCTCCCTAACCTTACTCGAGTAGTTGGTCGAGGCAATCTACTCCTTCTCCAAGGTAGCTCTCCAGCTACACTTGGCTTGCTCGACCAAAGCCAGCGACTGCAAGACAAGAACAATGTGGTCAAAGATATGACAACTGGGACATGTAAAAAAATATTAAGTTTTACCTCGGAAGCAAGGAGACCAGAGCGGTCGCAATACTCCTCTAGGGTGAGCCCCTCCTCACCAAATACTGTGACTAAGTCCCTATCAGCAGCTTGCCTCACAATGACCTATCCTAGTCCCTTCTCAGGATACTGGCGACTTAATGAGTTGAACCAGTGAGAGAAGGGACGTGTCACGACCCGAAACCTAGGCACCATTTTACTCACGTGTTGGGCACGTGGAGCGGGGCCGTTGCATTTTATTGGTTGCATTTCATAATAAGTAGGATTTTTTTTTATATGTTAGTTTTAACATTTTAATAAATTATTTGACATCTTAGTTATGTTAACAAATTGTGTGAGATTTTAAGTATGTCAATAAATTGATTGTAATTATTTAAGGTCTAAAAAGGAATAAATAAGAATTGGGTAGTTGAGTTTTAATTATTGAAATTAAATAAAAGTTTATAAAAGGTGGAAATGCTTAGGTGTCCAAAAGTGAAACTAAAGGTATTTACTTGTTATAACTTGAATTTTGGAGGGGCTAGAGTGTAACATTGATTTATATAAATCTTTATTCTTTCTTCCTTCTTCTACTGGATTCCACGCCATTCTTCCAGAGAGAGACCACGGGAAAGAAAGAAAAGAAATTACTTCCTCCGTTCCAAAATATTTTTCAAAAATTCTAGAAAATCAACCGTCAGTCCGATTTGTGATCCGTCTGCGGCAAAGCGATCAGGAAGGCGAGGAGAACGTTTAGAGCCGATCAGATCGTCTTTCCGTTTCGACATATTTTTAGGTAAGTTATTATGATTCCCTTCTATAACTGTTCATAATATATATATAATGATGATATTATGCTATTATAAATAAGTTTTGATAATTTTGTTATGATTATTTGGGTTTTGGAAGATGAAAATATGGTTTCGGAAGGAAGTAGAGTAAAGGGTGATAATATGGGTGCGGTTCCTTATAATGAAATTATCTAAGTTGTAAAGTTGTGATTATATGATGTTGTTATTACCCTATAAATGATTATTGATGAAATTGATAAATTGATTGGCTTTTGAAATGATTTTGGAAGTAAGTAGGAAAAAGGGGTGTAAAATGGTTATATGACATGGAGGAAAATTGGGGTATTGAATTGGGAACTTATAATAAAGTTAGTTAAGGTTGTATAGATAGTGTTGGGATAATTGGAATGAAAATGTAATAGTGGTTAATTATATATATATATATATATAGTGAAGTTGGTCTAGTTGCATGGAATATGATCTTGGCTTGAAGGTTAAAATGGTATATAGAATGTTTTGGTAAGTTGTTATGGTTTTCTTTCAATAACTGATCCCTTGTGCTTATTAATGTTATTATTGCTCTTGTGAAGGGTTATTAATCAGTTGGTAAGTTATTGTGATGTTGAAAAGGGAACAAGCTAAGTGGTGTTGATCAACTTGATAAAGGGTAGTATTATGGATTGTAACTGATCAAAGAAGGTGTGGAATAAGAGTATGTTGTTGTTAATAGGTTGTTGGTTAGGAAGGGAGCATAGTAGAGATCCCAAACCAAGTATACAGACAGCTGGAAGTGGTACTTACAGTGGCTATGAACTGAAGTGTTGTTGTGCTGATGTTCTTGCTGTTGTTGGCTGAAAACCGTGGATTCAGGGGAGGGGCACGACTCGTGCACATGAGCACGAGTCGTGACCAAGCAGGGGGAGTCGTGATCACCAGTCGTGGCCTTGGAATCAGTCGTGCAGAGGAGTTGCACGACTCGTGCTGCCATGCACGACTCGTGCCCAAAGCTGCCTTGAGTAAGCACCTTTGCAAGCTTTTAAACCTAGGTTAGTGAGTATAAATTTAATAACTCTTTAACTATACTTGTAGTACAAGTTTAGTACAACATTTTAGAAATTGGAATTGGCCAAAAAGGGATTGGCAATAGCTTTAAATATTGACCCAAAGTTGCTTGAAAGGCAAGTTTGAAGCTGAACCTTTTACACTGCAGCCTTGGTCCATGTTTGAGGCATTGGAAACCTAGGCTAAACAAATCGGATTGGAACACTTTTTGATCTCGTATTTAGTACAACTTTAGTACTACATAATGGAGTTTTAATTGAGCCAAAAAGATATTGATACGGTCCTTAAATAATGTCTCAAAAACACTTGAGAGGCGATTATGAAACTTGAACCAAATGTTATACAACTTGGTATTTGATTATAGAACTTGCGTATAAGTTGGGTAATGAAATTGTGAAGGTGTAGGGCTACTTATTTGTGATTGTACCCCTATGTGGTTACCTTTGAATGGTTCTATGATAAAATGGTGCTTGAATTAATTGTTGCACGACATCATGGAATTGATTGTGAGCATACATGGATTATTATTGATTCAATCATGTATATATAAATACATGTATTCCCAAGAGGATGTATAAATACATGTATTCCCAAGAGGATGTATATAAATATTCTCAAGAGGATGTATAAATACATGTATTCCCAAGAGGATGTATAAATACATGTATTCCCAAGAGGATGTATAAATACATGTTTTCCCAAGAGGATGTATAAATACATGTATTCCCAAGAGGATTGACGAGTGTCGAAACGTCAAAATAAAATTTCCGACTCAAACTACCTACAATTGATTTGTAGATAGGGTAAGTAGGGTCGAACCACCGAGACACGAATTTAAAGTATGTAAAATTATTTTGCTATGACAAAGATTTTTGAATTGAAGAATTTGTTGTTTTCAAAACTAATGCTTTTGCAAAATTAACTAGAATTTGCTATAAAACGAGGTTTCAATAATAAGACAAAATTCCTGGAATTGGCTTCACAATTATGCTCAAGTTTCAAGGTTCATCAATCAAAGTATACTTGGGGTTTTGTTCTTACAAGATTATGATTGGGACACTTAGGCGTGTGATTTGCAATCAAGTGTTCCCAATTAATCTATTCCCTTGGCCCGTTCATAGATTAATTAGAAATCCATTTAGAACTTAAGAACAACAAAAGAAACCACAATTCTTATGAATCTTTTGGCGGGGATTCAACGAATTGTTACTATCATGCCGAGACTAATTTCAATTATAAATTTGGCAATTCACAATTGAAACTCTAGATTATTCAAGAACAATTATGCATTCAACATAAAGATTCTAAAAATCCATTAAAAAGCTACTTGATAATCCCAAGTAATACAATGATATTGATGAAAAATAAAACTCAAAACATAAATTGTTACCTCCAATTCCAAGAACTAAATTGTTTAGCTATCCATGGAAAATCAAGAACACCAAGAAAAATTGAAGAAGAAGCTATGGAAAAGATGATGATAAGTTCATAAAAAAACTAAAAAATAGTATATGAAAATTAGTATTAATGCCCTCCTTAAAATACCCACGGCTGACTGTTACATAATCATAGGCTTTAAAACACAAACAGTCACAGCAGCCAGGCCCACTCTGTTCGCCCAGTGTGGGCGGTCGCCCACCTCAATCCTCAGCGGTCGCCCACATCGACAGAAGGATTTGGCTTTCAAAACTTGCTCTCATGCGCGGCCGCCCACATCGCCCTTGAGCGACCGCCCACATCAACAGACATCTGTGGCCATTTTCCTCCCTTTCCTTCGCACAGCTTGGCCCTTGTTTTGTTTTCCTTCAGCCCACTTTGCTTGAAATCCTTAGGCCAGGTTATCTCCATTGGCCCAGCCACTGCTTCCTCAATTGCCTTGGCCTTTTGTTTAGTACCCATTTTGAATTTGATTCGTCCCATAATTGCAACGTCTCCTTTTTCCGCTTTGATTTATTCGCAAGTTGCTTCCAATTTCCTAAATTCTTCACTTGAACCACTGAAACTAAAAAACACTAAAACACCCATTAAAACACCCAAAACTCAAGGATTAAGCAAAGTATAAGTTCATAGAGTAGTCAATGGATGAGTGTAAAACTCACTCATCAAATACCCCCAAACTTAAACATTTGCTAGTCCTCGAGCAAACACTAAAACAAACTATAAACAATATAAAACTAGACTGACACAAAACTAAAAACAAAGTACTCTACCAAATAATCAACTATGTACCCACATTCTTGCATATTCCACAATTGCACAATTCACAAATTACCATCAACCGCAGGATAATACTTTCCACTATGCAAGTAGTCATATATTTTCCATTAATTGTAGTATCTTACTTAACCATTATAATTACACCATAAATCTCTATATGTACTATCATCTCTCTCTTTACTCTCAACCAAGATCCATTTTTATAAAGCTAAGTACACCAACCATCTTTTATTTTATTGACTTTATCTATCAAACAACAACACTTTTTAAACACAAAGCATGAATACTCCCATGAACCACTTACACCCCCCCCCAAACTTGATTCTTTAAGCACATTTTAAGATCTTCTACCGTTTAAGTAGGGAACACTGTAGCTGCGAACTCCATGTCCCTAATACTAGGTAGAGATTTATTACTTTATACTCCTATTTGGCAAGGAAGCATCGTCGCAGCGAACGCCGTGCCCCGAGCTACTTTAGGAATATTTATTTAAAGGTTAAAGAGTTAGCCACTTCGGTATCAAGCTTGGTACGAACCATCCCGGCGGTAAAGCTCTTCCTCCATAACGCTACTGCATACCCAGAAATCTAGTTAAGCTAGAATAATCTCTAACCAATTAATCTACACGTCTGGAGGTATCACCGAGTATAAATTGAATTGCCATTGCTCTCATTCCCCTTTCATTTTATTTCACTTTAAATTTTATACAAGACAACAAGGGGGTCTAATTCCATTCACATCTAAAGAATACTCGTCTTATGATTTGCATAATGTTGCTATTTGATAAACAAATTCATTAACTTAAAAGATGATGGTGTACTATAAACTTTATAAAAAGAACCAAAATTATCCACAAAGAGATTATTTCCAAGAGTACACTAAACTGCAACTAAGAGATTTAGGACACAATCATAACTCTTAAGTAATGTACCACAATTAATCAAAATATACCAACTTGCATATACAAATTATCACACCCCATTATCCTCCTTAGCGGTCACAACAAATCACATGCAATTATGGAAAACACCAAGAAAGTTAATGACTATATATACAAGAAAGGACATAGCTAACTATTTTTTTTCACAAATTTTTTTTTTCTTTTCTTTTTTTTTTTTTTTTTTTTTTTTTTAGAAAACATTAAAATCCTAACTAGCATGGTGAATCAAGCAAACAGTCAAATACCCCACACCCCCAAACTTAAAGCATGCATTGTCCCTAATGCAACAAAATAAAATAAGGGATAGGGGTACCTCCAACCAAAAATCACCGCCAAAACTGGTCCCAAGGACCATACGAGCCACTCCCGCTAGATCTGTATTTGTCTTTCTTCTTCTTCATTCTTTGTTGATCTTGTTCTTTCTTTGCTCTTGTCAAGAAGGCCATCCCATCAACTGTTGTGGATCACGATACTGAGGCGGCTGGTATGGAATATGCTGAGGCGGTGGAGGGGGAGGAAGCCTATCCCTCATCTCTTGAAACATCTCAGTCTGCGCGTCCTCCATACGCTGCCTCCACATACTCGCAGCGTAAAAATCCTCAGTAACCAGAGACTGCAGTTGTCTCTGACTCTCTTCCATACTCGCTAATCGCTGATCCATCATACCATACTGTCCACGCAACTGCCCAATCTCATCCGACAATGCATCCACATGGCCTGCCACATAATACGCGGCCTCAGTCGGAGTGAACTGTTGTTCCTCCATTTCCTCATCTACTTCTCTCTCTCTCGTTCCTCTAGAAGAACCCTCTCCCTGATGCTGCTGGGCATGTCCCTTTAATGTGAGGGACCTCTTACTTACAGACATCCTCGTTGATACTATATCCCTCGCAATGCGTGGACGAGTAAAATTAACTCCTGCCTTCTCAATCAACCCAGAGATCAACAGCGGAAAATTGAAATTGCACCGCCCTATCGTCTTATACGTGTTCACAATTTCCATGGATATTGCCAGTCCAGTATTGAAATTTTGACCAGTCAACACCACGTTCATCAACAAAGCTCTCCTCCAATGCACATCATTATAGTGGGAAGTGGGCATGATGCGCTCACAAATAAATCGGTGCAGAGCCCGCATCCTCAAATCCAAATCTCTAGCCTTTTTCACATTTCCATTTCGCAACAAGGCCAAATCAATATCCACAAAATTTGGGGCTAATCTCTCAAGATTCCCCGCCACATTTCCTTCCATAATTCTAGCATTGGAGTAGTAAGCACACGAATCATTCTCAAACCCGGGCGACACCATCCCATAATAATTATTAATGTCCTTCCCGGTATACCATACATTCTTACCTCTCACCTTTGCACATTTCCTCTCTTCCCCTGCCTCATATGCATTTGCATAAAACTCCTTTACTAACACTGCCGAACCCTTATTAGCCGGTCGGCTCGCTAAACTGCCCCATCCATACCTTTGAAAAATCTCATCTAGCCCAAGCTCCTCGGGCTTAAACTCGTTTTCAACTGAGAAACCTTTATTTTCGTATTTATCAAAAAATACTTTTGCTTTACTTCCCACAAATTTGGTTTCATCAAATTCAACTTCCGGGACTGGGGTATTCTTTTGCCTAGACATTTTAAATCAACCACCCACAAATACTTCCCAAAATAGGCACAAAAAAATTGAAATTGAAAGCTTACTTGCCCGGAAAATTCGCCGAAACAATCGCCGGAGTTCGCCGGAATCTCGCCGGAAATGTTGAAGATGAACGGAGAAGAAAGACCCCTTCTTTGAACAATGCTTCCCACAACAACCCTTCACCTTTGAACTTCAAAATCAAACCTTTTCACCCTTGAACTCCCTTGCAATTTTTTTCAAAATTCCCTTCAAAAGCTTGCCCAAACAATGGTGGAATGGGTTTCAATCTTGGCTTAGGGGGTTGAGTATGGTGGAGGAAAGCAATTTAGGGAGAAGAGATTGAGGATTTGGGTGTTTGGGAGGAGAATTTTTAGAGAGATGGGAAGAGAGAGACGGGTCTTTTTAGAGAGAGGAAGGGAAACAATTGGAATTTTGTAGAGAGAAAAAGAATGAGGAGGCGGCTCTGTTTAGGGCTTAAAAATTGTAACGCCAGAATCTGACTTGGGTGGTCGCTCACAACCCTTTGGGCGGCCGCCCACCTGTCCAGCAATTTTTCATGTTTTGAAATTTCAACATGGGCAGTCGCCCATATCTCCTTGGGCGGTCGCTCACTTGTCCAGCAGCTTATGCAATTTTATTCAACCAGCTTGGGCGGTCGCCCACAGCTTCTTGGGCGGTCGCCCACCAATACAGCCATTCCACAATCTTTACAAATTAACCATGGGCGGTCGCCCAAAGCACCATAGGCGGTCGCCCAACTCAACAGTGGGATTTCTGGTCGACTCTCAATCTGCACATCACCACGAAAACAAACACCAAGCATAATATCTATTGATATACTAAATTTGACTCAGATTTTGACCGCACTTTCATTGCCTACGTCCCCATTAATGTGGGCGGACTACCCAACAAGAATAGGCTCAGATCACCGTAGTTCGACACGTTCACGAAATACGAGAAAAAAAACACACTTTTTTTTCTTTTTCTTTTTTTATGAAAAGCAAACAATGAAATCTAAACTAAAATGAAATCTAAGCTAAGAACTCTACACCCCCAAACTTAATGATTACTTTGTCCTCAAAGTGATGAAAACAAAGGAAAAATTAACTTTAAGGGCACTACAAATTAACTACTTACCTTGGGTTGCCTCCCAAGTAGCGCTTTTGTTTAACGTCGTTAGCTCGACGGAATGACCTTCTCACTGATTATGGATCCTTCAACTCGACCCATTCAACATCCCTTAATCTTGAAACTCCATCAAAATACGGCTTCACTCGTTGTCCATTAACCTTGAACTTGTTCTTGGTAACCGGATTCATTAACTCCACAGCTCCATGAGAATACACATTCACAACCTCAAACGGACCATTCCAACGCGAACGTAACTTTCCCGGGAAAAGCTTCAACCTTGAATTGAACAGTAACACCTTACTTCCCGGAATGAGTTCCTTATGCACAATTTTCCGGTCATGGTACATTTTGGTTCTCTCCTTGTACAACCGTGAATTCTCATAAGCTTCCAACCGATGTTCCTCAAGCTCATTTAAATGAAGTAATCATTGTTCACCGGCTAGTTTCAAATCCATATTCAACTCCTTGATCGCCCAATATGCTTTGTGCTCTAACTCCACCGGCAAATGACAAGCTTTCCCAAAGACTAGCCGGTATGGACTCATTCCAATCGGAGTTTTGTAGGCGGTGCGGTACGCCCACAATGCATCATTCAACCGTAAGGCCCAATCCTTTCTGTTAGGCTTCACCGTCTTCTCAAGAATGGCCTTGATTTGCTTATTACTCACTTCCACTTGCCCTGAAGTTTGGGGATGATACGCGGTTGCAACTTTGTGCTTTACCCCATACTTTTTCATGAGTGCTCCAAAGATTTTGTTGCAAAAGTGAGAACCACCATCACTTATAATCGCCCTAGGAACACCAAACCTGCTAAAAATCACATCCTTGACAAACTTGACAACAACATTAGCATTGTTAGTCCGGGTAGGAATTGCTTCCACCCACTTTGACACATAATCCATCGATACTAAAATGTACTCAAAACCACATGAAACAACAAAAGGGCCCATAAAATCAATGCCCCATACATCAAACAAATCCACAACCAAGTTACTCGTAAGAGGCATTTCATTTCGCTTACCAATGTTACCGGTTCTTTGGCACCTGTCACAACTTTTACTGAAAATGTATGCATCTTTAAAAAGACTTGGCCAAAAGAAACCTGATTGCAACACTTTTTGAGCGGTTTTCTTACCACTAAAATGACCTCCACAATGCAATTCATGACAGAAAGAAAGAATATTTTGTTGCTCATTTTCATGAATGCATCTACGAATAACCATATCGGGACCATGTTTAAACAAATATGGGTCATCCCAATAATATTGCTTAACCATTGACAAAAACCTTTTCTTTTCTTGACTCGAAAAATCTGGATTTAAAACCCCCGTAGCCAAAAAATTTACAATGTCGGCATACCAAGGCTCACTATCCTTTACAACCATCAACTGCTCATCAGGAAAATTTTCATTCAAGGGAATTTCACTCACACACCCCTTTTCAAGTCTAGACAAGTGATCCGCCACAAAATTTTCACAACCCTTTTTGTCTTTGATGGAAATATCAAATTCTTGTAAAAGCAACATCCATCTTAACAATCTAGGCTTAGCATCTTGTTTAGAAAGCAAATAACGCAATACAGCATGGTCCGAATAAACAATCACCTTAGATCCTAGCAAGTAAGAATGAAATTTTTTCAAAGCAAATACCACAGCCAAGAATTCCTTCTCGGTTGTAGTATAATTCAATTGAGCATCATTTAACATTCTACTTGCATAATGGATCACATGTGACTTTTTATCAATTTTCTGACCCAAAACTGCACCCACCGCAAAATCGGATGCATCGCACATTATCTCAAAAGGTTGAGTCCAATCCGGACCCACAAGAATAGGGGCTGAAGTCAATTTTTTCTTCAACAAATTAAAAGAATTGAGACATTCTTGGTCAAAAACAAATTCCGTCTCTTTAGCAAGCAAGTTTGTCAATGGCTTACAAATTTTTGAAAAATCTTTTATAAAACGCCGATAAAAACCCGCATGACCAAGAAAGCTACGAATTCCTTTAACATTTGTTGGCGGAGGCAATTTAGATATTAACTCAATTTTTGCCTTGTCAACTTCAATCCCTTTTCTCGACACCACATGACCTAACACAATTCCATGCTTAACCATAAAATGACTCTTTTCCCAACTTAAGGTTAAATTGGCATCACAGCATCTTTTAAGAACCAAAGTCAAATTATTTAAGCATGCATCAAACGAATCACCATACAAAGAAAAATCATCCATAAACACCTCAACAAACTCCGGCCAATCATCTCAGAAAAGATCGACATCATGCACCTTTGGAATGTAGCAGGAGCGTTGCATAAGCCGAAGGGCATCCTTCGATATGCAAATGTTCCGAAAGGGCATGTGAATGTGGTCTTTTCCTGATCTTCTGGTGCAATTGGAATTTGATTATATCCTGAAAAACCATCTAAGAAACAATAATATTCCTGACCAGCCAGCCTTTCTAGAATTTGGTCAATAAATGGCAAATGAAAGTGATCCTTTCTAGTCGCAGCATTAAATTTTTGATAATCGATAACCATGCGTTGACCAGTGACCATTCTAGTAGGCACAAGCTCATTATCCTCATTCTTAACAACAGTAATTCCAGACTTTTTAGCAACAACATGAACAGGACTTACCCACTTACTATCAGAGATAGGATAAATAATACCTGCATCTAAAAGTTTCAGAACTTCTTTTCTTACCGCCTCAAGCATATGAGAATTCATCCTTCTTTGATTCTGTAGAACTGGCTTGGCATCCTCCTCCATATGGATTCTGTGCATGCACATGGTTGGGCTAATTCCCCTTATGTCAGTAATGCTCCACCCAAGTGCGGACTTATATCGCTTCAACACATCAAGCAACCTTCTTTCCTGCAATTCTGTTAAATCCGAAGCAATAATAATAGGCAAAGAATCATTTCTACCAAGAAAAGCATACTTTAAGCTAGAAGGAAGTTGTTTAAGATCTAACTCGGGAGGAGAAACAATATACGGTAAATGCTTATGATTAAAATTACCCAAAGATTCCAAAGGAACCTTTTCAGTAATTTCCTCCATAACATCCATCTCAGCAAGAATGGCCCTCGCCTCATTTTTATCAAAAACACCTTCCATAACTAACTCATCCACAAACTCAGAAACAAGAGAGCTCTCAACATCAGGCTCAAGTAACAGAGAATTTTCAGCAATATCACAAAAGAGACATTCATTGACCTCATATGGCTTTTTCATGGAATCAAAGATAGAGAAGTTAACAATTTCATCCATGACAGTCAAGGACAAACTTCCATCTTTCACATTAATTACCGCATTTGTGGTAGCCATAAAAGGTCTCCCCAACAAAATAGGGACATCATTCACCCCACTCGCCTCTCTCTCCATATCAAGAACCACAAAGTCAACCGGGATAATTAATTTATCAATTTGAACTAAAACATCTTCTACTACTTCCTTGGGATATTTGACCGAACGGTCCGCAAGTTGCAAGGTCATAGTAGTAGGTTTTAGTTCACCCAACCCAAGCTCAACAAACAAAGAGTATGGCATCAAGTTAATGCTAGCTCCTAAATCTAACATTGCCCTCACTTTCTTAGAGTCCCCCAAAGAAATCATAACATTAAAACTACCGGGGTCTTTAAGCTTAGGAGGCAAATCTTTTTCAAAAACAGCACTAACTTGGTCCGAAACCACAATTTTTTCATTCTGCGCATACTTTCTTTTATTTGTGCTCAATTCCTTGAAAAATTTAGCATATGAAGGAATATTCTTAATCACATTGAGCAAAGGTAAATTTACATTCACCTTAGAAAGCATGTCATACAATTCTTTAAATTGTGTTTCGATCTTATTCTTGACCAATCTACCAGGGAAAGGGACAGGAGGCACATATGGCTTAAGGGGAGGAGTTGAAAGTTTCTCATCGGGAGTCACTTCAACTCGTTCCTCGGTCACAACTTCATTCTCATGCAACTTATTATCATCTAAAGGAGAAGGAGAAGAATGTACCTCCTGAAGAGTCTTACCACTCCTCAGGGTGACGGCTTTTGCTTGTTCCGGTTGACTTGGAAGTGTACCCGGATTGTGCTTTTGGAGTGCCTCAGCAATTTGACCAATCTGATTTTCAAGCTTTTTCATGGAAGCTTCTTGGTTCCCCATTCTTTGGTCCATGGCCACCTGATTTTGTTGTGAGGCCTGGATAAACTTCTGCAACGTTTCCTCCACACTTGGCCTTGCAGGCCCTTGTTGCTGCGGCTGTGGCATCTGTGGTTGGTATTGTTGCTGAAACTGACCTTGCCCTTGATTTCCTCCCCATGAGAAATTGGGATGATTCCTCCAGCCCGGATTGTAAGTGTTGGAAAACGGATCATTCCGCACTCTTGGTTGGAAGGCATTCATTGCATTGGCTTGCTCAAGAAATTCCGGAAATTGATCTCGCAATGGGCACCCCATAATATCATGGGTATTCAAATTACAAATTACACAACTTGCCCCCAAACTTCCCTCTCCTTGACTTCGACCTTGATTTTGACCTTGGTTTTGAGCTTGGTTTTGAGCCGTCATCATCCCCATGAAATTCTTCATTTGTGAAGTCAATGCCGAAACTTGTTGTGCTAACACATCATTGGACTCGACTTCATAAACACCTTTTCTTCCTCCTCTCACACTTTTCTGCTGTGAATTCATGCCAAGTCTCTCATATAAGGCTTTTGTTTCATCCGCTGTTTTCTCACCCATAGCACCCCCTGCTGCATTATCCACTTATGCTTGACCTTGTTGAGTCAACCCATCATAAAAAGCTTGATTTAAGAGGGCTAAAGGAAACCCGTGATGAGGACACTGGACCAACAACATCTTGAATCTATCCCAAGCTTCATGAAAAGCTTCACCTGGCTCTTGATTGAAAGACATTATCTTGGACCTCAAATCGGATGTCTTTTGATGAGAATAGAACTTTGCCATGAACTTGTTATAAACATCTGTCCAAGTGTTGAGAGAGGCAGGAGCAAGTGCCATAAACCATGTCTTGGCAGCATCCTTCAACGTATAAGCAAAGCACCTCATTCTCAATTGCTCTTCAGATAGTTGCCCCAACGGAAAACCTTGCACTGTGCTATAGAAATCTCGCATAAAGGTTATGGGGTCCTCCGATGCCATCCCATGGAATGAAGGGAGCATGTTGAAATGAAGGTTCTTCAACTCATAGTTCCTTGCTGCTTGTGGGAGCACGTTGCACGATGGTGACGGTTCAATTACCGGACGAGCAAAATCACCCATCATTTGTGGTTCCGCCATTTTAACTTCTTCTTCTGAGTCGGTATTCTCGGACTGTTCAAAATAAACCGACTCACTTTCTGTATCACTTGGTTCCGGGTGCTTTCTCTTGTTGATGCGATGAATGTTATGGTCAATTGGTAACAAATCTGGTTGTAGTGACCTACGACCAAACATTCAAATCTGCAACACCAAGTTAAAACAAAACAAAAAATATATATACAAAATACTATTCACAATAGCAAATAATTAAATCTACTTTAAATTAAACGAGTCCCCGGCAACGGCGCCAAATTTTGACGAGTGTCGAAACGTCAAAATAAAATTTCCGACTCAAACTACCTACAATTGATTTGTAGATAGGGTAAGTAGGGTCGAACCACCGAGACACGAATTTAAAGTATGTAAAATTATTTTGCTATGACAAAGATTTTTGAATTGAAGAATTTGTTGTTTTCAAAACTTATGCTTTTGCAAAATTAACTAGAATTTGTTATAAAACGAGGTTTCAATAATAAGACAAAATTCCTGGAATTGGCTTCACAATTATGCTCAAGTTTCAAGGTTCATCAATCAAAGTATACTTGGGGTTTTGTTCTTACAAGATTATGATTGGGACACTTAGGCGGGTGATTTGCAATCAAGTGTTCCCAATTAATCTATTTCCTTGGCCCGTTCATAGATTAATTAGAAACCCATTTAGAACTTAAGAACAACAAAAGAAACCACAATTCTTATGAATCTTTTGGCGGGGATTCAACGAATTGTCACTATCAAGCCGAGACTAATTTCAATTGTAAATTTGGCAATTCACAATTGAAACTCTAGATTATTCAAGAACAATTATGCATTCAACATAAAGATTCTAAAATTCCATTAAAAAGCTACTTGATAATCCCAAGTAATACAATGATATTGATGAAAAATAAAACTCAAAACATAAATTGTTACCTCCAATTCCAAGAACTAAATTGTTTAGCTATCCATGGAAAATCAAGAACACCAAGAACAATTGAAGAAGAAGTTATGGAAAAGATGATGAAAAGTTCATAAAAAAACTGGAAAAAAAATAGTGTGTGAAAGTTAGTATTAATGCCCTCCTTAAAATACCCACGGCTGACTGTTACATAATAGGCTTTAAAACACAAATAGTCACAGCAGTCAGGCCCACTCTGTTCGCCCAGTGTGGGCGGTCGCCCACCTCAATCCTCAGCGGTCGCCCACATCGACAGAAGGATTTGGCTTTCAAAACTTGCTCTCATGCGCGGCCGCCCACATCGCCCATGAGCGACCGCCCACATCAACAGACATCTGTGGCCATTTTCCTCCCTTTCCTTCGCACAGCTTGGCCCTTGTTTTGTTTTCCTTCAGCCCACTTTGCTTGAAATCCTTAGGCCAGGTCATCTCCATTGGCCCAGCCACTGCTTCCTCAATTGCCTTGGCCCAATACCCATTTTGAATTTGATCCGTCCCATAATTGCAACGTCTCCTTTTTCCGCTTTGATTTATTCACAAGTTGCTTCCAATTTCCTAAATTCTTCACTTGAACCACTGAAACTAAAAAACACTAAAACACCCATTAAAACACCCAAAACTCAAGGTCTAAGCAAAGTATAAGTTCATAGAGTAGTCAATGGATGAGTGTAAAACTCACACATCAAGGATGTATATAAATATTCCCAAGAGGATGCATATAAATATTCCCAAGATGATGTATATAAATATTCCCAAGAGGATGTATATAAATGTATTCCCAGGAGGATGAATATAAATATATTCCCAAGAGAATGTGTTCCCAAGTGGAGGTAATGTGTTTACGGTATTCAAATTATGACGTGAAACAACTTGTTTATGTGTTGCATTTTATATGATATATTGCTGCATGCATAATAACTTGCTGAGATTCTTTCTCACCCCTTCTCTCTTTTATTTTTTTTTTTAGATTCAACTGAGACAGGTAGACCAGACCGGTGAGGCCGGGGAGGAGTTCGGACCGTCTTTTGGGTGTCAGGGTATGTGTACTGTTTGGGAGTGGGGAATAAGTGTGATTAATATTAAATTGAGCAAAAGAAATATGTATAAAGTTTTATAAATATTTTCAATGAAATGTTGTAAATTAAAACAGGTTATAGTTTGGTTTTCAAAAGTTTATTCCACTCTTAACTTATTTAAATGAAAAGTTTTAATTAATTAGAGGGTGGTTTGGGGACTCTCCAACTGGGGCACGAGTTTATAGGTCTCGGGGTTGGGGAGGGCCCCACAGGACATCACTTAACTTCTCCACCAAGTTCTGTACTTCTTTGGAGCCCACTGGCCTATATGTCTTGTCAGAAACTACCTCGACAAAATTTTAAAAATATATATTATTTTCAGGAAATATTAATTAATTAAAAAATTATTAATTATTTTGGAAAAAGAAATAATATTTTAGCACTTTATATTTAAAACTTTGCATTTGACATATCCTGGAAAAAAAAATTGAAAAAAAAATACGATCGAAAAAAATAATCATATAAATCAAGCAAATTATATTTTAAAGAAAATTGTATTTGTTTTTTAAAAAAAAAAAACTACATAATTAATATTATTTTAATTAATAAGTTTTTCTATTTAAAAAAAAATACAAATGAAACATTATAAGGTTTTTTATTTTAAAAGTTATTTTCTTTTAAAAAAACTATTTTAGTTTTTCTTAAAAAAATTATCTATCTTAAAAAATATAATTTTTTGATTTATAAAATTATTTTATTTTTAATCTGATTGAAAAAATATTTTTTGAAAATATTAATTATTTAAGATAATGTTAATATATGTTATTACGGACATCAACCGTTTTTTTACAATAAAAACAAATTTTATTTTTTAACATAAAAATAAAATAAAATTGTATATTATGTTCAGGAAATATTAATTATTTTGGAAAAAGAAATAATATTTTAGCATTTTATATTTAAAATTTTGCATTTGACCCCTTAAAACAAATGACTATTACAAACTATCGATTTTAAAATATGTTTGGTTATCACACTATATAAGTGATTCTATAATTAATAATGGCTAAAACACTCATACACATTTAAGCTCATAAGAATCCTCCTAAACTAAGAAAAGATAACATATAAATTTGAAAACATAAAATAAAATGAAATTTGCGTTTTCATTGTTAACTACCACCGGATGCTGCAATTTGAATGTCAATCGATCGCGAAATTCATCATTTTTCGTTCATCTGCGACTACTCGAGTATGAGTTATGTACTATACATCAAAGTCTCGCGTTGATCAAAGTTCGAGGCATCCCTCATAATTTCAAAATACTTTATCCACTTTTTTTTTTCTGGGATGAATGGCAAGTAGAAACTTTAATATACAGTTAGTGAAAGTGATATGGGTTCTGTTTTTTTGATTAAAAACTGAAAACAGAAATGGAAATATTGAGAATGAAACGGTTATCAAACAAGCACTTAGTTTGTATCAGTGTGACCTTTTTCTGTAAACAGAGATGCTAAAAAATGTTGAAATAACAAAGCAATATCAAGTAAAGACATGAGATTGAGCATCTCCAAAAAATATTTTGTAAGAAATTCAGGTTGAATGCTTGTTTGACAACAAATAAAGTGGAAGACTAAAAGTTGACAAAAAATGTACCCAAAGATTTGTAATTAGAGCTAGAGCAGGTCTTCACCTACTTTGATGAGGATGGTGACGGTAAGATATCTGCTTCTGAGCTCCAAACGTGCTTGAGGAAGTTGTGACCTTTCGGATGAAGATGCAGAGAAAGCTGTACCATCTTCATCTGATGCCGATGGAGACGGAATGCTTGGATTTGATGCAGGGGCGGAGCCAGGGGCATGGGGGGGCAAGTGGAATTTTTTTTGCCCCCCCCCCCCATATTTTTTTGTTATATATAATTAACTTCAAAATTAACACCAGTGAGTGGTGTGATTTAGCGGTAGAAGGGGTGAAGTTAAAGTCATTGGTGTTTCCTTTCAAATCCATGTTTGAGCTCTGCTACCTACATTTTCAATTAATTTTATTTGTCCTCCATCTTTGCTATTCTCTCTCTCTCTCTCTCCATTTCTTTCTCTTAACATACATTTTCGATTAATTTTATTTGTCCTCCATCTTTGCTATTCTCTCTCTCTCTCTCCATTTCTTTCTCTTAACAGTTTTGTTTCTCTTTCTCCTAATTTCCTCACATTTTTTCAATCTTAATTAATTAGTTAGGCTTTTCCCATTTTTTATTTTTTTTTGGTCTTTCTTCCTATTATCCCAAGTTTAATTAGCAAATTTGAATTTCTTTTTTGTACGAGTAATATATTTTAATAAATTGTTTGCGTTAAATACTTCAACATTATTTCAATCGTTCTTTGAATTACTTACTTTTATCATTTTTGTTAACTTTCTTAATTCTTTATATTTTTAACTAACATACATTACATTGTATTTCATGGATCTGAACCCCCATGTAATCTTGCCCCCCCCCCCCTCCTCGGGCAATTCCTGGCTTCGCCCCTGGTTTGATGACTTTGCCAAGATGATGATGACAAGATTCAGGAGCTGAAAAAGGCTGGCCGAGGCGGGTAGGCATGCACGCTAGATGGCTTTTGATGAATCTTTTAAGAGTTGGTAAACACGATATGATGAATTTTGCTAGATGGCTTTCTTCCGATGTAGTCTCTTTTGTGACTGGGTTTAATGCATTCAATCTGCATGATTTTATGCCTGTTCCGGGGTTGCATGTGTTGATCGGGGACTGATTATGAAGTTACCCATTTAAATTGCTGGTTGCTATTCATGGACTATTTTCCAGTTGTGTGCTGTGGTTAATGCATTGACATTCTCTTTCCATTTCTGATATGCTCGATGCTATGGTTGTTTTTGAATTAGAAAGCTTTTACATATTATCATGAAGTCTTATGCAGGCTGATAACTAGAAGGATATTGATCTGATTTACCCTTTGCTGCGACCTGTTTTGCGTTGTTTTCGTTTGCTTTGAGGAGGATCACTTTTGACTGCGGGTGTAATCCAAAATTCTCGCAACTTGTATTCAGGAAGCTCGTAGCATTGGTCCCTTCAGAAATTGTCGAGTCTTCCACATTACCGGACAGATTCTCAATCTGATAGGCAATCTCAGCGTTGTTGTCCGCAGAATTCAAATTAATGATGGTCAAGTACGCAGCAGTTGGCAGCAGCAGATTATTTGCTAGCCTATGATCAAAATGCATCCCCACACCCACCAATTTGGAGAACCTCGAATAGGAGTTTGAAGAACGGAGATTCAGATCCGCCACCTTCTCATTAAGGTTGGCTTTGAACTCACCAGCATTGGTTCGCACTGTCCCTTACACAATCGCGGTGAGCCTTAAAGGTCGCGGCAGCTCTCCTAAACATCGTGGAATTGTAAAGTAAAGAGGGCGGCGGGATAGATGAAAGAGAGCGACGGAATAGGCGAAAGAGAGTGGGGTTAATTTACAAAATGACCGAAGTTTGGAATATAACGGCTGGATTTACTACCACGCACATGGGCTGGGAATATAAATCATACTCCCTTTGTTCGCCGTGGGATCAAGATATGCATATGCAACTTTGAAGCACTATTTCTGGCTTAGCTGCAACATGTTTTCTTCTACACCAAAATAATTTCTCAACGTGTTTACAACCTCTTAAAGACAGTGCAATCCAAGCAAACACAACCGAAAGGGTACTACTTACAAGGCTGCAGTGTCAGGTGAACTGAACCTAGCAAAATACTCATACGATAATATACATGGGTTCATGAGTGTTAAAAATTACAGGCGTAGCTTGTTTCAGTTGACACCCATTATTTTTACACATCTATAAAACATTTCTCTCATCATACTTTTGAAATGAGAGTCATATTACCCCAAGTAACCAACAAAGGTTTTTAAGCAAGCAGTATTGGTCGTGTATTTAAATCCCAAGTGAGAATAAAGTGAACTGCAAACTCAAGTGAAATGAGAGTCATATTACCCAAGTACACTGATCTTTGCACCTTATATTCCATTCAGGGTAACCACAACTTTGCGTGCAGTAGGCAAGTCCCGGTGCTCGCACAGCCATATACCCTGGAAGAAAAGAATATAGATATGTGGATCCTCCGGGTGGAACTTATCTCTTGGTAGCCTTAGAAAAGTATTTGCTTGGTTTTAAACCATTGTTACGTACCTGCCAAGTTCCCATGTTAAGCTGCCCATCTGTAATTGGAATTCTGCACAATTGGAAATCATCATAAGCAGAGGTATGGCATGGCATGAAGAAATTACGAATCATCTTTAACTAAAAAAGGAGATAACCTACGTTAGCGCACAGCCAAACATTGATGACTTGATGTGTGCTGGCATATCATCTGGACCTGCAAAACGGTTGAAGAGATTCCATAAAGTCTTGTTTAATCAATTTTTCAATCTCCATTGCATTTAACATTGCTCTTCGGTGACTGAGATATCCAATAAATTTGATAATTAAACAAAATAAAATCACATCACTTGGTTGAGTGTCATGTAATTCAAGCCATCACTTCATTGTTGCATGGCTTACAAATGATGGGCATATGCTGCAGTAACTAGAGTTTGGTATAGATTCTCTGCTAATCGCAGCTACTTTAAGAGATGTGTTATTAGGATGTAACTTAGCTGCTTTGACAAAAGCACTTCAGGAAAGAAAATCTCTACATTGGATATTGAGCTGGGGTGTTATAAAATGGTCAAGGGTTAACCCTACTGGTTGTGTGACTAGAGGTCAAGAGGATACTACATGCATCAGAACATTCTCAGATCTCATCTTGAGCCACTGAACACTCGGCCATCCCTTGATTCTTTTGTGTAATGTTGCTTCCATATGGCCGTGTATGGTCGCAGCAGCCTGCCAAGCGTTCTGATATCACGTATTCATAGTTCAACATTCAACCTAGAGTTTTCACTATCAGTTTTCAATTTAGAATAAGCTGGTTAGGCTACCGAAAGATCCTTGAATGCTCTCATTTGAGCGAGAAAGGGTGGAATAGATAGTAGATTACACTGGTGAGGCTGTGAATTGAAAGGAAAGCACTTATTTTCTTTTCTTGACTTGCTGAATAATTATTTAAAAAAAAAAAACCTTCCTAGCTCAACTGTAGTCTGACCCCTCTTCGACGCATAGCTTTCAATGTGATTGAGAGCTACCACAAGACTTGGACCTTCCATTCTCAATGCTTTTCTCACGTTTCTTTTCTTACATGGCAGGCTTCTCGCTCCCCCCCCCCTCTCTTTCTCCCAATATAAGTGCTTCTCTTTTACTCCGTAGAGGAACATGTAGTTAATTAACTGCACTCAAAGATAAACAAGTACTGTTTTAAGTTTTGCCCAAAAAAGGATTGTCATAACCTAAAAATGATATATATGTACTCAAAGACAAAACATGTACTGTTATTTATTTATTTTTTGATATGAAAATAAGTGTATTAAATTGAAGAGAAGAATATACAAGGGATGGACAAATGTCCATAAAAAGAAAAATAAAATAAAAAAGCAAACGTAACAATAAAAATCTAAGCAATTCCCGCTTCAAATCCGATGTTGACAATCCTCTTAAAGCACCATTAGCAGAAGCCCAAAGAGAAGCTGTATAAATCACTCTACCCCATAGCAAATGATTCGGAAGATGATGATTCCTAAAAATTCTATTATTTCTCTCCATCCATAAACACCACAAAACAGCTGAAACACCACAATTCCACAATTAAACTGCATCCTTGTCTCGCTAGAAGCCCCGAAACTGAGTAAGCAAAAATGAGTTTAATGAACTAGGGCACACCCATTTTTCTCCACTCGCATCAAATAGATGATTCCAAAGATAGTGAGCAACAGTGCAATGAAGGAATAAATGGTGATGATATTTATCAGAAATCTTGCAATTCACACACCAATTAGGCGAAATACCACTTCAAGGGGCGACGAATCTAAAGCTTGTCATTAGTGTTAAGTTTATTAAGCACTACGGTCCACATAAAAGCTCTAATCTTAAAAGGAGTTTTTAACTTCCAAATGAAAGAGACGAGGAAAGGAGAAGGATTGGGACTACGAATCAGGAATTTGAAAAGGGATTTACATGAGTAGTTACCAGACCCTTCAAGAACCCAAATTCGAGTATCAATATTGTCAGACACTGGACACGCGATAAAGAATCGATAAGCGCACCCATCTCGACAATCTCTCTATCATAAAGATTACGAAAGAACTGGAAGTACCACGAATTTCGATCCCCAACCCCGGGAACCACAAAATCTAGAATAGGAGCCAAATGAACCGAGTACAGACGATATAGTCGAGGAAATAATTGGCAAAAGGAGGAGTTACCCAATCACTCATCTTCCCAAAATCGAAACCGAGCCCCATTCCCCACTTTAAAACGAGTCAAGGGACAGAATAGATGATGGCACTGCTGAAAATTTTCCACGAGCTCTTATGAGAACCAGAACTTCGAAACTGAGAGTCCCAACCATTGTTGTGCACACCGAAATTGCTCTTAATTGCTTTATTCCAAATAGAATTTGCTCTTAAGTACTGTTATTAGCTTACTGAAACAACTAGTTCAGTGAGTCGCCATTTGACATAATCAAAAAGGCATGCAGAACCCAGGCAATGGAGGAAGAACAAAAGGCATGCATTGAGTTAAGTAATTAATAATAACGCCATTACCATCTTCATATTGGACAAATGCAACGAAAAACAGATCATTCAGTCAGCCAAAATGGAATTATAGAAAAAGGAAGCAAACTACCTTACAGGCTAGACAACAAGGGCCAGTCGTTCAATTAGTAGAAGCCGAATAATAGCCACACATATCACAAGACCTTGACTTCTATGGCGGGTACCCTTAAGACTAAAATATTTTCCTCCATTGTCAATGAAGTTAAACTTAGGAAGCTTCCTCGAGAGATAATAAGCATAAGAAACTACTGAAAGGCCTGTGAGCATCACTACTAAAGTACATGAACAGAGTTTGTAATACCCCCTACAATTATAGAAATAAGCCAATGAACGATCAGAGGTGTCCTCTAATCACCACGATGAGCTCGTCCCTCTTTTAGTAGACTCCGTTGAAAGTGGAGATTCTTTACAATCCTCCAATTCACCAGCTACGACCAAATTTTAATGACAAGTCAACCTCAATCTGACTTTGCCCATGCAAGAGCTGGTGTGAACTACTCTAAACCCACCACTCTTTAAGATCTAAACCCTCTCTGTCAGACTAGTTCTTGATCCAAAACCAAATATAATGAATATTCACCAATCAACTCATTAAGGACATTATAAATAAAATACTACCACTAACCAAGCTCACCATCCGCCGACCATCATTAGCTATAATGTGCCCTGACAGTCAGAGGTACTGTTCTCGGCAAGATTCAATCCATTGCACCACCTCAGGTCTAGCAATCTACTCTTCTTCCATCATTATTCCGCTGGTGATGGTGGCTGAAATCTTGGTAAGCCAAGTCATAAAACCCATTGGCGATGGCTAAGAGATAAGGACATGAACTAGCATCGTGAAGAGGGAGATCTACATTCTACATTTGAAGTACACCAAAGATGGTGTTTTCATGATAGTTGGTCAGAGTAAATACGCTTAGAGTTGGTCTCTATTTCCATCTGTTACTGTTAGCTTCTAAAGTTAATCGTGAATCTTCTAGACTGGCTCTAGAAACGGGACCCTACTCTTGGGACAAATTAAAATAGTTGGAAATCATTATCTGCGGCAAAGGAAATACAAACTCCTCAAGCAAATTATTAACAAGGTCCCAATCCAACTGACTTAAATTATGTTCAAGATTGACTGGACAAAAACAAAAAATGTTTGCAATAGCCAGATCATGGACAAAATTGCAACTTGCGTTATGTTTCAGACCAACCTTCCAGAGTATGTTTCCATGGTGCAGATCTCCCCTGAAGCAAACATTCAGGAATTAAATAAGGCACTAGGACAAAGATATAAACCAACCGCTACATATAACTACGAAGGAAAGCATCAAACCTCCGGTACAACCCTGTTGAGAAATGTTTCAGTGTCATCTCGAACATCTGAATCATAGTTCTCATTTATCGTCAACGAAGCACTGGTATGCTGCACTGTTAAATGTATCTCACAAAACCCGATGAATAATTTCACACTGAAGTTAAAGTAAAATATAAATGATTAAGTAAATGGTATTCACTTACGAAAAAGATTTGCAAGCCCACATTTGAATTCTGATAGATCTCCACCAATTTCCTTCAAGATCTGGTGTATTAAAATTTAAATATTTGGTTGGTGGAGACGGTGTAAAATTTGGAAGCAGGGTACAATAATAGGAAGTTGTGAGAATGGAAAAAGTGGCATTTTCGCAAATGGAGAAATCGTCAGTCTACTGTAAAGTACAAAAAAGCTGCCTGACCAAATCTAGCCTAAATTAAATACTGCCAAACACCAAGGAGGACAACATTAACTTTGATAAAATCATTTCATTATAAATCGAACAAAGAGATAACCACCCTTGCTTTGACGTAGGGATCTGTTTGAGGGAAATATAGGAAAAAGGGAATCCATTAAGAGACTCAAGACTAAGCATAGTTGTACAGATGCCCTCTTTTATATCAAGGAGAAAAAGAAGCACAGGCCTTTATAAAGTTACACAAGCATTATGATCCAAAATGAAGACATTAATATGGAAAACGGAGGTAGATACCCACTGCTTGGAAAGTGCAATTATTGGTATCTGGAAAATGATGCTCTCTCCCCGTCCCAAAATGAATGTCGAAAAGATTTTAAGAGCAAATTTAAAAATCTTTTGGACAGTCATTTTGTGACGGAGAGACAGTATGAAGTAAAATATGTAGTTCACAATTGTACCGCCAACAAAGTCTCTAAGATAAAACACATTGCTCAATATTTCTTCTATTGGCACACCCATAACAGCAAAAAGTGAAAAGTATTATCCCCTTGCAAAACACAATAGAAGATTGTAACAAATATAGAATACTCCCTCCATCCCGTCCCGTATACCATTATACCATTTCTGTTTATGTTTTTTTTTTTGTCAACTCGACTAAACTTTGATCAATAATTTAATAAAAAATAATTATCTGAAAATCTAAAAAAAATTCATCATTTTCGATGGAGTCAAAGACTCACTATTTTTTGACTTGTTAATATGATGAATAAAGCAAAATGACTCACTCAATATGCGCTTATTTGTTATGAAGCAGCAGACAGTCCATACAATTTTTTACGCAATTTTCATTATGGGTCATCCGAAAACAGTCTATTTGTGCTTTAATACAGGGGCAATGTTGCGTACATTCAACCCCACTTTACCCCACCGTAGGTGGGAGCCTTTGTGGCACTGGGGTAATGTTATTGTTGTTGTTGTTGTCGTTGTTGTAATAAAAATCTAAAAATTGTTATTGTAACACAATTAATGATATTTTCAATTTCAATTTTAAGATTTTCATTAGGATAATTATTTTTTATTAAATTATGGGTCAAACTTCATTTTTAGTCAAGTTGACCAAAAAACATAAATAGAAATGGTATATGGGACGGAGGGAGGGAGTATATTAGAAGAAGCATAGGGAATAATGAAAAACTAGAGCATTCAAATTCAATCATAGTGGTAGTTAAAGTTTAGTCAAGTTGACCAAATTGCTGATTCCGCAAATTCCTTTCTATCAAGGGTTTAGGACTATTTTCGGGCACCTACATAAGCAATATTCTGCTCCCAAACTTGTTGTATCTCATATTTGACATAGTTAGTGCAAGATCCTGGCTTAGGAGTGCCCCGTACGTGGTCAATCACATTGACAAATTGGGTAAACAATCCATGTGTTTGTTTATTCCTTTTGATTGCTTGTTCTTTATGTTGTGCGTTTGTGTTCATGTATTATCGTGTGAATTGCTTAATAGGATTGTGACGAATCCCTGACGGGAGCATGAATACTTGCTTTCAAATCCTTCGAATTCATATAGTTCCAAACTCAAAACACAAAAACAAAGTCCATAGAAATATCCACCCATGGCTTATCAGGAACTGGCAATGGAGTATACAATCCAGTATTCTGTGAATGCCCTTATTCGTCAAACAAATCATACACCTTTGTACAATCTTATAAGTATCCCTATGAATTTGTGGCCAAAAGTACTTCTTTGTAACTAACTCGACTGTCTTATCACGCCCATGATGTCCATCACGATGAATCTCAACAATAAGACTCTTACGGACAGAACCCTGCGGAATACACAATCTATTTTTGTAGAATAAAAACCCATTTTGCAACAAAAATAAACCAACTGAACCCCATCACGACACTTGGCCCATTCTTCTGCAAAATCCGCATATGTCTCATATAAGTCATTCAACCACTCAAATTCAATCACCACATTTTGCATAGTAATCAACAAATTTGCCCTACGACTCAAAGCATCGGCTACCTTATTATGTTGTCCACTCTCGTGTTGAATAACAAAAGTGAATTGTTGCAAATAAGCCACCCAACGAGCATGCATACGATTAAGAGATTTCTGACCATTCATATATTTTAAAGCCTCGTGATCAGTATGAAGAATAAACTCATGATGATGAAGTAAATACTGCTCCCAATGCTTAATTGCCTGAACCACTGCATAAAACTCAAGCTCATAAGTCGTCCACTTCCGTTTTGACTCTTTCAACTTTTGGCTCATAAAAGCAACTGGCCTCTTTTCTTGTATCAAAAAAACCCTTATCCCAATCACAGAAGCATCAGTCTCAAGCTCAAAAGGCTTAGAAAAATCCGGTAAAGCCAATAATGGAGCATTCATCAATTTCTCCTTAATCAAAGCAAAACTAGCAGCCGCCTCATTACCCCATAGAAATTTCCCTTTCTTCATGCACTCAGTAATCAGGGCCACAATAGTGCTGAAATTACGAATAAAACGACGATAGAAAGCAGCAAGGCCATGAAAACTGCGAACCTCACTAAAAGTAGTAGGTGTAGGCCAATCACGAATAGCTCGAATCTTATCCTCATCCACATGAATACCATCTGCAGAAACAATGTATCCCAAGAATAATAGTTTATCAAGCATAAAACTACTCTTCTTGAGATTTTTATACAACACATTCTCTCTCAAAGCCTGCAGAACTGCTTGTAAATGCCCAACATGCTCCTCCTCAGTCGTGCTAAAAATCAAGATGTCATCAAAATACACCACCAAAAATTTATCATTAAAGGGCTTCAACACTTGATTCATCAAACGCATGAAAGTACTAAGTGCATTAGACAAACAAAAAGGCAGCACCAACTATTCATATAACCCCTCCTTGTTCTTTAAAGCAATTTTCCACTCATCACTAGGGCGAACACGAACTTGATGATAACCACTCCTCAAATCAATCTTATAAAAAACTTTAGCACCACGAAGCATATCTAACATATCATCAAGACGGGGACTAGGAAAACGATATCACAGTCATTTCATTAATAGCCCGACTATCAACACACATACGCCATGTCCCATCTTTCTTAGGAACTAGGAGAGCCGGAACTGCACAAGGACTTAGACTTTCCTGTATATAACCCCTTTTCAACAAATCTTCTACTTGCTCTCTTAAAATATCATGTTTTGCTGGACTCATTCTATAATGTGGGAGATTAGGAAGAGATGCATCAGGAACCAAATCAATGTTATGCTGAATGTTGCGCAAGGGAGGCAACCCGGCAGGAAGTTCATCCGGCATAATATCACTATATTCTTTCAATAATGATTCCAAGGATTTAGGAACCAAACTCACAGAACCCGCCACATCCTTTCTTACCACCGCAAAAACACATTTAGCCTCAACAATATCATCCAAAAATTCATTAACAGTACAAAGCGAAATAATAGGCTTCTTTCTCTCCATGACACGAGGACTTTTAACCTTTAAAGGGCATAAATTAAAACGTGCACCGTCTTTCATGAAACTAAGATAATTATATCGCCCTTTATGCACCACATTAAGGTTAAATTCCAAGGTCTACCCAATAGTAAATTGCATGCATTCATATCTATAATATCACATAGAATAGTATCCTTATATCGCCCAATAGAGAAAGGAACAAGACATTATTCATGTACCTTAATATTGCCGACTGCATTGATCCAACCAACTGAATAAGGAGAGGGATGTGGTTTTACCTCAAGCTTCAACTTGTCTACAAGACCACGAGCCACCAAATTTTCACTGCTCTCACTGTCAACAATAAGCTGAATATCAACATCTTTAATCTTTCCTTTGGTGCGAAAGATATTGTGCCTTTCAGGATCCTCCTCTTCGCTGGGGGTAGTCAACATTAATCTATTAACCACAAATGATCCATGATCTTCCACACCTTCTTCATCATCATTGGGATCCTCCCAATATTATGGACAATCACCTTCATCAACACAATTATCATGATCCACCACATTAACACTCTTACGAAGAGGACACCCACTAGAAATATGGCCTACTTGCCCACATTTAAAACACTTACTGCCAAAAGTTTTGGCATAAGGAATAGGATTTTGTTGCCCGGTAGTAGTGGTAATGTTGGCCTTCTTAGCTTGTGTAGGTTGAATAACTGCAAGAACGTCATTCTTCTCTTCTAACACCTTCAAGCCAGTAGTTGATGTCTTGTCCTGTGTCGGACCCTTGTTTCCAGAATAAGAACCCCCATAATTCCTTTAATTTGATTGAGTCCTAGAAGAAAAAGTAAGTTGTCTCTCAACCGTCATTTTTACCCATATCACAACGAGCAGACAAAATATGGAACTCATGCGAATAATCATTTACTGTTCTAGCACCCTATTTGCATTCCAAAAATTTTAATAAACAACTTGGGAATAATTTTTGGGTAAGAAACGTTGACGCTAAGCCATTCTCATATGTGGCCATATAGTAATTGGCTATCTGAACTCGCGACACAATTGATTAGATAATTGCTTCCACCATGCAAAAGCAACACCACGTAATTTATACGCCACATATGGTACTTTTCTATCCTCAGGAATATTCATCAAGGTGAAATACTTCTCAACCTCCTCGAGCCAATCAGAAAATTCAATCATATCTAATTAGCCAGTAAAGAAAGGTAAATCGGCCTTGATGTTAGGCAATTGTTCAGAAACATGATTACCTTCTCTCCTACGATTAACTCTATCTCCTCCGACCGGCGGAACACGACGGGAAATTTCCTCGCGTCCTACAACGTCTTTTTCAAGACCTGCCCTCTGCCTTTGGTTGACACCAGCAATACCAACCTCTAAACGACCCAACGCTGCTATGAGCTCTGCATGATCTCTACGCCGATCTTCTTGCATTGCTGTCAAATTGGCGGTTAGTTGTGCTAGGATGGATTGTGTGTCATTGTTTCCTCCATTGTTGTCGGCCATCGTCCAAGGATCGCTCCTTATCTGATACCAATCGATGTAAACGCAGCGGAAATAAACAAGATAAACGAACAATTCAAGGGAACGTTCGACCTTAACTCGAATCCATGAACAAAGGATTTAATAAGAAATCAATCAAATCTCTTCTGCAAGCCAACTAAGACTTAAAGGTTGAAAACCCAAATTGCTAAGCAATCGTAAATTGATAATAATAAAGTTGTTTGTTGACAATAACAAAGAAAATATTTATACTACCTAGGAAAACCTAATTAAAACGGAATTAAAAAAATACCAAAAATATCCCCAAGTAATTGTTTAAGAATCCTAATTGAAAAAGGAAATAAAACTTCAATTCCCGACTTACACGGCCGGGTCCCCAATTCCGCACGGCCGTGTACTGCCTTGCACGGCCGAGTCAGCAATTATGCACGGCCGTGTATAGCTTGTTCCAAAACTCCTTTTGCTCGTTTCGTTCTGCACGGTCGCACCTTTGCCCGGACACGGTCGCTCCTTCACATGACACGGTCGTGCACTTTCCTTAGCGCGGCCGTGCACTTCCTGTTGCACCAAAAACTCAGAAAACTTGCAATCTTCCACCAAGGCTTGATCAACCAATACTTGTACTACATCACTAGGCGTATAAATGGTTTGACAATTATATGACAGAGATTGGTTACACGAGAAGCCCGTATAACTGTTGTGTATATCACAATAGGTTAGCAGATGGTTCAGCTATCTATTTGGTTCGTTATGTTGATGATATGTTGATAGTTGCTGGCAAGAATGCTTATATTCAGAAGATGAAGGATCGACTATCTGCTGAGTTTGAGATGAAGGATTTGGGTACAGCAAAGAAAATTCTAGGTAAGGAGATCCACATGGATAAAAGCCAAAGAAAAGTGTTCTTATCCCAGAAATGTTACATCAAGAAAGTTTTAAATAGGTTTGGCATGTCTACAGTAAAGCCTATAGATTATGTGAGTGCAGCGATGCACGACTGTCTGTTGCGTTTGCACCAAAATCGTCTGAATAGAAAGAGTACATGGCTCGAGTACCTTATTCTAGTGCAATTGGTAGCTTGATATATGTTATACTTTGCACTATACCGAATCTTGCACATGTTGTTATTAGGTTCATGAAATCCTGGCAAGGAGCATTACAGGCAGTGAAGAGGATTTTCATCTACCTTAGTGGTACGTCTGATGTTGGTCTTATTTATACAGGTGATACAGAATGTGCAGTTGAGAATTATTGTGATTCGGACTCCTCTGGGGATGTTGATACGAGAAAATCTATGCCCGGGTACATATTTACTCTTGGTGGGTCAGTTACCGGTTGGAAGGCTACTTTGCAATCTACAGTGACTTTGTCGACTACAGAAGCAGAGGGCATTGACAGAAGTTGCTAAGGAGGTAATATTGTTAAAGGGTTTGATCATCAACCTCAGGTTACATCAGGATCATGATACAATATTTTGTGACAATTTGAGTGCAATATGTTTAGCCAATGATCAAGTTCATCATGAAATGACCAAGCACATAAATGTGAGCTATCATTTTCTGAGAAGTGAGAAGCGAATTAAGGTGAAGAAAGTGGGCACAACGGACAAACCTGCTAGCATGTTCACGAAGTCCATTCCGGTTAACAAGTTCCAACATTGTTTGTACTTACTAAATGTTCGCAGCTGTTAGACATCATCTGATACAGAGGGAGAGTTCTGGTTATTGATTTAGGAGCTCAATTCAAGGGGGAGATTTGTTGGGTTTGATGCATTTGAGGATTGGGGACGCCTAATCATGGTCAAGACAAGTGAATTATGTGATTCCGGGATTGTGGGCAGTTGCACGACCGCGCAGAAGTGGCACGACCGTGCTAGACATAAGGCACGACTGTGCCAGACTGTGCCAGACGGTGAACAACTGACACGACCGTGCCGATGAAGTTTGCATGACCATGCAGGTTAAAGTGCACGACCGTGCGGACAAGGTTTGAGCCTGAGCCGGCCAGAGTTCAGCGCAGGATTAGACAACCCTGTAGGGTTATGAATAGGGCAGGGTTAGGAATAAGGTAGTATAAATACTCCCCTCTCCCCTAACATGTCCATAAGTTCAATTGCCCATATGTTTTTCTAGATTAAGGTTTGCACGGCCATGAATTCTTGTGATCAAGAATTCGTTCAACATAATTAGAGATTATAATATGTGATTTCTTAAATGATAATAATATTCTCACCCTCTGCCCGTAAATGTAGTCAAATTGGTGAAACACGTATACGGTTGTGTGATTGTTGTTTGATTGCTATTTTCTATCGAATAATAGTCTAAGGGTCCGCTCCCGAGTTTGATTTTGCAGGGAAAGTGAAGGAAAAGGGAGGAAATGGGAGCTCATTTCCTCCATGGCCATGCTCCTGAGTTTTTTGAGCGAGGAAAGGGAAGGAAATGGAGGCCTCATTTCCTTCCCTTTCAATCACCCCGTGAGAGAGCGGATTGGGAGGAAATGAATGTTAAAGCCATTTCCTCCCCCTCCCTCCCTTCCCCTCCCTTCACTTCACTTCACTTTCTTTCCTCGCAGTTAAAAACTCGGGAGCGGACCCTAAAAGATTCTCCGAGACTCCATTCAACAATAATGTAAAATTTCAAGAAGCTAAAGACAGGTAAAACATCAACTATAATAAGTTTAACCCGATGTCAAGTCAAATGGACCATCTTTTCTTTCGATACGGAGGGGCGTCGGAAGGGAAAAATAGAAAAGTAAAAGACCGAGGGAGGGACTAAAAGAAAGTAAGATATAGGACGAAGTTAATCCAGTGAGGTGAGAGTAAAAGTAAAGGGGGGAACCTTGGAAGTGATGAGATGACAGCCGCGGCGGTGTGGAGGGAGGGTTATGGTTTTCTGAGCCCATTTAGGAGCAGTAGCCATGGAATTGGAGGAAGAGCGATCGTCGACGGTCTTAGTCACCGGAGTGTAGAGGGACATGACCCGGATGTTGGGTTTTCTAAAGGTGCCACCGAACAGTGATACGGAGGCGGAGGGCGGTGATAGTGATGGGGTATGCATTGCCACAAGTTAGTTCCGACTTCACTTATCTCCTTTCTTTCCCCGAATGCTTATGAGCCCGTAGGCCTACTCAATTTGGGCCGGCTTGGGCAACGCAGAGGTTGGGCGGCCCTCCAATGGAATTACCTCACACATTCTTAACCAATGAAGCCCAAGGGGGCGTAATTCCATTCCCCCAAAATTATTTGGTCTGTGTTTGGTTGAAGAATTTTTAAAATTTTCATTTCAATGGAATGGCTAATTTCCTCCTTGGAAGGAATTTGTCATTTCTTTCATATATGGGAGGAATGGCTAATTTCTAAGGAAATGAAAAAAAAAATTGATCAAAATACCCTCAAACCCAAACCACCCCTACCCCCCTACCCACCCTCAATCAGCCCCTGCCCTACCCCATCCCACCCCCACCCCCCCCCCACAAAATTTTTTTCCCTGCCTACCCCTCCATCCAGCCCTGCCCTACCCCCCACCCCCACTAATTTTTTTTTTCCTTCCTACCCCCCCCATCCAGCCCTGCCCTACCCCTACCCCACCACCACCCCCCACCCCCCACTAATTTTTTCCTCTACCTACCCCTCCCCCCATCCAGCCCTGCCCTACCCTCCCCCCACGAAAAAAATATATTTTTTTACTCATTTTGCATACCCCCTACCTACCCCCACCCCCCACCCCACGAAAAAAAAATATTTTTTACTCATTTTGCATACCCCCTACCTACCCCTCCCACCACAAAAAAAAAAAAAATTAAAAAGGGTAAATTGGACATTTTATATGCTCTCATTTCATTCTTATAATTTGTATTTTCAAATCAAACATGATTTGTCAAGGAATTGAATGACAATTTCATTCCATTCCGTGCCAATCAAACTTAAGGGATTTGACCAGTTTTTTCCATTCCAATTCCTTAAGGAATTCAATTTCATTGACCATTCCATTCCTTCACTTTTTTTCCACCGAACCAAACGGCCCCCAAGAGTTTGAAGGCCCTTAAACTGACTGGAAAAAAATAAATAGTACTCCTATTCTCAGTCTTATTTTAAAAGAAAGATGTACAGTACACCATAAAAAATACTATTGCCCACAAATCAATGTCCAAATCAGGGCTGTCATTGGTTTGGTTTAAACCATTGTTTGAATTGAACCGAACTAAACCAAATCAAATCATGCGATTTGGTTCTTCTCCTGTACAATGCCTACATATATGGAGTACAAAATATTTGAGATTCCTAGTCTATGTAACTACGAAAGTATTCTATACAATCTCCTACTTAAACTATATGATCTATTACTATACAAAGTCCTACTACAATAAGAATTAAAATAAGGAAATTACAATAAAGAAATCTCCAGAAATCTTCACGTGCTCATGTGCTGTTCAACACGTGCCCACATTTTTTCCAACATCTAACTCTAATCTTATATGCAAATCTGTGACGCCTGCTCTTTTTATTGAACTGCTCTCCCATTATCTCCAAGTCCAGATTAGAGGTCAGTAGAAAAAGAATAGAGGTCAGTAGAAAAGTATGTTTATGCACATAAGAAAGAATTTGAATATCACATGCCATATTCATAACATGAACTGATAAATCAAGTTTCACCAAGAAAAAAAAGCGAATGTGGTTAGAGAAGTACAAAATTAAGGGAATAGATTAACTTGATTTTGAATGGACAGTCAAGATTGGGTTTTAAGGTGGTTCGGTTCAACATCACGGTTTGGTCATGCCTCGATTCTATGCACAGTTCGATTTAACGGTCTCAACGATTTGGTTTAGTATGAAGGTGCCAAACCGCGAATTGAATTGAACCACCCGATTTGTTACTTTTCAAAACCGAGCCAAACCACTTGTCTAAAAATCGAACCAAATCGCATGGTTCGATTTGGTTTAGTTCGGTTCAATTTCAAACAATGGTTTAAATCAAACCAATGACAGCCTCGTCTCCTTCCTCTCTAATTGCAGAACAACAGCCATGAACAACAACAAAAAATTGTCACCTTCTACCTTTTCTGCCTCCAACCCCATTGGCCATACTTACACCCTCACCTTAAACAGCCGCTGAATTCCATCTCCACATTCAACAGCCCATTATTGATGTTCATCAAAGATTTGAAATTTCATACAATTAGCCATCTGAAAATTAGGGTTTAGTGGTGTTGGAATAGAGGACCAACCGGGTTAGATTTTCGGAGCAAAAAGGGAAGAAAATCGTCGGAGCAGCTGTCGTTCTGAGCGGCCGCGCAGGAGGCAAGGGCGGGCGCGCTGGAGGTACGAACGAGGGTGCAGAATTATCTGAAATTGAGGGCGAACGCGCAGCTATGGAGGGTGGCCGCGCTGGTCGCGGGTAATTTCTGGGCCCGGTTTCAGGCCATTTTTCGGGTTCCTTTGTCCATCTAGGGTTAGGTTTGTATTCCTGGGCATATATTTAAGCAAAGTTCCGCCCCAAAACTCGTTGTAACTTTATACAAACATATTATAGTGCAAGATCCTGGCTTGGTAGTGCCCCCAGACGTAGTCAAACATATTGGCAAACTGGGTTAACAATTTCTGTATTCTTTCTGTGCTTTGATTTCTTGTGCTTTATTTTGTGTGCTCTTATTGTTCTTGTGGGATTTCTTGGGCAGTGGAGGGCTATATCCACAACAACTGGTATCAGAGCCTCGGTTAGAGATCAGGGTTTAATTGTAAGATTGGTTTATCGAGCGTTTGGGTGTTGTCAAGCAATCAAGAATGGGCAAGGACAAACAGGCGGTTGAGAAATTCGATGGGTCTGACTACGGATTTTGGAGGATGTAGATAGAGGATCTCTTGAATAACAAAGATCTCTATAAGCCTCTAAAGGGTGTCAAACCGAAAGGAGAAAAGCAGAAAGATTGGGATCTCATGGATAGGAAGGCCCTAGGGGTGGTCAGATCTACTTTTTCAAAGTGGATTGCGAAGACTACCAAGAAGGAAAAAAACACAAAGGAGCTATTGGAATATCTTACTGAGAGATTTGAAACACCATCTGCTGCAAACAAGGTTGATTTGATACGCAAGATGGGTAGTCTCAAGATGCAAGAGGGAGGATCCTTAGCTAAACACATCGATGAGTTTATGGATGTCATAGACTCATTGACTGCGTTGGAGATTACGTTTGATGATGAGGTTCATGCGTGTTTGTTGCTAGCGTCTTTACCAGGAAGTTGGAGCGGGACGGTGATAGCGATCAATGCTTCAGCAGGTAAAAACAAATTGAAGTATGATGATGTTAAAGACTTTCTCTTGGGCGAGGAAAATCGCATGAAGAAGTTGGGGACATCGACTGCTTCGGGATCGGCCTTAGCTACTACTAGCAGGGGAAGGCCGGGTACTAGCAAACAAGGGAGAACTGAATCTAGGGAGAACGTGGTGGGTGGTAAGGGCAAGGCCATGGAGATCAGAGACAAACCAAGGGTTGCAAAGGGATCAGTTCAGTGCTATCACTGTAAGGAGTTGGGACACTACAAGAAGGATTGTCCCAATCGTGGGGGCAATTCGGTGAATGTGACAGTCGAAGGTGATGATGTACTGGTTCTGAGTGTTAGTAGTGCACTAGAATCATGGGTGCTGGATTCGGGGGCATCATTCCACTCTTGCGGGCATGCAGAAGAGATGGAGAATTATAATTCAGGTGATTTCGGTAAGGTCTATCTGGCGGATGGCGAGCCTTTGGAAATCAAGGGGAAGGGGGATGTCAGAATAGGAGCATCGGACAGGAAGGTCTTACATCTGAACGGGGTCAGGCACATTCCGGGTTTGAAAAAGAACCTATTATCAGTTGGGCAGTTGGACGAAGAAGGTTACAAGGTAACATTCGGCTGCAGGAACTGGGTTATTACCAAGGAGGATTGTGAGATTGCTCGGGGTAATAAGGAGGGGACATTGTATTTGGCGAATAACACCAAGGATAGTATCGTGGTGGCGTCAGCCAAGGGTGATACTGATTTGTGGCACTGTCGATTGGGTCACATGAGTGAGACGGGGATGAAAGTACTTTGTTCAAAGGGGCTACTTCCGGGTTTGAAGACAGTCAATGTGGGGATCTGCGAAGATTGTGTGTTTGGCAAACAGGGGAGAAGTAATTTCTTGAGGACGGGTAGGGCTTTGAGGGAAGCAAAGTTAGAACTGGTCCACACGGACTTGTGGGGACCATCTCCGGTAACTTCTCTGGGTGGTGCGTCACATTACATGACCTTTATTGATGATTTAACAAGGAAGGTTTGGGTCTACTTCTTGAAGGGGAAAGATGAAGCTTTCGAGGTATTCAAGAAGTGGAGGGCCTAGGTGGAGAATCAGACGGGACTTAAGCTTAAGTGCTTGAGATCAGATAATGGTGGGGAGTATGAGCTCGGTGAGTTTAGGGAATATTGTGCAGCGAATAGTATTCGCATGGAGAAGACTCCAAAGCGCACACCACAACACAATGGGGTTGCAGAGAGGATGGACAGGACATTGAACGAGCGGGCAAGAAGTATGAGATTGAAGTGTGGACTTCCAAAGACGTTCTGGGCATATGCAGTTGACACGACGGCTTTCTTGATCAATAGGGGACCATCGGTACCATTGGGGAATGGAATTCCAGAGAAAGCATGGAGTGGCAAGCAGGTAAATCTGTCCTTTCTTCGCATATTCGGCTGCGTTTCATATGTTTATATTGATTCTACTGATAGAACTAAGTTAGATGCAAAATCTGTAAAATGTACGTTTATTGGGTATGGCGGGGATGACTTCTGGTATAAGTTTTGGGATGACCAAAACCATAAAATTATTCGTAGTCGAGATGTGGTATTCAATGAACAGGTATTGTACAAGGACAGAAAGGGGGCATCTGATGATATTAGTTCAGAACCGGAGGTTGTAGAGGTGGATATTCCAGACTCGGGTGGGAGCAGAACGGTTCATGATGACCATGGTCAGGGGGTCACTGAAGATGAACCACATACTCCGGAACCGAATATTCCGCTGCGTAGATCCAGCAGGTTGCGTGGATCGCCTGACAGGTATACTCCTTCCAATTACTATTTGTTGTTGACAGATAGTGGGAAACCGGAATGTTATGCGGAGGCTGTTCGTAGTGCACTTTGTAATAAGTGGAAAGTTGCGATGGACGATGAGATGGACTCATTGAAAGCCAACAAAACTTGGGAGTTGATTAGACTGCCTAAGGGGAAGAAGGCATTGCATAACAAGTGGGTTTACAGGATTAAGGAGGAAGCAAACGGCAGTAAGCGTTACAAGGCAAGGTTGGTTGTAAAAGGGTTTCAGCAAAAGTATGGTATTGACTACACCGAGGTCTTCACTCCTGTTGTGAAGATGACCACTATCAGAATGGTTCTGGGGATAGTAGTGGCAGATAACTTGTTGCTGGAACAGATGGATGTAAAGACGGCTTTTCTTCATGGGGATTTGGAGGAAGAAATTTACATGGTACAACCAGAGGGTTACTTGTCTAAGGGTAGCGAGGAACTGGTTTGCAGATTGACTAAGAGCTTGTATGGCCTTAAACAAGCTCCTAGGCAGTGGTACAGAAAGTTCGATGGATTCATGCACGACATTGATTTTATCAGATGTGAGGCGGATCATTGTTGCTACTTCAAGAACACGGACAATGGGTACATAATCTTGCTGTTATATGTGGATGACATGCTAATAGCGGGCTCTAGCAGTAGAGAGGTAAACAGATTGAAGGCTCAGTTGTCAGAACGGTTCGAGATGAAGGATTTGGGGGAGGCCAGAAAAATCTTGGGCATGCGGATTGACCGGGATAGGGAGGCGGGTAAGTTGGTTCTTTCACAAGCAGAATACGTTGAGAAAGTCTTGGCAAGGTTTTGCATGGAAGAGGCGAAGCCAACAGGGACACCATTGGGTATGCACTTCAAGCTATCCGAGAAGGACTCACCTATGGGCAAGGAGGAGCGTGACAACATGGATAGGATTCCATATGCTTCGGCAGTGGGGAGTCTAATGTATGTAATGGTGTGTACAAGGCCGGACATTGCACATGCGGTGGGAGTAGTCAGCCGGTTCATGGGCAATCCAGGAAAGCAACATTGGGAAGCGGTTAAATGGATCCTGCGTTACTTAAAGGGTACCGCTGGTAAGGCTCTATGTTTCTCAAGAAAGGAGGTCGTGTTAGCAGGTTATGTTGATGCGGATTTGGCATCAAGCGATCTAGACAAGAGGAGAAGTACTACGGGTTATGTTTTCACATTGGGTGGTACGACAATCTCCTGGGCTTCTAAATTGCAGAAGATCGTGGCTCAGTCGACTGTAGAAGCAGAATATGTGACAGTGACAGAGGCGAGTAAAGAGATGGTATGGTTGCAGAACTTCTTGGGTGAACTTGGGAAGACGCGAAGTGGGAATGCTCTCTACAGTGACAGTCAGAGCGCAATACATTTGGCTAGGAATCCGGCGTTTCATTCTAGGACGAAGCACATTGAACTGAGGTTTCACTACATCAGGCATCTCTTGAAAAGGAAGATCTTAAGGCTGGAGAAGATATTGGGATCGGAGAACCCGGCTGACATGTTGTGTAACGACCCTAACTCTAGGCCCTAATTTTAATATCATATTATATGCTTTTAATATTTATGTTAATTTTATGTGTTCATTTATGTCCTTAAAATTCTTATCTTAAGATAAGATGGTTGAGAAGTAATTTAGAACCTCTTAGAAATTTAAGGAAAATTAAATAAAGAACTTTAGGGGAAAATAAAAAAAATAGGAATTTGATAAATAGTAAGAGGAGGTTAAAATGGGTAAAATAAATAAAGAAAAAGAGGGGTTTAATTTAATTGTTGAAAGCCTTGCATTTTAGGATGGAGGGGACCATCTCCCTAAAATCCTCTTCTTTCTCCTCCCCAAGTCAAGGCAACCCATACCTCCTACACTTTTTTCCTTACCCTTTCCATACTCCTTTCACCTCCTCATCATTCTTCTTACTTCCATCTAGCCAAAAACCCTCCATGGAAAACCTCCATTGAAAGCCTCATCTTCCAAGGCACATAGCAAGCCCATTTCTCATCCATTTTCAAATCCAAGAGTACTTTTGAGGTTGGGACAACTAGAGGAATCAATCAAGCTAAGAAAATCATCTTTTCATCCAAAAATCCTAAGGTGAGTTGTTATGATTTTCCTTCTTCTACTTGTTCATAAACTCTTTAAGGTTGTTCTTGTTCTTGTTCATGTGATGTTTGTTTCTTGCTTGGGAAACCTTATAGGAGTTGAATGATTAGTAAATGAAGTAGAATAAAGTAAATGTTCATGGAAGATGATTTAGAGGAAATGAAATGGGTGGAAGATTTAGTGATAAATAATCTATGGTTACTTTATTTGGGGTTTAAATGATTTATGATGAACTTTGTAAAGCTAGGAAATCCTTTGGGTGTTCTTGAAATTAGGGTAGAGAAAAAGAAAAGGAAATGAAGCTAAGTAGAAGGATTGAAATCTGGGAATTGGCTGGAAGGGCACTTGGGCGGTCGCCCAAGGGGGCATGAGCGGCCGCCCATGCTGCCAGAAACTTGCTTACTTTGGAAAACTTCTTGGGCGGTCGCCCAAGAGGTGTGTGCGGTCGCCCAAGAGGGCAGAAACTAGTATACCTTTGGAAACCCACTTGGGCGGTCGCCCAAGTGGTATGGGCGGTCGCCCAAGACCCCAGAAACTCACTTTGAATCTGAACCAGAATTAGTTTAGTAAGTTTGATTGATTACTTATAAATGGTGACCTCCACTTGGTAAATTGAGTTTGGGCCTTCATAGAGGCTATGTATTATTGTATAATGACCTTGTAGGATGGATTGATGATACTTCCTTGCCTTACTTGAGTTCTTATACATTGTTTATATTATGCATAGTGTGTTGAATAAATGTGGCACTATGATATTGGTTGGACATGAGTATATTTTACCATGTTGCTATATTGTTATCCCTTTTTGTGGATTATGTTTCAAGTAACTATTATGTGCTTGATAATTTGTTAATCAGCTGATGTTGGGGGTATAACATAATACGATCAATTATGGAAGTGTGACCTAATGTGATCGGATTATGTTATATCTGTGACCGTCCCCTCCTGTGGCCACAGGTCGGGGTTATAGCATCTGTAGTGAGCCAAAAGCCTTACAGAGTTGCTACTATCTTATTTGGTTCCCTGAAAAACGGGTCTTATAAGATGTGAGTATTGCTTAAGCAGCTCACTTAAGATTGGAGTATTATTATACCCAATGTTGTACGACTATTGTTCAGACGGGAAAAGGTAAACCAAGGTAATGGAAGGTGTTTACAGCTTTTCCAATGTGTTATGTGCAACTTGTTATGTGTTGCATTTTATTTGGCATATTGCTGCATTCATAATAGCTTGCTGAGATTTATTCTCACCCCTCTCCCTTTAATGTTTTTAGATCCCGAGACAGGCGGACCGACCAAGTAAGGGCGGAAAGGAGTTTGGCAGTGAGCTTTTGGGTATTGTCGGGGTACATTAGGTTGGCGTAGAAAGTATATTTTGTTATAATTCCTCTATGGAAGTTTGTAATTATAAACTTAAATTTCTACGTTGGAACCACAATCTTTTGTAACAAAAACAATTTAGTATTTTCAAAGTTAGTCCACTCTTCCTCCGGTGTGGAGAGTAGTGGAGTTGTTTTGAAATGGTTATGTTAATCTAGTCATGTTTGAAAGTTATATCAAAGTTTTCAAAGTTTAGTAAATTTGGGTTAGTTTGAGGATGCTCTAACTCGGGACACGTGTAGGTCCCGGGTCGGGGTCCTCACAGTTGGTATCAGAGCTCGGTTAGAGTTCTCGGGTAGAGTCTAGCTGAGTGAGAGTGTGTGATAACTGACGCCAAGTGTTTAATGCAGGAGTTTGTACTAATGGCGGGTAATGATGGAGATCAGGATCGGGCTTTGGGAAATGTTGGAAATCCGAATGCCGAAATGATGGATATGTTCCGAGTGTTTCTTCAGAATATGGCAAATCAGAATCAAGGTAGGGGACAACAACAACCCGAAGGTAGGCAAGGGCACCATGGTCTAGAGAAGTTCGTGAAGATGTCTCCTCCTAGCTTCAACGGAGATCCGGATTCGGTGAAGGCGGAGAGATGGCTTGAAGCGATGAATAAGATTTTCTTGGCAATGGAGAGTTCGGACGCAGAAAAGGTGAGATGTGCCGTTTTCAAGTTAGAAGGACCCGCGGAGCACTGGTGGCAGGTAGTGAAGGATGGTTGGGATCGGGATTTGACACCGCAGACTTGGGAGAATTTCACACGTAAGTTCCGGGATCACTTCGTTCCGATGGTGACTAGAGATAAGAAGGAGGTTGAGTTTCTGAAATTGGAGCAAGGGACAATGTCTATAGCACAGTATTCAGCCAAGTTTACGGAGTTAGCCCGATATTGTCCCCATTTGGTACCGGATGAAGAGAGGCGTATCTACAGGTTCGTGAAAGGCTTAAGGGTGGAGTTCCGGAAGCAGCTTTTGACTCACAACTTCGCCAACTTCCAAGCGGTTGTGAATATGGAGTATCAGATTGAGAATGATATAGAAGAGCATCGTGGTAAAAATGAAGGTGGGAACAGAAATAGATTCCAAGGTCAAGGTTCGGGACAGAACAGAGGGCAGCCAAGGGCATTCACTCCGGGAGCAAATCGAGGAGGAAACGTAGCGGCTCCGGCAAATCGATCGACTCCAGGTCAGTTTGGGGCATCGTGTGGATATTGCAAGAAGCAAGGGCATTCGGAGGACAAATGTTGGAGCAAGCAAGGTCGGTGTTTAGAGTGTGGGGCGACAGGCCATTTCCGGAGGAATTGTCCCAAGTGGCAGAATAAGCAAGCTTCGGGTAGTGGTCAAGGGGGACAAGGTAGTGGTGTGAAGAGAGATGTCGACGGGAAACCCAAAGATAGAGTGCAAGGTCGAGTATTTGCTTTGGGTCGAGGAGAGGTCGATCCCAATGCCTTCATTAGAGGTATAGTCCCTGTCTCAGGAGTTAAGGCCCGCATTCTTATAGATCCCGGGTCTTTCCATTCATTTGTGTCATCTCATTTTGCATTCTCATTGCATATTTTGCCTGAATCTATGCCTTACGTGTTGGAGGTCTCTACTCCTATGGGAGAGTGCCTTGCATCTTCTTTGATATATCGTGGTTGTGATGTGACTATATGTGGGCATGTATTGCCGGTGGATTTGGTCGAGTTACCAATTGGTGATTTTGATGTGATCCTTGGGATGGATTGGTTGAGTCAGTGTCATGCTTTGGTAGACTGTCGTAGAAAATGAGTCTCATTTGCTATGCCTGATGTGCCTACTTTTATATTTGATGCGGATAAATCTATGTTCGGTTTACATGTTATTTCCGCCTTAAAAGCTAGAAAGATGCTATCTAAGGGGTGTACGGGTTACTTGGCTTATGTGGTAGATTCCAATAAGAAGTCCCCCGAGTTAGCTCATGTCCCGGTTGTGAATGAGTTTAGTGACGTGTTTTCTAGTGAGTACTCTATGCCTCCGAATCGTGAGGTAGAGTTTTGTATTGACCTAGTACCCGGTACCGCCCCTATCTCTAAAGCACCCTATAGAATGGCTCCGGCCGAGTTAAAAGAGTTGAAGGTCCAATTGCAAGAATTGCTAGACCGGGGTTTTATTCGCCCTAGTGTGTCTCCGTGGGGAGCACCAATTCTATTTGTTAGGAAGAAGGATGGTACCTTACGATTATGTATAGATTATCGTTTGTTGAACCAAGCCACCATAAAGAATAAGTATCCTCTTCCGCATATAGATGATTTATTTGATCAAATCCAAGGTTCCGTTATCTACTCAAAAATTGATTTGAGAAGCGGATACCATCAGTTGAAGATTAGGCCGGATGATATTGCCAAAACAGCTTTCCGAACTAGATATGGTCACTATGAGTTTGTTGTGATGCCTTTTGGGTTGACTAATGCTCCAGCCGTGTTCATGGATATGATGAACCGTGTTTTCAAGCCTTATCTTGATAGCTTTGTGGTGGTATTCATTGATGATATCCTTGTTTATTCTAAGTCCCGGGAAGAGCATGAAAATCATTTGAGGATTGTCTTGTCAGTTCTCCGTGAGAAGCAGTTGTACGCCAAGTTCAGCAAGTGTGAGTTTTGGCTTGAGCAGGTTTCTTTCTTGGGGCATGTTGTGTCGAGTTCGGGGATTTCCGTGGATCCTTCGAAAATTGAAGCCGTGGTTAATTGGAAGCAACCTTCGACTGTGACTGAGGTTCGTAGTTTCCTTGGTTTGGCGGGGTATTACCGAAGGTTTATAGAGGGTTTTTCTCGGATTGCGACTCCATTGACTAGGTTGACTCGGAAAGATGTATCATTCGTATGGGATTCTAAATGTGAAGAAAGTTTTAATGAATTGAAGAAGAGGTTGACGACGGCTCCTGTTCTTACCCTTCCGGATGGTTGTGAGAATTTTGTGATCTATAGTGATGCTTCTAAGGCGGGTTTGGGGTGTGTCCTAATGCAGAATGGGAAAGTTATTGCGTATGCCTCTAGAAAGTTATCACCGGCGGAACAGAATTACCCTACTCATGATATGGAATTGGCGACGATCTGTAAGTGCTCCAATTTGAGTTGTTAGTATTTTCGTTAGAAAATTAACGAAAGTTTTAACATTCCTAACATTTCTAACAATTCCTAACATTTCTAACCAAGCAAGGGTAAAGTGGGCATTGTTATTTAAGGATAAACCATGGAAAAGAATCAAAAAAGCAAAAGAAATGGTCAAAAACCCGAAATAGAAATGGCTGGGACATTTTCTGTTGCTTAATTTGAATTTTATTCCTTGTGTCCAAAGCCTGAAGCTGTAATTAATGAACAGTGCACGCTTCCTCTCTTGTCCGCGCGGATGATTATGGAGTTTTCAGAGGGCTATAAATTGAGGCCTTCAGTCACAGAAATAACAAGCAACAACACATTTTGCAACTGCACCTTGGCGAAAAATAGGGAGAAAACAGTGGGAATTCACTTGAATTGCCACCATTTTCTCTTCAATCTTTCCCAAATCCCACTCACTCAAAATACTTTCAAATCACTCTCATACATACTCTCATACATACACTAACTCAAGCTCAAATCACCCTTTTAGGAGGAGGACTAGAGAGAAAACATAGAGGACTTCATTGTTATCTACTTGTTTTCTCTTTGATCAACTCTAATTACCAACCCTAAACACTTTCAAACCCTAAACACATTCAAGCCTTTGAATCCATTCAAACACAAAACACAAGGAAGATAGGTATAACCTCCCTCTCCTTACCCTAAAATTCATCCATGCATGCATTTTCAAACTCCAAAATGTAGTTTGTTCATCTTCTTGCCCTAGATCCAAGAAGATCACCATGGAAGTTCATCTCCATGGTTGATCTTCTACAAGGATCAACATTCTCTTCAAAGTGTTCTTACTTACTTGCAAATGCATTTTCAAAACCCTAAAAATCATTTTCATACATCAAATCTCATTTTCAAAGGATAAAATTCCCCTTCCCAAGCAAATGAAGTGCTTAGTCCTAATGTACCCCAAGGATGGTTTGATATAGTTGATTCACCACTAAAATGTCAAGTGATCACTAATCAAAACCTAGGGAAATGGGGACAAGCATGGATGCAAAACCCCCCTTAAAATCATGTTTTTCTTCTTAAGAAAGTTGCTGTCCAGTAGCAATTTTCTAAGACCTCTGTCCATGGTCTAATTTTTTGGACATAGATAAACTTGGAATTTGGTGTTTACTACAAAGCACTTTTTGTATCCAAAATCAAGATCTTTCCAGAAATATTTTTACTTTATTTTTTGCGTGAGGAAAACTCCCTTTTTCAAATTTTATTTTAAAGGTTAGTTCCTCAGTCTCTGGAAGTCCAGATTTCATATCTGAGATTTCCATAAGGTTTTGGTCCCTCAAATCATCTCCAAAATGGAAAATTATTTTACATAAATCTTATTTAAGGTGTCTGAAACAACTTTCATTCTCTGAGTTTCCTCAGATTATGAAGTTTTAAAGCCCTTAAATCCATTTCAAAGTCAAGTGTCTACTGTCTTTTTCATTCTGGCAGAATTGGTTTTCAACTTCAAAAAATCATTTTAGTCTCAAAGCTCAACCCAAAAATCATACCAAAAATCATGGGATCTGTCCAAAATCTAATACAGAATTCCCAATTTTTACTTTTCTCAGTTTCAATTTATTTTGTCCAAAGTAACACACACACACACACACACACACACACACACAAATGATTTCTATGCTTGGAAGACTCGTTTTACGAGGCATTTCGGGTGAACACTAACGTTCTTCCTGACGTGTAACGTGACCTCCGAACCCAAATCTCTTATTTCGGGCATTTTTCAAAGTTTTGGCCCTTAAAACAAAAATGGCGTGGCGACTCCGTTTTTCCGGTTTTTATTTGGTTTTCAAAGAAACGAAAAATCGAATTTTTTCCGCGAGTTGGAATTTCAACATCGTCACAGTGGCGACTCCGCTGGGGAAGAATAAGCTTTATCTTAAAAAAAAATGATATTTGGTATATTGGTGGAAACCATTAAACTTCCCGTTATCGCCTCCTAACACGAGTCGGGGATAAATTGTGGTTTAACAATCCCACGTACCGGTATCATTGTTTTCAAAAAAAAAAAAAGCTTTTGAGGGTCAAGCTTCCGTCCCGGCATTTAAAATCATTTGTGGTGTATGTCGATTTTTTACATTTTCGTGTTGTTTTGGCCGCCTCGGAAAAGTCAAAATTTTGACTGTCGGATCCGTTGCCTCGGATTTTGAATTATGTGTTTATGTGCTTATGTGTGCATTTACCTTCAAAAAAAAAATTCAAAAAAAAAAGATCAAAAAAAAAATAAATATTTTCAAAAAAAAAAAAGAAGAGAAAATTTTCAAAAAAAAAATCATGCATCATTCTTTTTAAGACACATGAAAAATTTCTATTTTACTCAGAAAAAGAAGATAGACTGCTTGCACACTACGCGCACGTGACCTTACACTGCACACTACGTCACTAACCCGGGGAAATCCCTGTCGCGGCCCGTTTGGTCTTATTACGCCTCTCGGTGCAAGCACGGGACTACCCAAACATCCCATGGAGCCTCGTGTCGACCATGCACTTGTCTGTGACACACTTTGTCCGAGACCCGGTTGGTTTTTAGTCTGGTCTGTGTCATGCCCTGTCTGTGTATAGACCTTTCCTTTCAAGCCTTAGTCGGCATACCAAGTCAATATCTTTCGGGGACCCTAATCAGTCGAAGTTCTGCCGGTTTTCCGTCACGAACTTTGACCAGATATTGACTGGCGCCTTGACTTTGACTCTGACTGGCACAAATTATACACTGACTCCCAGCATTGACACTGAGTCATCAAGAATTAACGATTATTTCATGCCTAATTACGGCCTAATTGACGACAAGTCAAGATCAATTGTGGACATTCATCAGTCCAAATCATGCTGACTTTTCGTCAAGCCCTCGGACATGATCTTGACTTTGACGTCAGCTTTGTCCGTAATTTGCATCGAATGCTCGTTAAGACTCGATTACCCGCCAGACTTTTAGGATCGTTTTTTTCTTTCGGTCGGTGGGACCCGCTTGCCCTATAGGACCCTCGCCCGGGGTTGTCCACCCTGGGAGGTCGAAATACGGGTGGAATACGAGGGGCTTATAGACGTAGTGACGGGGCCCACTGATCCAGGATCCAGAGTAGTTTGCGAAAAAGAAGAGCAATCTTTTCCAACCGATTAGGTTAATAAAACATGTTTTAAGTAAACAAGAACAAATAACTGCATGTTTCATGAGCCCAAAGCCCAAACACCTACCCTCCTTCATTCCCAAATATCTGAACCCTCGTGCCTTTTTCCCCGCAGCTCCTCACAAAGGTTGGTTCCGGACACCGGGTCACCATTTGATCAGTTGGGAAGAGTCAAGCGCATCGTCAACTTCGCCGTTTGTTCCGACTCCGGGTTTCAGAATGTCTGCATCGGCCAGGTAATGATGGGGACAATGTCACTCCGCCTCCAGGACCCCTCGGAGACGAGCAGCGGTGGAATCAGTTAGCAGAACAGATGAGGTTACGACAGGAAGCACAGCTGAATAGCCTTATGGAGGCTATTAAAAGCCATGGTTTGGCCGCCAGCCTCAACCCCGATGGCACCTTCACCGTGGAAGAAGAAGAGGATGCCAATCCCACTCTCAGTCGCCCTGATTACTCTAGGATGCCACCACTCACCTCCTATGGTACCACTACTAGAACCCATGCTCCTCGATCTTTGGGTCAGCCAGCCCCCAGCTTCAGACCACTGGATCCATACGGCAGATGGCACAATCGGTTCGCAGTCCTCGGTGGGGACAAAGCCGATGCGGAATGTCTTCTCATGGTTGGGGTTATCTCGGAATGCCACGGCTAATTGGGATCCCGCCTCGGTTTGGAACCGATCAATCCGGCCTTCGCGGCAGTTGAGGGCCACAACGATTCGGCATGCCTCAACGGCCGTCAGAGCCCCTCCTTAGAATGATGTTAGCTCATTGCTCCTCCCACAGCTTTCACAAACCCATTCCTCACTCAGGGTTCGATGGGTTACCAAATCTCCATCCCAGTTTCATCAGAATCTCCGGGACCGCAGTACCCCGGGTTATACACCATCGCCTCGGCCCGGCCATGCAATTCAACAATCGGGGACGGCGGCACACCTAAGCCTACTTATGGGTCTCACTCCAGGAAATCCAAGCTATCCGGCTACATCGGGGCTGCCTCCACCTACTTTTCCGATTGAAAATCAACAGCAGGCCGCAAGGTTCTATCCCTTCGCCCAGGCTCCTACTCATACTCCCCCGGGCAATTTGGGCCAGGGACAGGTTTTCACCTACGTCCCCGGATCGGCCGTTCCCTCCACCAGTCTGCCGCCAGTGGTAGCTCCTCTCTCTAGCTCAGCCACTAGTTTGAACGCAATGACTCCGCCACAAGACCCTCATCTGGCCTGGTTCATGGAACAGCATAAGGAGATGAAAGCGCAGATTGCTGAATTGACCGCTAAGAAGTCTGCCTTCCGGCCTACGGACCCGGACTCCATCGTTCCCCTGCCTCACAAATTTGTTATGCCGAATCTGGACCTCTTTGATGGTACTGCATGCCCGAAAACTCATCTGGACACGTATACTTTGGCAATGAAAGCTAAGGGATGCACAAACCAGCAGTTGGCCGACTACTTCAGTCTATCTTTGAAATCCAGTGCCTTAAAATGGTTCTTCCGCTTAAAACCCGAGGCCAGGGCTACATGGGACCAGATTACTAATGCCTTCACAGAAAAGTACAAAGCTAACTTGGAATGGGAAACAAATAGAGTTGATCTGCAGACAACTGCGGCGTCCGACGAGAATGTTGGGGATTTCTACAAGCGGTGGAATGCGAAACTCAGTGAAATAGCCATCCCTCCTTCTGAAGAGGAACAACTGGATATCTTCCGGTCATGCACAGAAACCACATCTGAGATCCTCCCTCAGTCACTTCCCGTACTCAGACTTACGGGCCATGGTTAACTCCGCAGCTAAGTTTGAAAAGGCTTACAATCAGCAACCGGCTGCTGCGCCTGCTTACAGATATCGGGCTCCTCCTTCAAACACCGCCCCTGCTCCTGCTAAAGGCAAAGAGATGATTAACTACGCGGGACAGGAACGTAATAATGTAACTCCTTTTGCTCCCAGAAAACCAGCCGAGCCCAGGCCACGGGCAGTGAACCTCGAAAACTTTGGGATGCCTCTGAACGACATCTTTAGGGGACTCGTGAAAGAAGGCTTGCTGCGGCCTTTGGAAAATTTCCAACCCAGGAATCCGAATGCTCTCGTGGATACTTCAATGTATTGCGCTTTTCATCAAGCCCATGGACATCTGACTGACAACTGCTTCACTCTGAAAAAGGCGATCCAAGGCTTGATAGAGCAAGGAAAGTTGGAAGGCCCCGAGGGGCCTAATATAGTCAAAAATCCTCTGCCAAGGAACCATAATCAGATAAATATGATTGAATGCGGAGAACCCTCGCATGCCCAGGAAGATGCCGATGAAGGTCCCCAAATACCCATGGCCAACCTTGTCGAGGATCCTGAATTCAGATTCCCCCTCAGCCTTGAGGATATTGAACGAATCAACCCACCTTGGTCTCATGTCAGAGACTTCCTGCAAGAATACGAGGCCCGCTATTTCTCGGATAAAGGGAAAGCCGATACTAAAGAACTGGGGTTGTTCCGGTCAAAACATGAGAAAATCATTTACACAAGATGGTTAGAACAATCAAGAAGAATTGAGCAAGAAAGCTTCCGGCGGACGCCTGTACTGGGGCTTATCAGCAAAGAGGCCGAAGAGCATCTGGAGCTAGTACACTTCTGCAAATTGGTTTTGGGAGAGGCTGAATATGATCCCGAGAACAGCGAAGAATCAGAGAAGGAGGATTCCTTCTATATCCTGCCGGGAGTCAAATACGTGCCACCCCCTCTCACTCTTCCCCCGCAGTTTCTGGGAGGAGAAGCCGAATCGCAATTACCACTTCCGGAAATGGGAGCATATGACAATTTCTGCGGCTGCACGCACCCATATTCCCCTAACGGGTTTGATCGGCGTTCCCTCTCAGCCGAAATCCCGGTAGTATGGGAAGATGATTCCGATGACAGCGACGACGATGATGATGACGAGAGCGAAGAGTCAACTGAGGCCCCAGATCCGGAATCAATCTGGAACAATCATGCCGGAAATGAGCCCATGGGAGCCAGGCACAATGGTTGGTTGTCAGCAAGCGACGATGAAGAACCACCGGAAAATGCAAGTCAAATGCCAATAGGGATGGGTCCCCAAGAACTGCACCTCGTAAGATGCACCTGCGGTCAGTGTCAAGATACTTCAGAGGATGAGGGACAACAAAGCCCGCGCCCAGATCCGTACACATCCGAAATCCTAGAACACAATGTTCCTTATAAGAACCTAACCGGTGAATGGAAAGGGTTCATTGAAGCACTGGTCGAGAATGGAGGGTTTCAGCGACCAGAAGATGAAGAATTCGTAAACGTCATCGGATCTTTTTCTTCTTTCCCGAGAACGGATGGCATAACAACCGTAAGGGTCACAACCGGGCCGCTTGAGCACAGCGAGTGCCTGCAATCACTAAAAAGGGTTATTGATCTAAGCGTCTCCCCAGTGGCTTTCATACCTATGGATCCACATGACGCCTTCCTAATTGCTCCAGTGCCCGACAATGGACCCCGGGTGCTCCTTATTTGGACCCAGATCTATCGAGCCGCTACATCGAACTACGAGGGGGAACGTTGCCTATCCTTTACTTGTGGCTGCCCTACTTGTAAGGGTGAAAGAAAAAAGATGTATGATGAGATGGAGGCTGATAGCCATAAGACTGAAGACACTTCGGAAGACGAATATGAAACCGAGGACATGAAGGCCATGAAGTTTCCTGGGTCTGAGCACGTGGATGTCTTAGAGTTCAACACTGCCTACCACGCTTTGGGGAAAGGGTTTTCAGGCGTCCGATCCAGGCTGATAGTCGAAGATCTGATCGAGAGAGGAAACCTAACTCCCATCCGCCCAAATGAGAAAATAACCATGGTCAGATCAAATCCACCTCGGAACAAAGTAACACTCCTTTTCAGGGTTACCCAAGAAGAGGTCACCTTCCCCGAATGTATGTCAGCTCTCAGAGAAGTCCTGGAAACCGGCATGATACCGGATGCGCCTCCCACACAAAGTGCTATAATCATCTCCAACTCTGAGTATTACAGAAAGGAACCAGAATGGCTGCACTATACCGGGGATGAAATCGAAAAGCCGTCGAGCCCCAACAATAGCGACTCTTGTTGTATGATAACTATGAGCAAGGCAGACTATGGGAGCAAATCGGAGGACGCCCTAGCTCTGTGGGCCATCCAGGGGGCAACAACACAACCCCAGACTCAAAAGCCTGTGACTTGGGAAGCAATTATAAGGGCCGCCCAGGAAGGAGCCGATGCGCTCGGCCCCTCACCTTTGCTAGACTCCGTCAGGACCAGTGGCCGATAGCCAAAAGGCTCCCGTTGACCTTAGCGGCATTGAAGAAATCTAGTCAAGAAGCGACGGATGAGGAAGTTAACACATTGACCCGATCCGGGCAAATCTTCAAGGGAATCCTAAGGCGAGATAAGAAGGCCGAGGTCAAGCACCTGAGGAAAACCGTCGCCCCTATGCTAAGACAGCCGAAGCTCCTGACCCCGGAAAGGAGGATCCCGTGCTCACCCAGTTGAAGCAAACACAGGCCAACATCTCTCTATGGTCCCTGCTCACCTCATCCTATCCCCATAAGCTAAAGCTGGAAGAAAGCCTGGCCCGCACCTTGGTCCCTATTGATGCTACTCCCGATGACGTGGTACAGCTGATTGGAAACATCCACTATGGGAACATAATCACTTTCACAGATCTCGACCTCCCTCAATTTGGGGCTGATCATAACGAGCCTCTCTTCATCACAGTCCAATTGGATGAACGACGCCTCCCTCGGGTCCTGGTTGACAATGGGTTCGGAATGAATATCCTTCCGGCAAAGATCATGAGCCTGCTTGACATCAAGTCCACAGACTTGAAACCTTCCTCCCTCACAGTCAAAGCTTACGACTCGACATCCCGAGCAGTCCTTGGAGTTGCTACTTTGGACCTCTGGTTTGGACAAAAATTGATACCTGTGGAATTCCAGGTTATTGACATCCCGATCACTTTTAATGCCTTATTGGGAAGACCTTGGCTGCATCAGGTCAAGGGGGTCGCCTCAAGCCTCCACCAGTGTGTGAAATTCGTCTCGAATGGGGACCTGACGACCATTTACGGGGATTTAGTCACCTTGGAGGGCACGGATACAGGTGGAATACCTATTCTGGAAATCAAACATGATGAGGAAGGTCTCATGCTAACAGGCTTCACGGTCGAGCCTCCCAAAGCCCAAGTGTGCAACATAGATCTGACGATCACTCGGGATAAAATCCCTCCGGTCTTGAAAATGATGAGAAAGATGAGCTATCTACCTGGCCTCGGTCTGGGGAAGCACCAACAAGGAACTCACAAACTCATCGAGGTAAAAGGACAGAAAACTCGCCACGGCCTGGGATATGAGGCCTCCTCAGTGGACACTGCGAAAGGAAAAGAATTTGCTCTACGAAGGAAAGAAGCTGTCACAGGAAGGGTCCCGGTCGACGATCCTAAATCTCTCCCCTTCAGTCCTAATTTGGCTGACTACTTTGTAAAGGGTCCCACACAACCGGGTAACATCACAGAGCCCACTCCTACAGAAGGGTGGCTGAAGCTACAGGATAGCCTCAACAAGTTCAGGGGAGCCAAAGCTAACCCGGTCCGTAGAATGTTTCTGGACCTACCCAAGATACCCGGGGCTACCACTACCATGAAGAATGAGTACACTTTCAAAGGCGTGCCAAGCCTAGTGGAACAGTTCGAGAAGCTTACTACCACAATTCCTACTGCCCAGGAAGGTCCGAAGCCTGAGTTTGAATTGACAGTGCCGAAAGCCAAAGCCACAGAAGTCTTTTCAGATGATTGGGATGGTCCGATTATGCAGCAGCTATTCGGGGAAGAGATCCAGGTGCCAGACCTGATTTCAGCTCAGTTAAAGAGATGGTAGCGATGATCGAGGAAGGAGCATAGAAACAGTACATTTCCCGAGTCATGACGCCCCTGACAGCGATGCCATTAAAGAATCGGGAAACTCTCTCAGGTCCGTCCGCGACCAAAGAAGAAATGATCACCAAGCCTGGATTGGTCCCCCGTCCCTCTGTGTCAATCTAGTTAGAGTCCTCCGAGTCCTTCATGGTCAAGATTAAGTCTCTAGAGTCGTCCGATGGCCTTACGCCGGAAGACTACAAGTCTGTAGCAAACGCTGTATTCCTTTTCGTTCTCAATGAAAAGACCTTTCTGAGTATCCCTTGATTGCCACTTTAACTAATGATAAATTAACTAATAAATTTTTTTTTTTAATAATGATTCATTAGATAAAGAAGCAGACACATTAAATAAACAAAAAAAGAACAAAAATCTTTAAGCAGGTTGTTCGGAAAGAGGAAAATCGAGCCCAAGCTGCCGAAGAGATTTTGACGAGTGTGAATCTGGGAACTGCGGAAGAGCCTAAAGAGACGCAGATTGGTAGTTTCTTCGAAGGAACTGAAAAGGATGCCCTACAAAATCCTACAAGGTCCTCAACTCAAGGAAAGTAGCCCTCTTCATCAAAGAAAACATCATATGCAGATACGGGTTGCCAGCCGAAATCATCTCAGATAATGGATCCCACTTCGAAGGGGAATGCGACAGGCTGCTGGCAGAATTCAGAATAACCCGTCACAAGTCCTCTCCCTACAGGCTCCAAACCAACGGAGCCGTCGAGGCAGCAAACAAGACCTTAGAAAACATCATTCGAAAAATGGCTGTCCAAGGTCGAGATTGGCCCGAGAAGCTACACCTGGCACTCTGGGGCTACAGAACATCCGTCAGAACGGCAACCGGGGAAACACCATTTGCTCTTACCTACGGAATGGAAGCCGTACTCCCAATCGAGTTAGAAATCCCCTCACTCCGTGTACTGTTGGAAAGTCAGATCAATGAGGTCGAATGGCTCCAAAGTCGCCATGATGAATTGGCCCTGCTAGATGAACGACGATTAAAGGCCATGGAACATATCCGGGCATACCAAGGCAGAATGGCCAGAGCCTTCGACAAGAAAGTGAAGCATCGGGAGATCCGAGAAGGTGATCTCGTTTTGAAAGAGAAGCCCCCAGTTCGTATCAACCCGCTTGGCAAATGGGAACCTGTCTGGGTCGGGCCATATGTTGTCCAGAAAATCTTCTCCGGAGGAGCCATGCAACTTGCAGACCTCGACGGAAATCCTTTTGTACACCCAGTGAATGGTGACAAGCTGCGCAGATACTACGCGTAAAAACACTGAGTCAAAAAAAAAGAAACAAAAAAAAAAGAAGAAAAAGAGTGCTAAAAGAGTAATACCCAACTAGGTTGAAAACCCGAAAAGGGCGGCCTAGGTAAAAAACAGGGTTGCACCAAAAAAAAAACAACAAAAAAAAAACAAAAAAAACAAAAAAAAAATAAATAAAAAAAAACGGGTCGAACTACGGAGACCTGAGCCCTTTTGTCCGAAGGGAACGTAGGCAGCCGGAAACGGTTCGGTCTAAAACACAAATAAAAGTCATACTTTGACATCAATACACTGATTAGAACATGAAAGCGTCTCGAAAAACTCTAAAGCAATTCACATATTCATTACAGTTAAAAACTTTTTGATGAGTCTAAGCCCGGTTCATTCCTACAACCGGCAACCTGCTAAAAGAAAACTAAGATACATAATCAAACTAATGTGTCTGTTAAGACAAGAAAGGGATACTCGAAAACCTCAAGGTCACTCCAAGCCACTCGTACTGGCCTCTCCCCTCTTCTTCTCCCTTCGAGTCTTCTTCTTCTGAATAGGAAAAATGTCGGTCTTCCTCCTACCAAGCTCTGGTATAGGAACAGGATCTATCAAACCAGCCTCTGTCAGGGCCTTAGTAGCCCTAGCGTCATCTCTCATCTCCTGTAGCCTAGCTGGTAGCATAGAAGCCCTCCTCTCCTGTCTCTTGACATAAGCCTCATAGTCGGTCACAACATCTCCGCTCCTGTCGTGAGGGTTAGCCCTCGCCTCGACCCTCCTCCTTTCTGAAACTGTCAGGTCCTCCGCACCCACAATGGACTCACACCGTCTCAAAATAGCCATCTGAGTCTCCCCCAAATGCCTCTCGTACCAATCCAGGTACCAAGTGGTCAAGAACACAGGTCTCGGACGCCTGAGGATAACCCGAGGAGGAAAGACGTCATACCTCCATACTCGGGAAAGAAATGGAAACACCGAAGGATCATCCATAGAAGCAGAAGCCACCACCCTGGTGGCTATATCATCAAAGTCCTCCAAAGGAACCTGCTCCAAACCGAACTGTCTCAGAACCAAAGACGGAATGTAGAAGCTGGACTGAGAAAGCCCCGGAACCATAACCACGGGAGATCCGTCCTGTAGCACCCTCCGAGTCTCCACCCGCCAATAAGGCACCGACCATCTGATATCTTCAGACTGACGACCAGCCATCCAACGCTCCCACGAGCCCTGGTCATCAAAATCCACCAAAACCCCTCTCCTGGCGAATGTCCAAGGCTTGATCATATCAGAAGTTTCCCGAAGAATCCTCAAGCGCTCCATCAGCCACAAAGTCAAGAGAAAGCAGGCTGCCCCGTGCATATACCGTCTCCCGATAGCCACTGTCGAGAGCATGAAAAGTCTCTCCCAAGATCAAAGGTACAACGTCTCGCCCAGCGACGGTGAACGACTACATCTAGCAGAGCCCGATGACAGATCCCAAAAGAATAAACCATGAACAAGGTCCCGAACATGCAAAGTGCAAAGGCGTCCCAATAGGCATCGTCAAGCAAGCCTAAGCCCCTAAATCTATCAGGGAGACCAGAAATGTTAAAATGATCGGGACCACAGATCATACCTTGTGCTTCCTCCGGGGAAAGATGAAGAAGGTTGCACAACTTGTCAACAAAAGAGGCTCCTCCGGGCAAAGAAATTGCAATCTCCTCCACCTCAGGACCACCGAGCAAAGCCCGAAATTCTTCAACAGTCGGGACCATTTCATTGTAAGAGAAGCAAAAAACATGCCTTCTAGTGTCCCAAAATGAGGAAGAAGCTCTCAAAAGCTCATAATCCGGAACCAATTCCTTGAGAGACCACAAGCATCGTATCTTGTACCTTTCTTCAAAGAATGACCTCCTCTCATGCATAATCTCCCGAGACCACTCTTTAAACTTGTTGAAGAATTGCATTTGAGAATTTTGGGATAATTTGGGTGGATTTCTCATGCTCACAATTCTCTCCATGATTTTTCTCTCCTTCTCCCCGAAAATGGCTGTTTGAACTGGTGGTTGAAGAAGGTGTTTGAATTTGAAATAAAGGAAGACCAGATCTGAAGCAAAATTAAAGGACAGTGTCAGATTCCTATCCTATCCGCGCGGACATGTTTGTCACCCAGAATTTTTTTTTTGCAACAGTCCAAACTGCTGCATCACGGAGGAATATTTTCATCCCGGCTGCTCGAAACCTGTACAAAGCCTGCCCAAACAGTTCACATACCCAAACACTCACACCCTTGCCAAAAAACCAGGGCTCATGCAACAATGCATTCATATAAAATTGCATTCATGATAGATAAAATAAAATAAAATCCTAAATCATTACATTCCAAAAAAAAAAGAAGAGAAAAGCAAAAAAAAAATGTGCATAAAATGTATCTGTCTGAATAAGTACAATCCCAGTCCCAAAAATCAATCTCAGAAAATCGTCAGTCAGAATCCTTGGTGGTCGGTGCTTTCCCCCGACCCCTCTTGCGGCTCGGGCCTGCCTCCTCGGAAGCCATGAATGTCTCGGGCTCAGAATCATCGTCCTCGTCCCCGGAAGAAGGCTCGTCAGGACCGACCGGCACGCTCTGATACGGCAGACCAAGATCCGCAAAGAAGTCATATCCGAAGGTGAATGCGTCGGACTCCTGGACGTGTGAAGAAGACCCACCGTGATGCCAGACATGCCCCTGCCCGTACGCATCCTCGAGAATGACGTGGTCCGAAGGCAGCACCACGCTGGGATCTATGAGAGGAGAAAGAGGAGTCTCGGAAGAACGCTCAGAAGGCTCAGGGGAAGTCTCCCGCTCGACAGGCGCCGGCTGTGCTCGCCTCGCCCTAGCCTGAGGGGCCCCACAAGCAACCATCCTCCTGATGAATCTCTTAGCCCCGATCACCTGCTTCGTCAACTTCTCCACGACCACCTCCGGAAACTGCACGGGAGCAAAAGCGTCAGAAATAATTGAGGCGAAAAATGACGACAGGAAAGAAAGGAAAAGACAGAAACAAAAGAGGTGGGAAGGAGAAGCCATACCTTCATACCCGGACGAGGCTGAAAAGCTCGTGGAAGCCGCTCAGGCTGAGGGATCTGCACCCTCAATCGGACCCCATCCTGGACATATGAAAAGTCCGTCCGCGGGTACCGTATGATCCCTACCCCCTCCCGCTCAAGGACCTGGGGCATCCTCAACCTCCTCAAGACAAATACCGGATACTGCTCAATCGCCACGAATTCCGAGAAGTGCTGGCCACCTCGTTAATCGCCCCAGGTCTCCGACCTCTCGCTCGGATGCATCATGTCGGCGGGAGGCTCCACTGGAGCCATCAAAGGCGAGTTCACGCCATGCTGACGCGTCACTCTCTCTCCCAGATAGTACACGTCGCAAGTCAAGCCCCTCAAAATCCTCCGCTGCACGGTCCATATCTCGGCACCCTTCAGCTGCTCCACATCGAAGCGGTCCCAGGGGTAGAAAATCATCCTCTCATCGGTCTCAGCCCTCGTCAAAGGCAGGCACTCCCTGTACTTAAGGGTCGTGCGCCCCTTAGAACCTCTCTTCTCCCGAGCATGCTTGCTCCAGGAGAGCATGGCCGGGTATGCCCCGATGTACTCCTCCGGCTGCCGCCACATCGTGACGTGAAAGAACTCCAAAACCCATACCTGCGAAAGGGAAAATCCCATCAATCCGGTGCAAAAAAAAATGAGGAATATGTGCTTAAAGAAAAGAGAGAAAGCAAAAAGAAAGCTTGTACCTCCAGAGGAAACTCGAAGCATGTCAAAGAGCTGACAGCCTTCCGGCTGTATCGATCCAAGGCAAAATAGAGCTCTGCCAGCCCTGCCTCTCCCCAAGAGACCTCCCCAGCCATCTCCACATCCTCCAAACTCCTCTGCAAAGCAAACATCGCCGTTCCCTCGGCGTGTCCAAAAAGGGTGCTCGAAAAGGCAAACCACAAGAAAGCCCTGGCAACCTGCACCGCGCCCACTCTCTCGTCCCCAGCCTCGTAATTGCCAATGGTCTCTACGATCTTCCCATAGACCACGGCATACTCCATCCCCATCCCCTTTTTGGGAATGGGGGTAAAGCCCAAAATATCCTGTAGGTCCCTGTCACTATAGCCATCCCTCCACTCAACGCTCCGTCCTTTAAAGGACAGGCCTGTGATCGCTGCGTAGTCGGAAGGTGTGACTGTGGCCTCCCCCCAGAAAAAATGAAATGTGTGGGTCGCGTCCCACCAATGCTGTGCCAAAGCGAAGATCAGACCCTTTCTCTTGGAGAACTTAACCAACCCCCTCAGGCACTCGATAAACTCGTACAGCCCGGTCCCAATGACGATCTGTCTAGGACTCATCAAAGCTCCTCGGCCCAAGACTGGAAGCCGGTCCCACAGGTCTACCACAGACTCCACTGATCCTCGAGTCTTCATCTTGTTCAGCTGCTGCGTCACGAAGCGATCTCCACCCTGCGATTAAAAAAAAAAGAGAAAGAGTAAAAAAAAAAATTGCATTCAAAAAAAAATTTTGCATTCAAAAAAAAAAGAGAGCATACACATGCATCATAGGCATAAAATTTTGAAAAAAAAATCGGGCAGCATAACGGCATACAATGGACTCAGCCCCATTTTTCTTACACAAAAGAGAAGATTTTCAACAACCATTCATTCATTCATACATAAAAAAAAAAGCATCGAGTCAACGGAAGTAAAAATTCCGTCCCATTCTTCATAAAATAGCACAAATAAATAATTTTTCCACAAAATCATTCATTCAATCAACGGAAAGAAAAATCCGTCCCACTTTTCACAGAAAATCACATTTTCAAAAAAAAAAAAAATGCATTCATATCATTCATATCATCCATCATCCCATTACAAAAATCCTACAAGAGTGTAAGTACCCAAATCTGGCTCATGCCTTCCGGTTAAATTTCTCGACAATTTCGGTAAGTTTTCCGGTAATTCCCCGGACCTTCCTAGTGTTCTGGAAATATTCCAAAACTGTTCCAAAACAAATAAGGGCTGAAGGGGAAGCTTCCTAATTAAGAAACACGTTTTTCTTAATTAGGAAATGTTCTAGAAATTGCCATCTTGCATGATTCTAGAAACATGATGAGTCACAAGGGATAATGCCGCACGGCTGCATTAGCCAAGGGTCTCTGGCCGCACGGCTTCATTGGCCTTATCCAGACTGCCTATAAATAAAGCCCTCCTCTACCCATTTTAACAACAACAATATCAACAACATCACACATAATACGTAAAATACACTCCCAAGAGCTGCTGGAAGTCCAAGAAGGTGAAGAAGAAGGTCAAGAAGCCACCTCCCTCCTCCTTGAAGATCCCAAGATCAACCTTTCCACCTAGCTCCATCCAAAGAAGAAGAGGAAGCCATTGGTAACCTCTCACGCCCTAAACTTGCATCCTAATTGCTCTATGCGATTCTAATTGCTCATTGCATTTCATATATTACTATTATCTTGCTTGGGACTTGGTAGATTAAAGATCATATCTTTATACCCCCTTTCCCCCTTTGCATGCAAAGATGCAATCTTTTGATTTAAAGGTGCATCCTTTGCACCTAAAAACCCTATTTTTACATAAAAATGTCACCTTCATGCATCCTTTGCATATAAAAATTCAATCTTTATGATAAAAATGCATCCTTTGCATATGAAATCCTTTTTCAAGCATCCTTTGCATTAAAGATCATATCTTTATCCTAAATTAGCATCCTATGCTTTTCAAAATGCAATCTTCATGCATCCTTTGCATATTTAAATCCCAATTTCTTCATAAAAATGCATCCTTTGCATAAAAATCATGTCTTTATGCATCCTTTGCAAATAAAGATCACTTCTTTAAATCAAACGCATCCTTTGCAAATAAAGATCACTTCTTTAAATCAAATGCATCCTTTGCAACCCAAAAATGTCATCTTTTCACTAAAAATGTCATTTTTACATGCATTCCCCCATGTCCCCATTAGTAACCTTGGAACGGACCGGTGTAAAAGATCCTATCTTTACATCGTTCCTTCCATAAAAGGTTTCATAATTTCTTTAGAAAGGGACAACCTTGAACCCTATATCTCCGATTATCACTTAAGATGAGTATGAAGCATCTATATGAGCTCGGCCGTCTTAAAGTGTAGGATTGATGGGCTAAGGACATTCCTTCCTAAAGAACCTCATCTTTGACTATAAAGAGAGTCATTCTCTCGATCATGCAAAGTCCCGAGGTTAAAAATGCAATGATCACAAGTCCAAGATGAGGACGGGATCATAATCCCGAATACATAAAATTCCAAGGAATCCCGAGCGACAACCAATAAATGGTTTGTACGTCCGGAAGACGACTTGGGACATTCCCTCCCCTTATTTTCAAACACATGCACACAAGAAAGCACGCAAGCAAGCACGATTAATGAAGTCTTGGGAGACTTGCTCTGGCAAGGCACCTTGGGTGAACGATGATTCGTTCTTCCCAAGGGGTAACTTAACCTCCGAACCCATAAAACCTTTTTTTCAAAGTTTTGAGGTAATCAAAATGGCGTGGCGACTCCGTTTTTCAAATTAAATCGGATGTCTTCAAACTCGCGTGAATTTCCAATACACAAAATTTGGGGCACACATTCACAGTTTGGCGACTCCGCTGGGATATCCCAAAGGAGAAAAGCTTTATTTTCGAAACAAAAATCGATACTCGGTATATAGGTGGAAATCACTTAACCTTCCTGTATCACTCCCTGATTTGGGAGTTGGGATAACCGGTGGTTTAACAATTCCACGTACCAGTATCCCTTTTCGAAAAAAAAAATTTGAAAAAAAAATAAAAGAAAGCTTTTCCCTTTGAGCGGGTTAGACTCCCGTCGCTGATTTCATTAATCTTGCTTGCTTTCTTTACCTTGCATTGCATCATTTGCATCTTGGAATCTGTGCATACTTTGAACGGGAAACAACCCGAAAAATAGCAAAGGAGTGGAACCTGGAAAATTGATCCATGCAGTCGTACGGCTCAATCCTCCTTGGATTCTGACCGGACGACCTCAGTGGCAATTTCACCAGGAAAAATCATGGTTAATCTGGGCACCCTAGCAACTTGGGGCTACTCGGCTCCATGACCGATCGGGGCTCCCGAGAAAATTTACGTGCTTACGTCTTTGCATTTTCCCCATCCCGAAAATCATTCCTTTAAAACACATTTATGAAAATCTCTGTTTTAACTCAAAAAGGAACATTTTTAGGAGACCGCACACTACGCGCACCTGATATATCCTGTACACTTTGCACGCACGTCCTTCAAACCCGGAGTGGTTCCAGCTGCAGTCACGGACAGCCTTACGATGCTCCCGGGCGCGCACGGAATCATTCCAACCTCCCCATGGCAGCCAGTGTCGACCAATGCACAGTTCGTGTCACACATTTCAAAAAACCGTGACTTTTGGTTGGTTTTTGGTCTAGTCCGTGTCATATAGCCCAGTTGCATACCCTCGTAAAGGTCAAGCCTTAGTTCATAACGGAAGCCAAGATCTTCGCTCAAGCGGAACTCTGCCAAAATTCCGTCAAGGAAAAATTGGTAGGATCTTGACTCCGACATTGACTTTGACCTTGACCCGCACGGAATGCGTAAGAGTCGAGACCGAGTCTTTGCCAACAAATCAAAAGATCTTTCGCTCAAGCGAAGCTCTGTCAAAATTCCGACAAGGAAAAATTGGCAAGATCTTGACCCGGCATTGACTTCGATTCTGACTCACGCCCGGCGTATGCAACGAAGCTCAATGTGACACTGTGTCATCCGGCTTTTACCGCCCGACCTATGCCTATTATCTTCTCGGACATTACCGAAAGTCAAAACGTCATTCGCTCAAGCGAAATTCTGCCAAAATTCTAGCAAGGCAGAAAGACGAGACTTTCCCGGTATTGCCTTGACCATAATTCGCATCGCTCGTGCGTTAAAAGGTCCTATGACCCGCTAGACCCGTTAGGAGCGTTCTTTACTCTCGGTCGGTGGGATCCGCGTGCCCTATAGGACCCTCGCCCTGGGCTGTCCACCCTGGGAGGTCGAAATACAGGTGGAATACGAGGGGCTTATAGACGTAGTGACGGAACCCACTGATCCAGGATCTAGAGTAGTTGCGAAAAAGAAGGGCAAATTCCCTTTTCCAACCAAATAGATATTAATAAAAGACACTGTTTTAAGTAAACTGAAAGATTCTAATTTGCATATTGCCTGAGCCTTCAGCCTAAACACCTACCCCGAGTCTAAACCTCTCCTATCCCTTTCCCGCAGCGAGAAAGAAGTGGGTGAGAACAGGGTCGCCGACTTGCTAGCGCGAATTCTCGGACGGTTCGCGAATCCTCGGTTTGGTCACCCAGAGAGTCGAATGTCCGATTCAACAGAGAACGATCTTGGTTTGGGTAACCGAGATGACTAGGGAAGAAGAGCTAGACTTAGCCTTGGAAAACGATCGTAAGGCCCATGAGGAACAGCAGGCCATGCTCATTGATGCGCTTCGCCGTCATGGGGTCCAGATAGTGGTAGAGCCCAACGGTTCCTTGGTTATGGTAGAAGATGAAACTCCAGAAGTAACCATCTCAGCCCCCCTAGCCTATAACTAATGCCCTCCTCCATCCACATATGATCCTTTGCCAAAGACTGTCCCTTTTCAGTCTTTTCCAGTATCCCAAGCCATCAGGGTCCCGACACCCTCTCCTCCTCAGATAAGACCCAGCTTTGTTCCCTACCAACAGAGAACAAACGCCACAGCTATCCCTGCAACGCAGCCTCTGCACTAACCTATGGGATTCGCTCCCTCTCCCCAGTATGGGCCATCCCAGACAACTTCCAGGCCTCAGAATCAATCATGTGACCTTTTCATCTCCTGCCCTGCCACAGCTGTCACTATAAAAGGAAAAGAAACGGTCGGTGCTGTCAATTATATTCAGAATGAGAGGGTTGGACAAAATTCAAGCCAAGTAGCTGCAAAGCCAAGACCTCGCTTCTATACCGCAGAAGATTTTGGAATGCCACTAGAGAAGGTCTTTGACGGTTTGGTAGCCGAAGGACTCATCAGACCTTTGGAAAATTGGAAACCCAAGAACCCCAGTATCAAGATGGACGAAACCAAGCATTGCCGTTTTCACAAATATCATGGGCATAACACCAATGATTGCACCTATCTGAAGTTCCTAATCTCTCGCTTGATTGAAGAAGGAAAACTGGAGCCGCCTCGGGGTTCCAATGTGGTCAAGAACCCTCTTCCCGCTAACAATCGTGTCAACATGATCGAGTTCGGGAGACGAATGCAATCAACTTTGGAAATCCGGAGATCATAGACATTCTCGAAATTCAATGTTCCTTATGTGAATTACAAGGAAAGTGGAAAGATTTGATTAATGCCGCCGCCATGGAAGGACAGTTTGGGCCCATAGTCGGAACCGATTTCGTTAATGTTGTCGAGCTCGGCTTCTTTTCTATGATATCGAACCGGTAACCATGGTCAAGATTACGAAGAAAGGCTCACTTATGAAGACTGCGAGTTTGAAGTGAAACAAGCCATGTTAATGAAAGTTTCTTGAGCCCTTCATCACCCATGATGAGCATATGTATTTGTAATGGCTCTTACCGCTCCCGAGGATCGGTCCCACTGTTTGGGAAAAGGTGGAAAGAAGAGTGAACAAGCCAGAAGACTTTTGGGATGAAGAAAGCTGTGTCTCGTATGCCGAAAGCACAACCGGTCCTACCGCCCGGAGGTACGGATGGATAAAGTTAAGTTCGAAAGGAGATTCCGCGGATCACCAGGTATTCCCCATGGAAATGGTGTCAACAAAGGCAATTATGATCCACAGGATGCACGCCCAAATGAGAACGCCGACAAGACTTGCTATTCCCAGGGCAACAACAAGAAGGAGTGAGATCCTGGTCCAACCCTGTCAAACACCCTCGAGTCAATAAGTAGTGTAGGGTCCAAAGTCGGTAGCGTCTGTTCAGTCGAGTCAAGAATCTTTGAATTCCAGTCCTCTGAGTCATCCGAAGGCCTCACGCCTGAGGACTATGAAAATGTAATCGATGTCATCTTTCCCCTTATTTTGAATGAAATGACGGATCTTTCGAGTATCCTCTTATTGCCAACTTAACAAATGATAAATTAACTCAAAACTTAACAACAGTTAATAATGAATCATTTGAACAAGATACAAACACACTAAATGAACAATACATTAAAGAAATCTTTAAGCGTGTTTCGTAAAAGAGGAAAACCGGGCCCAAGCCGCCGAGGAGTTTTGACAAGTGTGAACTTGGGTACCTGTCGAGGAACCTAAAGAGACACAGATTGGAAACTTCTTCCGGGGGGTTGAACGGGACAGACCGATCGATCTCGCTCGTAGAATACGTCGACGTGTTTGCATGGTCATACGAGGATATGCGGGGGCTAGACAGTTGATAGTAGAGCACGTAATCCCTCTAGCACCGGATGCTAAGCCGCAGCAGAAATTGAGGAAGATCAAGCCAGAGTGGTCTCTACAGGTCAAAGAAGAGATTGAGAAGCTACTGCGGGTAGGATTCATCAGAGTCATCGAATATCCGACATGGTTGTCCAATATTGTGACCGTAACCAAAGCCAATGGGAAGGTGCGCTGCTGTGTGGATTTCCGAGATCTGAACAAGGCCAGCCCCAAGGACGATTACCCTTTGCCAAACATAGACATCCTGGTGGACTCCACCGCCAACTACGAAGTCAAATCCTTCGTTGATGGCTTTGCAGGCTACAACCAGATCAAGATGGCCGAAGAAGACCAAGAAAAAACAGCCTTCACCACACCGTGGGGAACTTACTGTTTTACAGTGATGCCATTTGGGCTTAAGAACGCCGGGGCTACTTACCAAAGGGCAGCGACCGTGCTTTTTCATGACATGATCCACAAGGAAATTGAGGTCTACATAGACGACATGATAATCCACTCCAAAGGCGATGACGGACAGCACTTTGTTGACCTGCGGAAGTTCTTTGAGAGGCTGAGACAACATTCCATGAGACTAAACCCTGCTAAATGCACCTTCGGAGTGACAAGGGGAAAAGTGCTTGGTTATGTGAAAGGGAAGACGTTAAGATATGCAGAGTAGACACTGATGACAACTTGGCAGACCCATTAACTAAGGCTCTCCCGCAAGCTAAACATGATGGTTATGTTAGGTCCATGGGTATTCGATACATGGTAGATTGGGCCTAGTGCAAGTGGGAGACTGTTGGTGTTATGCCCTAGGCCTATGATTGATAGACTTATGTGTTGACATTATTTATTATTATATGAGATGTTTATTATTTGATTATTATATGTTTTGTATATTTGTTTATAATAATCTCTGTCCCTAATTATTAAGAGAATAAATTAGTATAATTGTCAATGGATAATCATGTGATGATTATATGCATAAGAGATGCACATTGAAATTATGGGTACTTGTTAGAGAACAAGTGACTGGACATGACCCGCATGAGATTTATGTCATGGTCAAATGTCATACTTAAATCTCATACGGTTACTTCATTTATTTCCTAGACCTAAGATTATCGTAACCTTACATATGATGAAAGTCATGTTTGATTTTAGTCAAACGATATCTTAACACGATATCTATAAAGACTATCATTGGCATGATCGGATTCATGATGGGAAGGATGATAAGTCAAGATGGGATGTGTCCCTCTCGTTGAGAGAGATGTTTTGCTTGGGCCCTCGATGAGTGATAATGATGAAAGTGTATGGTCGTACCCCAATATGATTGGAATTATCATTATACTCAAGAATCGAGAAAGCATTGAACAATAACAAGTTGACAAGGACCATGACTTGTGTTCAATATAACATCGTGAGACAAAGGGATAAATGGAAGTACACCATTGGAAACGTGAACTCTTACGTTACATTATTTGGGTAGACATAATGGCTTGCTAGAGTCCGCTTATGTCTTATGAGGTTCGATATGATCGAACTCATTGCCAACATAATGTAATCCTATTGGGTCACACACAACTAGAATGAATTGGTTAAACCGAGGAAGAATAGTTGAGAGTTTTCAGATCGGCTATATATACCGCGCGACATATTAAGCCAATGGCTTAATATACCGCGCGACATATCGAGCTGTACGCGTTTTTGACAGCCTGTCTCTCCTAATACGATTAGGAGAAGTATTCTTACTATTGTAGTATAAATACAAGGGTTCTGTCAGACCTAGAAGCTAGCCGAAATTTTTCAAGCAAAATTTATAATTAAATACTCTCAATATTCTTCAAGGTTTAGATCTAGCAATCATCAAGAAGTTGTTCTTGGATTCATTCAAAGGTGTGGATACCGAAAGAGGGTCTTCGCTCGTTCATCGATCAAGGCCTAGAGTTCAAGCAAGTTGAAGAACGAAGTTTGTGATTCAATATCACATAATCAAAATCGTTCGATAGCTCAAGACCGGAAAGCGTTTCAAGGTTGGTTTAATTCTATCTCATAGGAATTTAAATTAATTGTATAGAACGGATCCTAGGCCTTCTTGGGTTTTATGTTTTTAATGCTTAATTCCGCTGCGCATGGACCCGTAAAACCCAACAGTGGTATCAGAGCCCCGTTCGTATGGTTAAGTTTGAATTAACATGCTAGATTTAAGATATAAATTGTTTATATGCTTATTGCATGTTTTGTATGCGATAGAATTTTTAATTGTTTATGTGAAACAATGTGAAAATCGTTTTCGAATTATGCTTTGAATTAAATCAGTAAAAGGATGTTTTACGTGATTTAATTACATGTAATCTGTATTGGTTCGAATCTGGAAATTCTGTAACACAGCTACTTTGGTCGCGCGACATATTGAGCCATGTGGAGTTCGGGTTAAGCGGCTGTTAGGTCGCGCGACATATCAAGCCTCTGGGCGATGTTGTCACGCGACATAATAAGCCAAAACTGCGAGAATCGGTTTGTTCAATTTTTTGCTATTCTGTGATTGTGTTTACAATCTGATATGTTGATATGAAAATCTGGATGTTATAAAATTGAGTTTATAAGTCCGCGATAGATTGATTCATTGATATACATGATTAATTGATTAAAATGTGATTTTAATAATTATTGCAATGTATATGAAAATGCGGATGTTATAAAATTGAGTTTATAAGTCCATGCTAGATTGATTCATTGATATGCATGATTAATTGATTAAAATATGATTTTAATAATTATTGCGATGCATGTTTTATTTGTTCTTACATGTTAAGAATTTTTTTTTAAATTAGATGTTTAGTTGAAACATGATATTTAGTTTCCTAATATGTTTAGATTTAGACATTGTAAATTTTGGATCTTATGATTGTTTATGGAAACAAGTCATAAATACGCGAAATTTAAAAGGAAAGCTGATTGTTTATAAAAGGTAGGGATTATGTTGCCTAATCAGTAGTTGATTTCTAATTATGCATGTCTAGGAGAGTTCTGTCAAAGGAAGAGTTGGTACTTAAGAAGTCCTTGTGGCTCACCTATCTTCTGGGAACTTACCTGGTGCATGATTTTGACTATCTTTCGACATGCTTATAATCTACCTTTAAAGAACCTTCATTTAACTTTTAAGTTCTTTATGCCAATTCATGATTAAAAACACTTGAGACCATTCGGATAGTTTTGGGTGGGCTTGCCATAGCAAGGTGCTTTGATTCTATTCGAATGCGAGCAAGATGAGGAAATGGTGGTTTCTATACGTTTTAAAGTGAATGAACTTAATTGGGTTATCAAAATGGTTTTGGACCCAAGGCATAAGATGAGATTAAAATATGCCTAGACATATGATGTCTTGAATTGATCTCATAAAAGATCTAAGAGTCATATATGTGATATGATTGATGTTTTCTACCTAATTAATTTAATTTTGAGCGGTTTGCCATAGCAAACTTGAAATTGAATTAAAGTTGGATCTTAGCCCATTAAATGTATATTATGCTTATTTGCATTTGAAGGTGTATAATTTAGTGGGAGCATTTATTTAAATGCACTATACTTCTCATATGATATGTTTACTTATATATGTTCATATTTTATGTATATCTTTTTGTAGAATAAATGGCATCAAACAATAATCACTTTTCACTGCGATCTGTCCTTGAGAAGGAAAAGTTGGAAGAGAATGGTACAAACTATATGGATTGGATCCGTAGTTTGAGAATTGTTCTCAAACAAGAGGAGAAACCGTACGTTCTCACCGAACCCTGTTCCACCTGAACCCGCGCCAATGCCGCTAGGGCAATAAGGGAACAATATCTGAAGCACAAGCGTGACTCTACGTATGTTGGTTGCCTTATGCTCTCCGCCATGTGCAAGAGTCTTCAAGAGTCTTGAGCACTTGGGGACAGTCGACTTAAACAATCGGGCCGATGGAAATGTTCCAAGTTTAAGCTAGGCAAGAAAGGTACAACACAGTTGCGGCCTTGACCTCATGCAAGATGAGTGAAGGACAAGTTTGTTGGTCCCCATGCTCTCAAGTTAAAGGGCCACATTGAGCATCTTGAAAGGCTCGGTTTTCCAATTAGCCAAGAGTTGGCTACCGACATAATATTGAATTCATTACCTAAAAGTTTTAGTCATTTCATAATGCACTATAACATGGGTGGAATGAATAGAAACCTTTCCGAGTTAGTTCAAATGTTGACTACTGCGGAAACCAATATTGTCGAGAAGAAAACCGATCAAGTGCTAATGGTTAACAAAGGGAAAGGGTTCAAGGGTAAAGGAAAAGCAAAGGTTGCTAATCCTAAGGCAAAGGTTGCCAAGCCCAAAGAGGCTTCCAAGCCTAAAGAGGCTAAGCCTAAGTCCCAAGAGGACGCAATCTGCTTCCATTGCAATGAGATTGGACATTGGAGGAGAAACTGCGCAAAATACAAGGAAGCAATGAAGAAGAGCAAAGGAGTTGCTTCAACTTCAGGTATCTTTGTTATAGATATATTCCTATCTACTTCTAGTTCTTGGGTATTGGATACCGGATGTGGAACTCACATTTGTTTAAATGTGCAGGGTCTAAAGAACAGAAGGATGCTTAAGGAAGGTGAAGTGGACCTACGTGTGGGGAATGGAGCAAGAGTTGCTGCATTAGCCGTAGGAACTTATGAAGTTACTTTACCTAGTGGACTAATACTTGTTTTGAACAATTGTTATTACGTTCCATCTTTAAGTAGGAATATTATTTCGATTTCATGTTTGGATAATGAAGGTTTTAATTTTCTTATATGTGATAAGAAATTTTCTATTCACAAGAGTGATATGCATTATTGTACTACTGTTTCATTCAATGGCCTTTATGTTCTTGATATTGAAAATCGTGATAATGATGTCTATAACATTAACAAGAAATCTAAACCCAATGATGTAAACCACACTTACTTATGGCATTGTCGTCTTGGCCACATAAACGAAAAACGCATTTCTAAACTCCACAAAGATGGATTTTTGGACTCACATGATTATGAATCATATGAGACATGCGAGTCTTGTTTACTTGGCAAGATGACCAAGGACCCATTTACCAAAACCGGTGAAAGGGCGGGCGACTTATTAGGACTCATACATACCGATGTATGTGGGCCTATGAGTAGCGATGCTAGGGAGGATTTCGGTACTTCATAACATTCACCGATGATTATAGTAGATTTGGATATGTTTATCTAATGAAACATAAAAGTGAATCGTTTGAGATATTTCGAATATTTCAAAATGAGGTGCAAAATCAACTTGGCAAAACTATTAAGGTACTTCGATCCGATCGAGGTGGTGAATATTTGAGCCAAGAATTTGACATCATCTTAAGAGTTGTGGAATCATTTCGAACTCTCTCCACCTGGAACACCACAATGGAATGGGCGTGTGTACTGAAAGGAGGAATAGAACTTTGTTGGACATGGTTCGTTCTATGATGAGTCAAGTTGAGCTTCCTTTATCCTTTTGGGGACATGCACTAGAAACTGCTGCTTTCACTATAAACAGAGTTCCTACCAAATCGGTTCAAAAGACCCCATATGAGATGTGGCATGGAAGAAAACCTAGTTTGTCTTTCATGAAGATTTGGGGTTGCGATGCATATGTCAAGAAGTTAACTTTCGACAAGCTAGCACCTAAATCTGATAAATGTGTTTTCGTGGGATATCCTAAGGAAACCAAAGGATACTATTTCTACAACCGAAACGAGAACAAAGTGTTTGTTGCTCGAAATGGTACTTTCTTAGAAAAAGAGTTTCTTCGCAAAGGAACCAGTGGGAGTAAAATAAATCTCGAAGAAGTTCGAGAACCCGAAAACAACATTGAACCAATGGTAGAAACTGAACCAAGTTCACAAACCATTGTGGAACCGGTTCAAGATGCACAAGTTCCTCGCCGAAGTGGTAGGTCACGATCCGAACCCGAGAGATATGGATTTCTCGTTACGGAAAGTGATGAAGTGGAGTTAATCGAAAATGATGAACCCACTTGCTATCAAGAAGCGATGTCCGCTCCGGATTCGGAAAAATGGCAAGAAGCCATGAAGTCCGAATTACAATCCATGGCTGATAATCAAGTTTGGAACTTGATTGATCCACCCGAAGGTGTAAAAACCATAGGGTGCAAATGGGTTTTCAAGAAGAAGACCGACATGGATGGGAAGGTGCACACCTATAAGGCTAGGCTAGTAGCTAAGGGATATAGGCAGACTCATGGCATTGACTATGATGAAACCTTTTCGCCTGTAGCTATGCTTAAGTCTATTAGAATTTTACTTGCCATAGCCGCATATTATGACTATGAGATATGGAAAATGGATGTCAAAACGGATTTCCTTAATGGGAAGTTACTTGAGGATGTATACATGATACAACCTGAAGATTTTGTCAATCCAGAAAATTCTAACAAGGTGTGTAAGTTGCAGAAATCCATTTATGGATTGAAGCAAGCTTCAAGGAGTGGGAATCTACGTTTTGATGAAGCAATCAAGGAGTTTGGTTTTATCAAGAACGGAGATGAACCTTGTGTATACAAGAAAATTAGTGGGAGCGTGGCACTATTTTTAGTGTTGTATGTCGACGATATCTTACTCATTGGAAATGACGTTCCTGCACTAGAGACTGTCAAGTCTTGGTTGGGAAAGTGCTTTTCAATGAAAGATATGGGCGAAGCCGCATATATCCTTGGTATCAAGATTTATAGAGATAGATCTAAGAGGATGATTGGTTTAAGTCAAAATACTTACATTGACAAAGTCCTTAGAAGATTTCAAATGGAAAATTCTAAAAGAGGAAACTTGCCAATGTTGCATGGTATATCTCTTAGCAAGAATCAAAGTCCTAAGACTAATGATGAGCGAAAGAGAATGAATGGTATTTCATATGCTTCGGCAATTGGGTCTATCATGTATGCTATGCTATGTACTAGACCCGACATCTCGTGTGCTCTAAGCATGACGAGTAGGTACCAATCGGATCCCGGCGAACCACATTGGATAGCAGTCAAGAATATCCTTAAGTACTTACGAAGAACTAAGGATGTATTCTTGGTCTTTGGAGGAATGGAAGAAGATCTTGTAGTAAAAGGCTACACGAGATGCTAGCTTCCAAACCGACAAAGATGATTTCGTATCGCACTGGATTTTTGTTTACGCTTAATGGAGGAACCGTGAGTTGGAAAAGTTCCAAGCAAAGTACCGTCGCCGATTCTACAACCGAAGCCGAGTACATAGCGGCATCCGATGCGCCTAAGGAAGCGCTTTGGATCAAGAAGTTCATTAGTGATTTGGAAGTCGTTCCAAGCATCGTAGACCCTATTGAACTTTATCGTGATAACAATGGTGCCATTGCACAAGCAAAGGAACCAAGGTCACACCAGAGATCCAAACACCTACTTCGACGTTTCCAAATTATCCGTGAGATATGTGAAAGGGAAGACGTTAAGATATGCAGTAGTAGACACTGATGACAACGTGGCGGACCCATTAACTAAGGCTCTCCCGCAAGCTAAACATGATGGTCATGTTAGGTCCATGGGTATTCGATACATGGTAGATTGGGCCTAGTGCAAGTGGGAGACTGTTGGTGTTATGCCCTAGGCCTATGATTGATAGACTTATGTGTTGACATTATTTATTATTATATGAGATGTTTATTATTTGATTATTATATGTTTTGTATATTTGTTTATAATAATCTCTGTCCCTAATTATTAAGAGAATAAATTAGTATAATTGTCAATGGATAATCATGTGATGATTATATGCATAAGAGATGCACATTGAAATTATGGGTACTTGTTAGAGAACAAGTGACTGGACATGACCCGCATGAGATTTATGTCATGGTCAAATGTCATACTTAAATCTCATACTTACTTCATTTATTTCCTAGACCTAAGATTATCGTAACCTTACATATGATGAAAGTCATGTTTGATTTTAGTCAAACGATATCTTAACACGATATCTATAAAGACTATCATTGGCATGATCGGATTCATGATGGGAAGGATGATAAGTCAAGAAGGAATTTGTCCCTCGGAAGAGAGATGTTATGCTTGGGCCCCTCGATGAGTGATAATGATGAAAGTGTATGGCCGTACCCCAATATGATTGGAATTATCATTATACTCAAGAATCGAGAAAGCATTGAACAATAACAAGTTGACAAGGACCATGACTTGTGTTCAATATAACATCGTGAGACAAAGGGATAAATGGAAGTACACCATTGGAAACGTGAACTCTTACGTTACATTATTTGGGTAGACATAATGGCTTGCTAGAGTCCGCTTATGTCTTATGAGGTTCGATATGATCGAACTCATTGCCAACATAATGTAATCCTATTGGGTCACACACAACTAGAATGAATTGGTTAAACCGGAGGAAGAATAGTTGAGAGTTTCTCCAGATCTGGCTATATATACCGCGCGACATATTAAGCCAATGGCTTAATATACCGCGCGACATATCAGGCCTGTACGCGTTTTTGACAGCCTGTCTCTCCTAATACGATTAGGAGAAGTATTCTTACTATTGTAGTATAAATACAAGGGTTCTGTCAGACCTAGAAGCTAGCCGAAATTTTTCAAGCAAAATTTATAATTAAATACTCTCAATATTCTTCAAGGTTTAGATCTAGCAATCATCAAGAAGTTGTTCTTGGATTCATTCAAAGGTGTGGATACCGAAAGAGGGTCTTCGCTCGTTCATCGATCAAGGCCTAGAGTTCAAGCAAGTTGAAGAACGAAGTTTGTGATTCAATATCACATAATCAAAATCGTTCGATAGCTCAAGACCGGAAAGCGTTTCAAGGTTGGTTTAATTCTATCTCATAGGAATTTAAATTAATTGTATAGAACGGATCCTAGGGCTTCTTGGGTTTTATGTTTTTAATGCTTAATTCCGCTGCGCATGGACCCGTAAAACCCAACAAAGGGTATCGTAGCCCCGTTCGTATGGTTAAGTTTGAATTAACATGCTAGATTTAAGATATAAATTGTTTATATGCTTATTGCATGTTTTGTATGCGATAGAATTTTTAATTGTTTATGTGAAACAATGTGAAAATCGTTTTCGAATTATGCTGAATTAAATCTGTAAAAGGATGTTTTACGTGATTTAATTACATGTAATCTGTATTGGTTCGAACTGGAAATTCCCGTAACCTCGGCTACTTTGGTCGCGCGACATATTGAGCCATGTGGAGTTCAGTTAATCGGCCATAGGTCGCGCGACATATCAAGCCTCCGGGCCGATGTTGTCACGCGACATAATAAGCCAAAACCGGCGTAATCCGCCTTGTTCAATTTTTCTGCTATTCTCGTGATTGTGTTTACAATCCGATATGTTGATATGAAAACTGGATGTTATAAAATTGAGTTTATAAGTCCGCGATAGATTGATTCATTGATATACATGATTAATTGATTAAAATGTGATTTTAATAATTATTGCAATGTATATGAAAATCTGGATGTTATAAAATTGAGTTTATAAGTCCATGCTAGATTGATTCATTGATATGCATGATTAATTGATTAAAATATGATTTTAATAATTATTGCGATGCATGTTTTATTTGTTCTTACATGTTAAGAATTTTTTTAAATTAGATGTTTAGTTGAAACATGATATTTAGTTTCCTAATATGTTTAGATTTAGACATTGTAAATTTTGGATCTTATGATTGTTTATGGAAACAAGTCATAAATACGCGAAATTTAAAAGGAAACTGATTGTTTATAAAAGGTAGGGATTATGTTGCCTAATCATAGTTGATTTCTAATTATGCATGTCTAGGAGAGTTCTGTCAAAGGAAGAGTTGGTACTTAAGCAGTCCTTGTGGCTCACCTATCTTCCCGGGAACTTACCCGGTGCATGATTTTGACTATCTTTCTGACATGCTTATAATCTACCTTTAAAGAACCTTCATTTAACTTTTAAGTTCTTTATGCCAATTCATGATTAAAAACACTTGAGACCATTCGGATAGTTTTGGGTGGGCTTGCCATAGCAAGGTGCTTTGATTCTATTCGAATGCGAGCAAGATGAGGAAATGGTGGTTCCTATACGTTTTAAAGTGAATGAACTTAATTGGGTTATCAAAATGGTTTTGGACCCAAGGCATAAGATGAGATTAAAATATGCCTAGACATATGATGTCTTGAATTGATCTCATAAAAGATCTAAGAGTCATATATGTGATATGATTGATGTTTTCTACCTAATTAATTTAATTTTGAGCGGTTTGCCATAGCAAACTTGAAATTGAATTAAAGTTGGATCTTAGCCCATTAAATGTATATTATGCTTATTTGCATTTGAAGGTGTATAATTTAGTGGGAGCATTTATTTAAATGCACTATACTTCTCATATGATATGTTTACTTATATGTGTTCATATTTTATGTATATCTTTTTGTAGAATAAATGGCATCAAACAATAATCACTTTTCACTGCGATCCGTCCTTGAGAAGGAAAAGTTGGAAGAGAATGGTACAAACTATATGGATTGGATCCGTAGTTTGAGAATTGTTCTCAAACAAGAGGAGAAACCGTACGTTCACCGAACCTATTCCACCCGAACCCGTCGCCAATGCCGCTAGGGCAATAAGGGAACAATATCTCAAGCACAAGCGTGACTCTACGCATGTTGGTTGCCTTATGCTCTCCGCCATGTGCAAGAGTCTTCAAGAATCTTGAGCACTGGGGACAATGACTTAAACAATCGGCCGATGGAAATGTTCCAAGTTCAAGCTAGGCAAGAAAGGTACAACACAGCCTCGACCTCATGCAAGATGAGTGAAGGACAAGCCGTTGTCCCCATGCTCTCAAGTTAAAGGGCCACATTGAGCATCTTGAAAGGCTCGGTTTTCCAATTAGCCAAGAGTTGTCTACCGACATAATATTGAATTCATTACCTAAAAGTTTTAGTCATTTCATAATGCACTATAACATGGGTAGAATGAATAGAAACCTTTCCGAGTTAGTTCAAATGTTGACTACCGCGGAAACCAATATTGTCGAGAAGAAAACCGATCAAGTGCTAATGGTTAACAAGGGGAAAGGGTTCAAGGGTAAAGGAAAAGCAAAGGTTGCTAATCCTAAGGCAAAGGTTGCCAAGCCCAAAGAGGCTTCCAAGCCTAAAGAGGCTAAGCCTAAGTCCCAAGAGGACGCAATCCGCTTCCATTGCAATGAGATTGGACATTGGAGGAGAAACTGCGCAAAATACAAGGAAGCACCGAAGAAGAGCAAAGGAGTTGCTTCAACTTCGTGTATCTTTGTTATAGATATATTCCTATCTACTTCTAGTTCTTGGGTATTGGATACCGGATGTGGAACTCACATTTGTTTAAATGTGCAGGGTCTAAAGAACAGAAGGATGCTTAAGGAAGGTGAAGTGGAACTACGTGTGGGGAATGGAGCAAGAGTTGCTGCATTAGCCGTAGGAACTTATGAAGTTACTTTACCTAGTGGACTAATACTTGTTTTGAACAATTGTTATTACGTTCCATCTTTAAGTAGGAATATTATTTCGATTTCATGTTTGGATAATGAAGGTTTTAATTTTCTTATATGTGATAAGAAATTTTCTATTCACAAGAGTGATATGCATTATTGTACTGCTGTTTCATTCAATGGCCTTTATGTTCTTGATATTGAAAATCGTGATAATGATGTCTATAACATTAACAAGAAATCTAAACCCAATGATGTAAACCACACTTACTTATGGCATTGTCGTCTTGGCCACATAAACGAAAAACGCATTTCTAAACTCCACAAAGATGGATTTTTGGACTCACATGATTATGAATCATATGAGACATGCGAGTCTTGTTTACTTGGCAAGATGACCAAGGACCCATTTACCAAAACCGGTGAAAGGGCGGGCGACTTATTAGGACTCATACATACCGATGTATGTGGGCCTATGAGTAGCGATGCTAGGGGAGGATTTCTGTACTTCATAACATTCACTGATGATTATAGTAGATTTGGATATGTTTATCTAATGAAACATAAAAGTGAATCGTTTGAGATATTTCGAATATTTCAAAATGAGGTGCAAAATCAACTTGGCAAAACTATTAAGGTACTTCGATCCGATCGAGGTGGTGAATATTTGAGCCAAGAATTTGACAGTCATCTTAAGAGTTGTGGAATCATTTCGTAACTCTTCTCCACCCGGAACACCACAATGGAATGGTGTGTCTGAAAGGAGGAATAGAACTTTGTTGGACATGGTTCGCTCTATGATGAGTCAAGTTGAGCTTCCTTTATCCTTTGGGGACATGCACTAGAAACCGCCGCTTTCACTATAAACAGAGTTCCTACCAAATCAGTTCAAAAGACCCCATATGAGATGTGGCATGGAAGAAAACCTAGTTTGTCTTTCATGAAGATTTTGGGTTGCGATGCATATGTCAAGAAGTTAACTTCCGACAAGCTAGCACCTAAATCCGATAAATGTGTTTTCGTGGGATATCCTAAGGAAACCAAAGGATACTATTTCTACAACCGAAACGAGAACAAAGTGTTTGTTGCTCGAAATGGTACTTTCTTAGAAAAAGAGTTTCTTCGCAAAGGAACCAGCAGAGTAAAATAAATCTCGAAGAAGTTCGAGAACCCGAAAAACAACATTGAACCAATGGTAGAAACCGAACCAAGTTCACAAACCGTGTGGAACCGGTTCAAGATGCACAAGTTCCTCGCCGAAGTGGTAGGTCACGATCCGAACCCGAGAGATATGGATTTCTCGTTACGGAAAGTGATGAAGTGGAGTTAATCGAAAATGATGAACCCACTTGCTATCAAGAAGCGATGTCCGCTCCGGATTCGGAAAAATGGCAAGAAGCCATGAAGTCCGAATTACAATCCATGGCTGATAATCAAGTTTGGAACTTGATTGATCCACCCGAAGGTGTAAAAACCATAGGGTGCAAATGGGTTTTCAAGAAGAAGACCGACATGGATGGGAAGGTGCACACCTATAAGGCTAGGCTAGTAGCTAAGTGGATATAGGCACTCATGGCATTGACTATGATGAAACCTTTTCGCCTGTAGCTATGCTTAAGTCTATTAGAATTTTACTTGCCATAGCCGCATATTATGACTATGAGATATGGCAAATGGATGTCAAAACGGATTTCCTTAATGGGAAGTTACTTGAGGATGTATTGATACAACCTGAAGGTTTTGTCACCCGTAAAATTCTAACAAGGTGTGTAAGTTGCGTAAATCTATTTATGGATTGAAGCAAGCTTCAAGGAGTGGGAATCTACGTTTTGATGAAGCAATCAAGGAGTTTGGTTTTATCAAGAACGAAGATGAACCTTGTGTATACAAGAAAATTAGTGGGAGCGTGGCACTATTTTTAGTGTTGTATGTCGACGATATCTTACTCATTGGAAATGACGTTCCTGCACTAGAGACTGTCAAGTCTTGGTTGGGAAAGTGCTTTTCAATGAAAGATATGGGCGAAGCCGCATATATCCTTGGTATCAAGATTTATAGAGATAGATCTAAGAGGATGATTGGTTTAAGTCAAAATACTTACATTGACAAAGTCCTTAGAAGATTTCAAATGGAAAATTCTAAAAGAGGAAACTTGCCAATGTTGCATGGTATATCTCTTAGCAAGAATCAAAGTCCTAAGACTAATGATGAGCGAAAGAGAATGAATGTTATTCCATATGCTTCGGCAATTGGGTCTATCATGTATGCTATGTTATGTACTAGACCCGACATCTCGTGTGCTCTAAGCATGACGAGTAGGTACCAATCGGATCCCGGCGAACCACATTGATAGCAAGCCAAGAATATCCTTAAGTACTTACGAAGAACTAAGGATGTATTCTTGGTCTTTGGAGGAATGGAAGAAGATCTTGTAGTAAAAGGCTACACGTATGCTAGCTTCCAAACCGACAAAGATGATTTCGTATCGGCCTCTGGATTTTTGTTTACGCTTAATGGAGGCACCGTGAGTTGGAAAAGTTCCAAGCAAAGTACCGTCGCGATTCTACAACCGAAGCCGAGTACATAGCGGCATCCGATGCAGCCTAAGGAAGCAGCTTTGGATCAAGAAGTTCATTAGTGATTTGGAAGTCGCTCCAAGCATCGTAGACCCTATTGAACTTTACCGTGATAACAATGGTGCCATTGCACAAGCAAAGGAACCAAGATCACACCAGAGATCCAAACACATACTTCGACGTTTCCACATTATCCGTGAGATATGTGAAAGGGAAGACGTTAAGATATGCAGAGTAGACACTGATGACAACGTGGCGGACCCATTAACTAAGGCTCTCCCGCAAGCTAAACATGATGGTCATGTTAGGTCCATGGGTATTCGATACATGGTAGATTGGGCCTAGTGCAAGTGGGAGACTGTTGGTGTTATGCCCTAGGCCTATGATTGATAGACTTATGTGTTGACATTATTTATTATTATATGAGATGTTTATTATTTGATTATTATATGTTTTGTATATTTGTTTATAATAATCTCTCGTCCCTAATTATTAAGAGAATAAATTAGTATAATTGTCAAGGGATAATCATGTGATGATTATATGCATAAGAGATGCACATTGAAATTATGGGTACTTGTTAGAGAACAAGTGATCGGACATGACCCGCATGAGATTTATGTCATGGTCAAATGTCATACTTAAATCTCATACTGCTACTTCATTTATTTCCTAGACCTAAGATTATCGTAACCTTACATATGATGAAAGTCATGTTTGATTTTAGTCAAACGATATCTTAACACGATATCTATAAAGACTATCATTGGCATGATCGGATTCATGATGGGAAGGATGATAAGTCAAGAAGGAATTTGTCCCTCGGAGAGAGATGTTTTGCTTGGGCCCCTCGATGAGTGATAATGATGAAAGTGTATGGCCGTACCCCAATATGATTGGAATTATCATTATACTCAAGAATCGAGAAAGCATTGAACAATAACAAGTTGACAAGGACCATGACTTGTGTTCAATATAACATCGTGAGACAAAGGGATAAATGGAAGTACACCATTGGAAATGTGAACTCTTACGTTACATTATTTGGGTAGACATAATGGCTTGCTAGAGTCCGCTTATGTCTTATGAGGTTCGATATGATCGAACTCATTGCCAACATAATGTAATCCTATTGGGTCACACACAACTAGAATGAATTGGTTAAACCGGAGGAAGAATAGTTGAGAGTTTCTCAGATATCAAGCTATATATACCGCGCGACATATTAAGCCAACGGCTTAATATACCGCGCGACATATCGTGCCCGTACGCGTTTTTGACACTGCCTCTCCTAATACGATTAGGAGAAGTATTCTTACTATTGTAGTATAAATACAAGGGTTCCGTCGACATTTAGAAGCTAGCCGAAATTTTTCAAGCAAAATTTATAATTAAATACTCTCAATATTCTTCAAGGTTTAGATCTAGCAATCATCAAGAAGTTGTTCTTGGATTCATTCAAAGGTGTGGATACCGAAAGAGGGTCTTCGCTCGTTCATCGATCAAGGCCTAGAGTTCAAGCAAGTTGAAGAACGAAGTTTGTAATTCAATATCACATAATCAAAATCGTTCGATAGCTCAAGACCGGAAAGCGTTTCAAGGTTGGTTTAATTCTATCTCATAGGAATTTAAATTAATTGTATAGAACGGATCCTAGGGCTTCTTGGGTTTTATGTTTTTAATGCTTAATTCCGCTGCGCATGGACCCGTAAAACCCAACAGGTTGTCGATAGAAAAGGATCTGATCTGGCGAATGCCGAGACGGATTGAGAGACCGAAGTGGTCGAGTGGCTGAACCTCTGGAAAGCTACCTACGTATCCCGGAGGAATCAAGCCAGGCCGTAGTTCGGAATAGATCCGCTGAGGAATGGAGAAGAGAAACTGGTCTCTTGCTGGGGAAGTAAAAGAAAATGACCTAGGAGGTCAAGCAATTGATCCTACTGGGGATATGCTAGGAGTGACCGATGTGGTCAGATATCTGAACCTCTATGAGGGATTACTTCATCGCTGATGAGTGACGAAGGAACAGGGTGACCAAAGTGGTCGGATGGCTGGACCTTTTATAAAAGGCTACCTACGTATCCCGGAGGAATCAAGCCTTGATCGTAGTTCAAGCATCACTAGATAGTTAGGAACGATGTCTAGGATCCTTGAAGGTTTTGACAATTAATGGAGGCTGTCACCTGAGGAAACTAGAGCTTACGTCACTATCGAGGAGATAGAGGTAGCTAAAGTTGAGAGAAACTTGAGCGTACGTCACTATCTGGGATAGAGGTAGCTTAAGTTTAGAGAACTTAGCATACGTCACTATCCAGGATAGAGGTAGCTTAAGTTTAGAGAACTCGAGCATACGTCACTATCCGGGATAGAGGTAGCTTAAGTTAAGAGGAACTCGAGCATACGTCACTATTCGGGATAGAGGTAGCTTAAGTTTAGAGAACTTAGCATACGTCACTATTCGGGATAGAGGTAGCTTAAGTTAAGAGGAACTCGAGCATACGTCACTATCCGGGATAGAGGTAGCTTAAGTTTAGAGAACTTAGCATACGTCGCTATCCGGGATAGAGGTAAGCTAAGTTTAGAGTTTTGACAATTCGGAGGTTGTCACCTAGCGTTATCCCGTTATAACGGAATTAACGAAGGCGACTGGGAAGAAAGCTCAATCGCTTAGGAGATAAGGGATATCTTCTGAAAAGGGTGTTATCTTAGTTAAAGGATAACGGGAATTGTAGGCCCAAGTGGAAAGTCCAGGGGCAGGATTGTAATTTTCTGCTCAGAGCGAATGAGGCCGCCCGGCATGAGATGGAGAAAAAGAAGCCGTACGGCTAGAAGCTTGATTTTTCCAGATTATTTAAAACAGATTTGAACGGGCATTGGGCATTATTGCCGCCCAAGAGCTGCCGAGGAAGAGAGAGAAGAGGGAGAGAATTTCTGCAAAATTCTTCAATTCCCTTTGCTTCTATCGATTGGAATGGATCCGAAGGGCAATCCTATACCGAGGCAAGCAAGAAGAAACATCTCCGCGGCTGCGAGAAGGAGGAGGAAAGAGCTCGTTCGGACGGAGAGAAAGTATGACTTTCTTACGCCTCCGTCGGAGCTTTACCCGGGGAGAAGGGAGCACAAATCGACGAACCCGCGATCGGTTGGGGTAAGCATTCTTATTTGGCTCGATTCCGTCGATTTTGATTGAATTTTCATTGACTTAGGGCTTGACCCAAATTTTAAGAATTTTCTAGGATTTTCCTAGGATTTTTGAATGATTTTGAGACATTGACGATGAACCTATGAGGCTAAGAATATGCAATGTGCAATTTGTTTGACAAAAATAATGGGAATGACCCACTTTTTTCTCGAAAATAAAATAAGAATGATAATTGTCTAAAGTGAGACGGAGTTCTTGCATGTGCTAGAACTAGGTCAAAATTTTGATTATCAAGATTTTTGGAAGATGAAAAGGATTCATGCATGCCATTTTTGAAAGAATAATGCTTATGTGCAAAGAATTGTGAAAATTGTGATTTTGTGCTTTAGGAAAGCAATGGGGCTTGACATGACGTGTTTCAAGTGATGAAAGACGCTTTTTTGATGCAAATGATGCTAGAAAAACTTTTGTGAATGATTTTCTTTTGAAAACATGTGCACTTTTTGAATATATGCATGCTTTTGAAAATGATGAATGATTGACACATTTCTTTGTTGTGCTTGTCTACAGGAGAACAAGTCCAGAGGACCATCTGAGATAGCAACAAGCTTTGGCGAGGATGCCAGATTTCGAGAAGAATGGGGTAAATCCCAAGCAGCTGGTGCGGGCTACCGGCCTAGATTTATTCATCGAGGCTATCGGCAGGGGGATCCACATCACCTCGAAGAGCAAGGGCTTGGTCCAGGCCCTATCTGAGTTTTGGTGGGATAGCACCCATAGCTTCCATCTGAGCTGGGGAGAGCTGACAGTGACTCCTGTTGATTTCACGGCTATTACTGGTCTACAGTTCACTGGGAGGCTCGTGACTTGGAGAGACCACATTACAGCTGAGGAGTTCCGAGCTTTGGTTGGATTTGAGTTGATTCCCAAGGGACTGGGTATGGAGACGCGGAATGTCGAGGTGGCAGTCCAGAACTGCATACGGGACTTTGCCGTTAGCGATGTGACTTCCCAGCAGCTGGCTAGAGCCTTTATGTGGTTGATGCTGTCGGTCACCATTTTTGCTAATTCTGGGACACTGGCCATGACTAGCCTCCTCGACTCTCTGGAGGATGTAGATGGGATAGGGACGGTCTCTTGGGGAGAGGCCGGATTGGCGGAGTTGTATTTCTCTCTGGACATGTACAGCCGGAACAAAGCTGCTTCCATGGACTGTTTCTCCTTTGCCCTTGAGGTAGTCCCTCTTTTTCTTTTCTCTTTCCACTTTCTGCCTTTGAGACTTTTATGAAAGAGAAATGACCCTTTTGATGTTTTGAACATGCAGGTCTGGTTCTGTGAGGTGATCAGGTTCTTTCCGTGGAACCAACAGAGCGATATCACCATCTTCCCTGCTATGGTCCGCTGGAGGGGGGATGCGAGAGATAAGTTCACGGGAAAGACCCGGATTACCTTCGACTACAAGATGGTGAGGCCGTTCATCAACAGGGATGGGCACGACGGAGTGGACTTCTACCCTTGGGGCAGGTATCCGGAGATCTTGCTGGGAGAGGCCATTGAGGCGACGAGGCAGAGGAGATGGCTTACTGGGCTGACATGTGATGTCATATATTTGGGGGATCGTTTCTCGAGGCAGCATGGCCATGTCCCTCCATTGGACGCCATTACTCCTCAGGATCCTCCAAAGACGGATGCCGCAGCCCAGTGATTGGCCGAGGATGATATTGCTAGGTACTGTGCGTGCGTGGCCGCCGAGGAGTACTTTGACATGGATACCCCCTACGCTGTGTTTGTGGAGCAGCGACTGAGGACGCCACAGAAGCTAGTGAAGCTGGCGGTCACTCAGGGATATGGGGAGTATGAGCCTACTGACCCGCCGATCCCTCATGCGCATCTGTCCTATGTGGTCCATGGAGTTCCGAGGAGGATGAGGATTCCTGTCCCCGACACTAGGGAGCCCCAGTATACCCTGCCGCCTGACAGCACTGTAAGTACACTTTTAGGGTCTTTCCCTATTTCAGCTTTCTTTGCTTTTTTCCAATTCTGAGATTTTCTGAGATTTTTCTGAGATTTTTCTCTTCTTTTTCTCAGGTTCCAGCTCGCACTTATGATAGGTGGCCGGCAGGAATAATAGGGGCTGGAAGGACATGTGCCTGCCTCTTCGAGGAAGCCGGCTCGCGCTTCAAAGGCGGCAGATGCACAGGAGCCCGGCGCAAGAGACGGCATGTCTGGGGCACAGCCTACCTCATCGGCCTCGGAGTACTCTTCCAAAGTGCCATGCCTCGGGGCGGGGACCCAACGCCGACATTCTCGGAGCACTGGGCTGAGTACGGGCACGATAATGTCCATTTGTCTGATGTGAGCGACCAGGAGGACTTGATGAGGGAGGCTAGCGTTTATGAGCTGAGTAGTGATGAGGAAGAGGAAGAATCGGAGGCCTAGGAGGTCTCTAGAGTGGAATTAGGAACAAAACAAACAATTAACACATTTGATGCACACTTTATTTATTTTTTGCTTTATTTGGGCGCCGATGGGGCGAAGACATTGTATTAATGCTTTATTTACTTTCCTAATTTATGCTTTTTAAATTTGCATATTATCTGAGCCTCGGGGCAGCTTTTTGCTTGGAATTGGGGCTGAAACTGGGCCAAAATGATTTATAATGGTATATAAATGCTTGAATGGCTTCTGGATATGTTTTTGTACAGGTTTTGGTTGAAAAAGTGGGGTGAAAACTCCCTTGGGCAGCAACTTGGTTGCTGCAGAATTTTTTCTGCAGATGGCTAATGTAGCCGTGCGGTTTTGTCCAGAGGACAAATGAAGCCGTGCGGCTTACAGTTCTGTCTGAACTGGTTATTTTCTGAATAAAAGCAAGGCTTGGCCATTTCATTTCATTTTCACTCTAGACTTGTCCCAATTGTTCCCAGAGCACATTTTGGACTTAAAGACACCATCTTTGGTCATCTTGCAATGGAGAAGCCCGTCAGATTGCAAAGGGGGAAGCGAGACCGTTTTCTGTCCGATCTTCAATCTTGGGTGAAGCACAACTTCCAATCTCACAAGGGGCTGCTTGATTCTTCCTTCAAGATCAAGTCTTTATGGCATTTGAGGGATCTCCCGCCCGATTGGGACCTTTTGAGGGCAGCAGCAAGGTTTTGGGACGTCCGGAGACATGTTTACTGCTTTTCTTACAACGAGATTGTCCCAACGCATGAAGACTTCCGAGCCTTGATTGGGGGTCCAGAAATTGAGGCTATATCTATTCCGCTGATCGGAGACGTGCCGGTAGCGGTAAAGCTTGCATCTTTTCTGCAGATTTCTCTGGAAGAGGCTGAGGGGATGATGATAGCCCCGGACAGGATTGACCTTTCTGATATCCCGGGCAGGTTTGGGTCTCCGGCTATGGCTGCGACCACGGTGGCTATGGATGCTTTCATTCTCTGCATATTTTCTGCTTTGTTCACCGCTGAGTCCGTGGGGATCTGTCATGGTGGTCTCTTGGACATGGTCAGAGACTGCAGGACTGGGAAGGACATTGTCCCATTGGTTTTGGGAGAGACACTTCATGGCATTGATAGGATGGCTAGGGGAGACCATTTCATGAGGTCTGGGAGTCCAGCTGTGCTGACTTTGTGGCTGCAGGAGAGGCTCGGGGCTTTGCCGACTCAGTGCCCTTGGGTGATTTCTCGGAGAGGTGCACCGAGGCAACAGGACCAGGGTAGCTGGGAGCTGACGATGGCTAGGCTATCCACTTCGGACATCCGTTGGTGGATACCTCACTGGAGATTGCAGACCAGGAGGATATTTCAGGAGTCTTATGCTGTGAGGGTTCCAGGGTTCTGCTGGTCGTCCTTCTACATTCCCTGCTTGGTATCCAGGCAGTTTGGGGCATTACAGGAGCCATTGAGTGATTGGGAGGACATCCGGACCGTGGAGGTGGTGCCATTGGACATGAGAGATCCAGCCAGCTTCTCATTCTTCTCGAGGGCTTGGACATATGCTGCTTTCCCACCCAGGGCTATCTTCAGGAGCAGGAAGAGCACCATCTTGACCACTGTCTACTTGGACTGGTACGAGAGGGAGATGGGAGCGACTCAGGTCATTCTGGGGGAGAGACGTCAGGCTTTATTGGGGGCCGACTGTGACTCGAGTAGGACTCTGAGGGAGACTGAGGCTAAGGCGAGTCGCCATAACCAGTCGGGTGACCTGATCAAAGACATGGAGGCTCGATACAAGAGATTGTCCGAGGTCGCTCCTTTGACTGAGGCTCAGAGGGAGGAAGTGCGGACTCGTGCTCGTGTAGAGAGGGCACTTATTGACACGGGTTTGATAGAGGCTCCAGTGAGGATACCGGAGATCGGGATAAGGGATACCGACCTTATAGAAAAGAAGAGAAAGAAAACTCGACGGGGTCGAGGTAAAGGGAAGAAGACCAAAGAAGACTCAGCGAATGACGACTGACAGATCTTTTCTTAGGATTCCCTTATTGCCATTTTGCAAACACATTAGTTTATTTAGGCATTTTTTTGTATTTTAGATCTTTGTAGCAGGTTAGCAGAGTCAAGAGTAGACCGTGCTTGAACTCATCAAGAAGTTTTTAACTTGTAATGAACAAGAAATATTATCTTAGAAATTAATCAAGACACATTTCATGGAAATTCAAATGTCTTATTGATTGGGACCCGTTTTATGAAAACTGAAATACCCTTTATTATTTAGGACGCACTTCATGGAAGCTTGATTGTCCTTTTTATTGTTTAGACCGAACCATATATGGCTGCCTACGTTCCCCTTTTACAAGAAAGACTAAGGGGCTCAGGTCTTCGTAGTTCATTCTGGTGAACTATATTTTTTTTTTTCTATTTTTTTTATGTGCAGCCCTGTTTTTTGCCTAGACCGCCCTTTTTGGGTTTTCAGCCTAGCTGGGCATTACTCTTTTTGCACTAAGATTTTTTTCTCTTTTTTTTTTATGTGCAACCCTGTTTTTTGCCTAGACCGCCCTTTTTGGGTTTTCAGCCTAGCTGGGCATTACTCTTTTTGCACTAAGATTTTTTTTTCTCTTTTTTTTTATTTTTCTTTTAGACATAGTATCTTTTGAGCTTATCACCGTTGACTGGGTGGACAAAGGAATTGCCGTCCAGGTCTGCAAGCTTCATGGCTCCTCCCGATAGTATCTTCTGCACCACATAAGGGCCGATCCAAACGGGTTCCCATTTTCCCAGGGGGTTGTCTCTGGTAGGGGGCTTCACTTTCAACACTAAGTCACCCTCTTTGATGTCTCTGGCCTTAACCTTTTTGTCAAACGCTCTGGCCATCCGCCTCTGGTAGGCTCGGGTGTGTTCCATGGCTTTTAGCCTTCTCTCATCAAGCAGGGCCAACTCATCATGCCGGCTGCGCAACCATTCTACTTCATTGACACTGTTTTCCAGGAGGACCCTTAATGATGGGATTTCCAACTCCACTGGTAACACTGCTTCCATCCCGTAGGTTAGGGCAAAAGGAGTTTCTCCTGTAGCTGTTCTGACAGACGTTCTGTAGCCCCAGAGTGCCAAGTGCAGCTTTTCGGGCCAATCGCGACCACGGGTGGCCATTTTCCGGATGATCCGTTCGAGCGTCTTATTAGCAGCTTCCACGGCTCCATTAGTCTGAGGTCTGTACGGAGACGACTTGTGGCGAGTGATTCTGAATTCTGACAGCAACCTATCGCAGTCCCCTTCAAAGTGCGACCCATTATCGGAAATGATCTCATTGGGCACCCCATATCTGCACATTATGTTTTCTTTGATGAACTGGGCAACCTTCTTGGAAGTGAGGACTTTGTAGGACTTGGCCTCTACCCACTTGGTGAAGTAGTCGATGGCTACTAGCACAAATTCATGCCCATTGCTTCCTGTCGGGGCTATTTTCCCTATTACGTCAATACCCCAAGTTGCAAACGGCCAAGGAGTCGTCATGCAATACAGGTCATGAGGCGGGAGATGGTTGAGGTTGGCAAACCGCTGGCACTTGTCGCATGCTCGGACGTGCTGGACACAGTCTGTTTCCATGGAAATCCAGTAGTAACCCATTCTGAGGATCACTTGCATCAGGGCTCTGGCATTCATATGAGGACCGCAGGGACCATTGTGGACTTCAGTCATCAACTCTTTGGCCTTTTCTCTAGTGACGCACAAGAGGAGTGGTCCTTGGTACCGCTTCTTGTATAGGTTGCCTCCTAGAATGACATAATGGGAGGCCAACCTTTTCAAGGCTTGTAAGCTTTTGGTTCTGACACCTTCTTTCGGTCTACCCTCTTTGTCTTTGAAAGCTGACTCTCCATCTTTGAGGAACTGGTAAATTTGATTGTACCAGGGTTCCTTTATAGGCTCGGGTCCCAGGTCTACTTCACAACAGAAGGCTGGGGCTTCTCTTCTACCCACTCGGAAGGGTTTTATGGCTTTTCCCTCGGGGATCTCTACCAATGAGGCTAGAGTAGCTAGGGCATCTGCGAATCTGTTCTTTTCCCTTGGCAAGTAGTGGAAGGTCACTTCTCTGAACTGTCCAGTCAACTCCTCCATATGGGCATGATACCGCTGCAGGTTAGGGTCCACAGTCTTCCATTTGTTGGAAACCTGGTTGATGATCAGGGCTGAGTCTCCGTAAACTTCTAGCTCCTTGACATTCCTTTCTAAGGCAGCTTCCAAACCAGCAATGCAGGCTTCGTACTCGGCAACATTGTTTGTGGCAGGGAAGTTCAACTTGAGGGCTATGGGTGTATGCTCATCTTTCGGATCGACCAGTAGCATCCCGACGCCATTTCCTCTTTTGTTAGCGGCTCCGTCAAAGAATAATTGCCATCGGTTTTCAGGCTCGACTGCAAAGATCCCTTCATCTGGGAATTGGGGTTCAGGCCCTCTGTCTTCATTACTGGGGAAGTTTGCCAGGTGGTCTGACAACGCTTGACCCTTGATGGCCTTTCTGGTCACATAGTTGATGTCGTACTCTGCTAAGAAGAAGGACCACTTTGCTAGACGCATCGAGAGGGAAGGCTTATCAAAGATGTACTTGATGGGGTCCATTTTTGAGACCAAATTCACAGGGTGGGCTTGCATATAATGCTTCAACTTGCCGACTACCCAGACCAGTCCTGCACAGGTCTTTTCACATGCTGAGTAATTGAGCTCACTTCCCTGCAGCTTCCGACTGACAAAGTAAATGGCATTCTCTACCCGAGAGTCTTTCTTCTCCTGAGCAAGCATAGCCCCAACTGCCGTATCAGTGACAGTGAGATAGAGCAGAAGAGGTTTCTGTCTATGTGGGGGGCATAGCACTGGAGGATGTACCAAGTATGCCTTGATCTGGTCAAAAGCATCCTGACATTCTTCGGTCCATTCTGTGTCTACGTTCTTCTTCATGAGCTTGAAGATGGGCTCGCACATAGTGGTCAACTGATTGACGAAACGGCTAATGTACTGCAGTTTTCCCATAAAGCTCTTGACTTCTGTCTGGGTTTGAGGTGGCCTCATATCCATAATGGCTTTGATCTTTTGGGGGTCAACTTCGATACCTCGCTCCGTGACCATATACCCAAGCACTTTTCCCCTTGTCACTCCGAAGGTGCATTTAGCAGGGTTTAGTCTCATGGAATGTTGTCTCAGCCTCTCAAAGAACTTCCGCAGGTCAACAAAGTGCTGCCCGTCCTCGCCTTTGGAGTGGATTATCATGTCGTCTACGTAGACCTCAATCTCCTTGTGGATCATGTCATGAAAAAGCGCGGTCGCTGCCCTTTGGTAAGTAGCCCCGGCGTTCTTAAGCCCAAATGGCATCACTGTATAACAGTAAGTTCCCCACGGTGTGGTGAAGGCTGTCTTTTCTTGGTCTTCCTCGGCCATCTTGATCTGGTTGTAGCCTGCAAAGCCATCGACGAAGGATTTGACTTCGTAGTTGGCAGTGGAGTCCACCAGGATGTCTATGTTTGGCAAAGGGTAATCGTCCTTGGGGCTGGCCTTGTTCAGATCTCGGAAATCCACACAGCAGCGCACCTTCCCATTGGCCTTGGTGACGGTCACAATATTGGATAACCATGTCGGATATTCGATGACTCTGATGAATCCTACCCGCAGTAGCTTCTCAATCTCTTCTTTGACCTGTAGAGACCATTCTGGCTTGATCTTCCTCAGTTTCTGCTTTACTGGCTTAGCATCTGGTGCTAGAGGGATTCTGTGCTCTACTATCGAACTGTCTAGCCCCGGCATATCCCTGTATGACCATGCAAACACGTCGACGTATTCCCTGAGCAGATCGATCAGTCTGTCCCATTCAACCCCCTGGAAGAAGTTTCCGATCTGTGTCTCTTTAGGTTCCTTGACAGTACCCAAGTTCACACTTGTCAAAACCTCCTCGGCAGCTTGGGCCCGGTTTTCCTCTTTTTCTGAAACCTGCTTAAAGATTTCTTTAATGTATTGTTCATTTAGTGTGTTTGCATCTTGTTCAAATGATTCATTATTAACTGTTGTTAAGTTTTGAGTTAATTTATCATTTGTTAAGTTGGCAATAAGAGGATACTCAGAAAGATCTGTCATTTCATTCAAAATAAGGGGAAAGATGACATCGATTACATTTTGATAGTCCTCAGGCGTGAGGCCTTTGGATGACTCGAGGACCGGAATTCAAAGATTCCCGACTCGACCGAATGTACGCTACCGACTCTGGACCCTACACTACTTATTGACTCGAGGGTGGCCTGACAAGGGTTGGACCGGGATCTCACTCCTTCCCGCCGTTGCCCGGGGAATAGCAGCTTTGTCGCTGTTCTTCGTAAAGTTGGAGACTTCAAATTGATCAAAAACTTGCCTGAAATCATTGACGATGTGCCGGTACCGTGGAAAGATAGTGAGGGGAGCTAGAGTAGCTTGATGCAATCTCTCGCCGAGCTCGTCCGTGACAACCGGGCTCATTGATCAAGAGTCCGGCTCATCTTATCAATGCACCGCCGATAACTCATTTTCTCTTTACCGATCTTGGACACCACGACCTTGTCGCATAGCCAACAGGAGGGTTGGCCTGGATAATGCCGATGAAGTCTTCTTCAGTAGGGGATCTTAATTCTTCCTTGACCGGCTACGTATTCAATAGGCTTTCGTATTCTCGCTTCTAGATCTCGCTAGCTTCTCATTAAACTTCACGATGGCCACAAATTCAGCACTTTCGCTTCAAGAGGATCACTGTACATGGGGGTATCAGCCGGACCGTGCTTTGAATGATGGGTTCCTTGGCGGGCTGTTTGGCATAGCCGACATAGTAATCGAACTTGCCGTAAGGCTCCCTAGAGTTCCGACGCTCTTGTCTCCGGCTTCATACCTTTCCTTTAACTTCTGTTGTGTGGACTTTCTCTTCTTCTTCTTTCTCGAAGGAGCGTCTTCATTAATCCATTCTTGATACTCATACCTCCATACCCTCACAACGCATACATCATACCATATGTGAGGCTTGGGCTGAACCGGGATGGCCTCTCCGACTACTTGGTCATTACCATTGTTGACTACCATGTTGGCCATTTTGACACCGAAAAGCCGGCAAAACCGAGGATTCTCGCGAACCGCTTCGAGAATTCTCGCGCTAGCAAGTCGCCGACCCGGTGTTCTCACCCACTTCTTTCTCGCCGCGGGAAAGGGATAGGAAAGGTTTAGACTCGGGGTAGGTGTTTAGCCGAAGGCTCGTGCAATATGCAAATTAGAATCTTCCAATTACTTAAAATGTTGTCTTTTATTAATATCTATTTGGTTGGAAAAGGGGGTTGTCCTTCTTTTTCGTAACTACTCTAGATCCCGGATCAGTGGGTTCCGTCACTACGTCTATAAGCCCCTCGTATTCCACCCGTATTTCGACCTCCCGTGGTGGACACCCGGCGAGGGTCCTATAGGGCACGCGAATCCCACCGACCGAGAGTAAAGAACGCTCCTAACGGGTCTAGCGGGTCATAGGAACTTTCAACGCACGAGCGATGCGGATTATAGTCAAGGCAATACCGAGAAAGTCTCGTCTTTCGCCTTGATAGAATTTTGGCAGAATTTCGCTTGAGCGAATGACGTTTTGACTTTCGGTAATGTCCGAGAAGATAATAGGCATGGGTCGGGAGGCAAAAGCCGGATGACATAGTGTCACATTGAACTTCGTTGCATACGCCGGGCGTGAGTTAGAATCGAAGTCAATGCCGGGTCAAGATCTTGCCAATTTTTCCTTGTCGGAATTTTAGCAGAGCTTCGCTTGAGCGAAAGATCTTTTGATTTGTTGGCAAAGACTCGGTCTTGACTCTTACGCGTTCCGTGCAGGTCAAGGTCAATAGTCAATGTCGGAGTCGAGATCTCGCCAATTTTTCCTTGTCGGAATTTTGACAGAATTCCTCCTCCGTTATGAACTAAGGCTTGACCTTTACGAGGGTATGCAACTGGGCTATATGACACGGACTAGACCAAAAACCAACCAAAAAGTCACGGTTTTTTGAAACGTGTGACACCGGACCGTGCATTGGTCGACACCGGCCGCCATGGGAGGTTGGGATGATTCCGTGCGCGCCCGGGAGCATCGTAAGGCCGTCCGTGATCGGCACTGGAACCACCCTCGGGTTTGAAGGACGTGCGTGCAAAGTGTACAGATATATCAGTGCGCGTAGTGTGCGGTCTCCTAAAAATGTTCCTTTTTGAGTTAAAACAAAGATTTTCAAAATGTGTTTTAAAGGAATGATTTTCGGGACGGGGAAAATGCAAAGACGTAAGCACGTAAATTTTCTCGGGAGCCCTGGGCCACATGGAGCTGAGTAGCCCCAAGCTGCTAGGACTGCCAGATTAACCATGATTTTTCCTGGTGGAATTGCCACTGAGGTCGCCCGGTCAGAATCCAAGGAGGATTGATCCGTACGACTGCATGGATCAATTTTCCAGGTTCCACTCCTTTTGCTATTTTTCGGGTTGTTTCCCGTTCAAAGTATGCACAGGTTCCAAGATGCAAATGATGCAATGCAAGGTAAAGAAAGCAAGCACGATTAATGAAATCGGCGACGGGAGTCTAACCCGCTCAAAGGGAAAAGCTTTCTTTATTTTTTCAAAAATTTTCTTTTTCGAAAAGGGATACTGGTACGTGGGATTGTTAAACCACCGGTTATCCCAACTCCCACATCAGGGAGTGTACAGGAAGGGCAAGTGGTTTCCACCTATATACTGAGTATCGATTTTTTTTGTTTTGTAAATAAAGCTTTTCTCCTTTGGGTTGTCCCCGGCGGAGTCGCCAAACTGTGAATGTGTGCCCAAATTTTTATTTGTTGGATTCACGCGAGTTTGAAGACATCCGGTTTAATTTGAAAAATGGAGTCGCCACGCCATTTTGATTTCCTCAAAACTTTGAAAAAAGGATTTTTATGGGTTCAGAGGTTAAGTTACCCCTTGGGAAGAACGGATCGTCGTTCACCCAAGGTGCCTTGCCGGAGCAAGTCTCCCATGATCCCATGAATCGTGCTTGCTTGCTTGCGTGCTTTCTTGTGTGCATGTGTTTCAAAATAAAGGAGGGGGAATGTCCCAAGTTGTCTTCCGGACGTACAAACCATTTGTTGGTTGTCGCTCGGGATTTCTTGGATTTTATGTATTCGGGATTATGATCCCGTCCTCATCTTGGACTTGTGATCATCGCATTTTTGGACCTTAGGACTTGCGTGATCGAGAGAATGACTCTCTTTATAGTCAAAGATGAGGTTCTTTAGAAAAGGAGGGTCCTTAGCCCATCAATCCTACACTTTAAGATGGTCGAGCTCATATAGATGCTTCATACTCATCTTAAGTGATAATCGGAGATATAGGGTTCAAAGGTGTCCCTTTTTAAAGAGATTATGAAACCTTTATGGAAGGAACGATGTAAAGATAGGATCTTTTACACCGGTCCGTTCCGAGGTTACTAATGGGGACATGGGGGAATGCATGTAAAAATGACATTTTTAATGAAAAGATGACATTTTTGGGTTGCAAAGGATGCATTTTGATTTAAAGAAATGATCTTTATTGCAAAGGATGCATAAAAACATGATTTTTATGCAAATGATGCATTTTTATGAAGAAATTGGAATTCAATATGCAAAGGATGCATAAAGATTGCATTTTGAAAAGCATAGGATGCTAGTTTATGGTAAAGACATGATCTTTAAAGCAAATGATGCTTGGAAAAGGGATTTTGAATGCAAAGGATGCATTTTGATTGAAAAGATTTGATTTTTATATGCAAAGGATGCATAAAGATGACACTTTTATTGGAAAATAGGGGTTTTAGGTGCAAAGGATGCACCTTTATGGATAAAAACTACATTTTTAATGGCAAATGGTGCCTAATGCATGCAAAAGGAAAGGGGGAATACAAAGATATGATCTTTAATCTACCAAGTCCCAAGCAAGGTAAAAGCAATGCAATGAGCAATTATAGAGCAATTAAGATGCAAGGTTAGGGCGTGCGAGGTTACCAATGGCTTCCTTTTCTTCTTTGGATGAAGCTAGGAGGAGAGGATTGATCTTGGGCCTTCAAGGAGGAGGGAGATGACTTCTTGAGCTTCTTCTTCACCTTCTTGAACTTCCAGCTGTTCTTGGGAGGTTTCTTCACGTATTATGAGTATTTGTGGATGATTTTTGTTTTTTTTAAAATGGGTAGAGGAGGGCTCTATTTATAGGCAGTCTGGAAATCGCCAATGAAGCCGTGCGGCTAGGGACCTCGAGCTAATGCAGCCGTGCGGCATTATCCCTTGTGACTCAGCATTTCTAGAACCATGCAAGGTGGCAATATCTAGAAGCTTCCTCCCAATTAAGAAAAACGTGTTTCTTAATTGGGAAGGCTCCCTTTCAGCCTTTAATCAATTTGGAACAGTTTCGGAATATTTCCGGAACACTAGGAAGGTCCGGGGAATTACCGGGAAACTTACCGAAATTGCCGGGAAATTTAATCGGAAGGCATGAGCCAGATTTGGGTACTTACACGAGGGAAAAGCCATAAAACCCTTCAGAGTGGGTAGAAGAGAAGCCCCAGCTTTCTGTTGTGAAGTAGACCTGGGACCCGAGCCTATAAAGGAACCCTGGTACAATCAAATTTACCAGTTCCTCAAAGACGGAGAGTCAGCTTTCAGAGACGAAGAAGGTAGACCAAAAGAAGGTGTTAGAGCCAAGAGCTTACAAGCCCTGAAAAGGTTGGCCTCCCATTATGTCATTCTAGGAGGCAACCTGTACAAGAAGCGGTACCAAGGACCACTCCTCTTGTGCGTCACTCAAGAAAGGGCCAAAGAGTTGATGACCGAAGTCCACAATGGTCCCTGCGGTCCTCATATGAACGCCAGAGCCCTGATGTAATTCATCCTCAGAATGGGTTACTACTGGATTTCCATGAAAACAGACTGTGTCCAGCACATCCGAGCATGCGACAAGTGCCAGCGGTTTGCCAACCTCAACCATCTCCCGCCTCATGACCTGTACTGCATGACGACTCCTTGGCCGTTTGCAACTTGGGGTATTGACGTGATAGGGAAGATAGCCCCGAAAGGAAGCAATGGGCACGAATTTGTGCTAGTAGCCATCGACTACTTCACCAAGTGGGTAGAGGCCAAGTCCTACAAGGTCCTCACCTCCAGAAAGGTTGCCCAGTTTATCAAAGAAAACATAATGTGCAGATATGGGGTGCCCAACGAGATCATTTCCGATAATGGGTCGCACTTTGAAGGAGACTGTGATAGGTTACTGTCAGAGTTCAGAATCACTCGCCATAAGTCGTCCCCATACAGACCTCAGACTAATGGAGCCGTGGAAGCTGCTAATAAGACGCTCGAACGGATCATCAGGAAAATGGCCACCCGTGGTCGTGATTGGCCCGAAAAGCTGCACTTGGCACTCTGGGGCTACAGAACGTCTGTCAGAACAGCTACAGGAGAAACTCCTTTTGCCCTAACCTATGGGATGGAAGCAGTGTTACCAGTGGAGTTGGAAATCCCGTCATTAAGGGTCCTCCTGGAAAACAGTGTCAATGAAGTAGAATGGTTGCGTAGCCGGCATGATGAGTTGGCCCTGCTTGATGAGAGAAGGCTAAAAGCCATGGAGCACACCCGAGCCTATCAGAGGCGAATGGCCAGAGCGTTTGACAAAAAGGTTAAGGCCAGAGACATCAAAGAGGGTGACTTAGTGTTGAAAGTGAAGCCCCCTACCAGAGACAACCCCCTAGGAAAATGGGAACCCGTTTGGATCGGCCCTTATGTGGTGCAGAAGATACTATCGGGAGGAGCCATGAAGCTTGCAGACCTGAACGGTAATTCCTTTGTCCACCCAGTCAACGGTGATAAGCTCAGAAGATACTATGTCTAAAAGACAAATACAACAATATAAACAGAAAAACGTGCAAAAAGAGTAATACTCAGCTAGGCTGAAAACCCCAAAAAGGGCGGTCTAGGCAAAAGACAGGGTTGCACATAAAAAACAAGAAAAAAAATCTTAGTGCAAAAAGAGTAATGCCCAGCTAGGCTGAAAACCCAAAAAGGGCGGTCTAGGCAAAAAACAGGGCTGCACATAAAAAAATATAGAGAAAAAAAAATAGTTCACCAGAATGAACTACGAAGACCTGAGCCCCTTAGTCTTTCTTGTAAAAGGGGAACGTAGGCAGCCATATATGGTTCGGTCTAAACAATAAAAAAACAATAAAGGGCATTTCAGTTTTCATAAAACGGGTCCCAAGCAATAAGACATTTGAATTTCCATGAAATGTGTCTTGATTAATTTCTAAGATAATATTTCTTATTCATTACAAGTTAAAAACCTCTTGATGAGTTCAAGCACGGTCTACTCTTGACTCTGCTAACCTGCTACAAAGATCTAAAATACAAAAAAAATGCCTAAATAAACTAATGTGTTTGCAAAATGGCAATAAGGGAATCCTAAGAAAAGATCTGTCAGTCGTCATTCGCTGAGTCTTCTTTGGTCTTCTTCCCTTTACCTCGACCCCGTCGAGTTTTCTTTCTCTTCTTCTCTATAATGTCGGTATCCCTCATTCCGACCTCAGGTATCCTCACTGGAGCCTCCATCAAACCCGTGTCAATAAGTGCCCTCTCTACACGAGCACGAGTCCGCACTTCCTCCCTCTGAGCCTCAGTTAAAGGAGCGACCTCGGACAATCTCTTGTATCGAGCCTCCATATCTCTGATCAGGTCACCCGACTGGTTATGGCGACTCGCCTTAGCCTCAGTCTCCCTAAGAGTCCTACTCGAGTCGCAGTCAGCCCCCAATAAAGCCTGACGTCTCTCCCCCAGAATGACCTGAGTCGCTCCCATTTCCCTCTCGTACCAGTCCAAGTAGACAGTGGTCAAGATGGTGCTCTTCCTGCTCCTGAAGATAGCCCTGGGTGGGAAAGCAGTGTATGTCCAAGCCCTCGAGAAGAATGAGAAGCTGGCTGGATCCCTCATATCCAATGGCATCACCTCCATGGTCCGAATGTCCTCCCAATCACTCAAGGGCTCCTGTAAAGCCCCGAACTGCCTGGATACCAAGCAGGGTATGTAGAAGGATGACCAGCAGAACCCTGGAACCCTCACAGCATAAGACTCCTGAAATATCCTCCTGGTCTGCAACCTCCAGTGAGGTATCCACCAACGGATGTTCGAAGTGGATAGCCTAGCCATCATCAGCTCCCGGCCTACCCTGGTCCCGTTGCCTTGGTGCACCTCTCCGAGAAATCACCCAAGGGCACCGAGTCGGCAAAGCCCCGCAAAGCCCCGAGCCTCTCCTGCAGCCATAAAGTCGGCACACTGGACTCCCAGACCTCATGAAATGGTCTCCCCTAGCCATCCTGTCAATGCCATGCAATGTCTCTCCCAAAACCAGTGGGACGATGTCCTTCCCAGCCCTGCAGTCTCTGACCATGTCCAAGAGACCACCATGACAGATCCCCACGGACTCAGTAGTGAACAGAGCAGAAAATATGTAGAGAATAAAGGCATCCATAGCTACCGCGATCGCAGCCATAGCCGGAGACCCAAACCTGTCCGGGATATCAGAAAGGTCAATCCTGTCCGGGGCTATCATCATCCCCTCAGCCTCTCCCAGAGAAATCTGCAGAAAAGATGCAAGCTTTGCCGCCACCGGCACGTCTCCGATCAGCGGAATAGATATAGCCTCAATTTCCGGACCCCCAATCAAGGCTCGGAAGTCTTCATGCGTTGGGACAATCTCGTTGTAAGAAAAGCAGTAAACGTGTCTCCGGACGTCCCAAAACCTTGCTGCTGCTCTCAAAAGGTCCCAATCGGGCGGGAGATCCCTCAAATGCCATAAAGACTTGATCTTGAAAGAAGAATCAAGCAGCCCCTTGTGAAATTGAAAGTTGTGCTTCACCCAAGATTGAAGATCGGACAGAAAACGATCTCGCTTCCCCCTTTGCAATCTGACGGGCTTCTCCATCGCAAAATGATCAAAGATGGTGTCTTTAAGTCCAATATGTGCTCTGGGAACAATTGGGACAAGTCTAGAGTGAAAATGAAATGAAATGGCCAAGCCTTGCTTTTATTCAGAGAATAACCAGTTCAGACAGAACTGTGAGCCGCACGGCTTCATTTGCCCCAGAGACCAAACCGCACGGCTACATTTGCCATCTGCAGAAAAAAATCTGCAGCAACCAAAGTTGCTGCCCAAGGGAGTTTTCACCCCACTTTCTCAACCAAGACCTGTACAAAAATGTGTCCAAAGGTCACCCAAGCATTTATATATCATTATAAATCATTTTGGCCCCGTTTCAGCCCCAATTCCAAGAAAAAAAACTGCCCCGAGGCTCAAGTAATATGCAAATTAATAAAAGCATAAATAGAAAAGCAAATAAAACAGTAATACAATGTCTTCGCCCCATCGGCGCCCAAATAAAGCAAAAAATAAACAAAGTGTGCATCAAATTTGTCCATTGTTTGTTTTTGTTCCTAATCCACTCTAGAGACCTCCTAGGCCTCCGATTCTTCTTCTTCTTCATCGCTGCTCAGCTCGTAGACGCTAGCCTCCCTCATCAAGTCCTCCTGGTCGCTCACATCAGACAGATGGACATTATCGTGCCCATACTCAGCCAGCTGCTCCAGAATGTCAGCATTGGGTCCCCGTCCCCGAGGCATGGCACTGGAAGAGTACTCCGAGGCCGATGAGGTAGACGCTGTGCCCCCGACATGCCTTCTCTTGCGCCCGGGCTCCTGTGCGTCCGCCGCTGCCTTTGAAGTGCAGGCCAGCTTCCTCAGAAGGGACCGACACGTGTCTTTCCATCCCCTGTTCTGCCTGACCAATCTGTCATAGGTGCGAGCTGGAACCTGAGAAAAAGAGGAGAAAAATCTCAGAAAATCTCAGAATTGCAAAAAAGCAAAGAAATCTGAAAAAGGGAAAGACCCTAAAAAGTATACTTACAGTGCTGTCAGGCGGCAGGGTATACTGGGGCTCCCTAGTGTCGGGGACAGGAATCCTCATCCTCCTCGGAACTCCGTGGACTACGTATGAAAAGTGCGCAGGAGGGATCGGCGGGTCAGAAGGCTCGTCCTCCCCATATCCACAGTGACCGCCGGCTTCATCGGCTTACGTGGCGTCCTCGGGCGCTGCTCCACAAACACGGCGTAGGGGTATCCATGTCAAAGTACTCCTCGGCGTCCACGCCTGCACTGGTACCTAGCAATCTCATCTGCACCAATCCACAGGCTGTAGCATCCGTGCTGGAGGATCATGGGGAGTAATGGCGTCCAAGGGAGGGACATGGCCATGCTGCCTAGAAAAACGATCCCCCAAATAGATGACATCACATGTCAGCCCTGTCAGCCACCTCCTCTGCCTCATCGCCTCAATGGCCTCTCCTAGCAAAATCTCCGGATACCTGCTCCACGGGTAGAAGTCCACTCCATCATGCCCATCCCTGTTGATGACCGGCCTCACCATCTTATAGTCAAAAGTGATCCGGGTCTTCCCCGTGAACTTATCCCTCGCATCTCCCCTCCAGCGAACCATAGCAGGGAAGATGGTGATATCGCTCTGTTGGTTCCAAGGAAAGAACCCGATCACCTCACAGAACCAGACCTGCATGTTCAAAACATCAAAAGGGTCATTTCTCTCTCATAAAAGTCTCAAGACAAGAAGAGAAAAGAGAAAGAGAAGAGGGACTACCTCAAGGGCAAATGAAAAGCAATCCATGGAGGCAGCCTTGTTCCGGCTGTACATATCCAGAGAGAAATAGAGCTCCGCCAATCCGGCCTCTCCCCAAGAGACCGTCCCTATCCCATCTACATCCTCCAAAGAGTCAAGGAGGCTAGTCATGGCCAGAGTCCCAGAATTTGCGAAGATGGTGACCGACAGCATCAACCACACAAAGGCTCTAGCAAGCTGGTGGGCAGTCACATCACTAACGGCAAAGTCCCGTATGCAGTTCTGGACTGCCACCTCGACGTTCCGCGTCTCCATCCCTAGCCCCTTGGGAATCAGCTCAAACCCGACCAAAGCTCGGAACTCCTCAGCTGTGATATGGTCCCTCCAAGTCACAGGCCTCCCCGTGAACTGTAGGCCAGTGATAGCTGTGAAATCAGCGGGAGTCACCGTCAACTCTCCCCAGCTCAGATGGAAGCTATGAGTGGTGTCCCACCAAAACTCTGAAAGGGCCTGGACCAAGCCCTTGCTCTTAGAAGTGATATGGATTCCCCTGCCGATCGCCTCAATGAATGAATCTAGGCCGGTAGCCCGCACCAGCTGCTTGGGGTTCGCCCCATTCTTCTCGAAATCTGGCATCCTCTGCCAAAGCCTGACTGCGATCTCAGAAGGTCCCCTGGATTTGTTCTCCTGTAGGAAGAACGCAAAGAAATGTGTCAGTCCTTCATCATTTTCAAAAGCATGCATATATTCAAAAAAGTGCACATGTTTTCAAAAGAAAAGCATTCATAAAAATTTTTCTAGCATCCTTTGCATGAAAAACACGTCTTTCATCACTTGAAACACGTCATGTCAAGCCCCATTGCTTTTCTAAAGCACAAAATCACAATTTTCAAAATTCTTTGCACATAAGCATTATTTTTTCAACAAAGTGGCATGCATGAATCCTTTTCATCTTCCAAAATCCTATTTTCTCATTAATAATCAAAATTTTGACCTAGTTCTAGCACATGCAAGAACTCCGTCTCACCTTTAAACAATTATCATCCTTACTTTATTTTCGAGAAAAAAGTGGGTCATTCTCATTATTTTTGTCAAATAGATTGCACATGCATGTTCTTAGCCTCATAGGTTAAATCATCAATATCTCAAAATCATTCAAAAATCCTAGGAAAATCCTAGAAAATTCCTAAAGCTTGGGTCAAGCCCTAAATCAATCAAAATTCAATCAAAATCGACGGAATCGAGCCAAATAAGAATGCTTACCCCAACCGATCGCGGGTTCGTCGATTTGTGCTCTCTTCTCCCCGGATAGAGCTCCGATGGAGGCGTAAGAAAGTCGTACCTCCTATCCGTACGAACGAGCTCCTTCCTCCTCCTTTGAGCGGCCGCGGAGATATTCCTCCTAGCTTGCCTTGGCACCGGATCCATTCTTGATCAAAGGAAGCAAGAGGATTGAAAGAATTTCGAATTCTCTTCCTCTCTTCTCTCTCTCTCCCTCGGCTGGAATGGGCGGCAGTAATGCCCAATAGCCCGTTCAAATCAGATTTTAAATAATCTGGAAAAATTAATCTTCTAGCCGTACGGCTTCTTTTTCCTCCCTCTCATGTCGGGCGGCCTCATTCGCTCTGAGCAGAAATTACATTTTTGCCCCTGGACTTTCCACTTGGGCCTACAATTCCCGTTATCCTTTAACTAAGATAACACCCTTTTCAGAAGATATCCCTTATCTCCTAATGCAATTAAGCTTTCTTCCCAGTCGCCTCCGTTAATTCCGTTATAACGGGATAACGCTAGGTGACAACCTCCGAATTGTCGAAATCCGAACTTAAGCTACCTCTATCACGAATAGTGAAGTATGCTAAGTTCTCTAAACTTAAGCTACCTCTATCACGAATAGTGAAGTATGCTAAGTTCTCTAAACTTCAGCTACCTCTATCACAGATAGTGACGTACGCTCAAGTTCTTCTAAACTTAAGCTACCTCTATCACGAATAGTGAAGTATGCTCAAGTTCTTCTAAACTTCAGCTACCTCTATCACAGATAGTGACGTACGCTCAAGTTCTTCTAAACTTAAGCTACCTCTATCATGAATAGTGAAGTATGCTAAGTTTTCCAAACTTTAGCTACCTCTATCTCCTCGATAGTGACGTAAGCTCTAGTTTCTTCAGGTGACAACCTCCATTAATTGTCAATCAGGTGACAACCTCCATTAATTGTCAATCAGGTGACAACCTCCATTAATTGTCAATCAGGTGACAACCTCCATTAATTGTCAATCAGGTGACAGCCTCCATTAATTGTCAAAACCTCAAGGATCCTAGACATCGTTCCTAACCTATCTAGTGATGCTTGAACTACGATCAAGGCTTGATTCCTCCGGGATACGTAGGTAGCCTTTCATAAAAGGTCCAGCCATCCGACCACTTTGGTCACCCTGTTCCTTCGTCACTCATCAGTGATGAAGTAGCCCCTCATAGAGGTCTAGATATCCGACCACATCGGTCACTTCTAGCATATCCCCAGTAGGATCAATTGCTTGACCTCTTAGGTCATTTTCTCTTCTACTTCCCCAGCAAGAGACCAGTTTCTCTTCTCCATTCCTCAGCGGACCCTATTCCGAACTACGGCCTGGCTTGATTCCCACTCGGGATACGTAGGTAGCCTTCCAGAGGTTCAGCCACTCGACCACCTCGGTCTCTCAATCTGTCTCGGCATTCGCCAGATCGGATCCTTTTCTATCGACAACCCCACTCGCCTTGCAAGTGACGTTGCCGAGGGGCTTCTGTAAGTATCCAAATCTAGCTCATGCCTTCCGGTTAAATTTCCCGACAATTTCGGTAAGTTTCCCGATAATTCCCCGGACCTTCCTAGTGTTCCGAAAATATTCCGGAACTGTTCCAAAACAAATAAGGGCTGAAGGGGAAGCTTCCTAATTAAGAAACACGTTTTTCTTAATTAGGAAATGTTCTAGAAATTGCCACCTTGCATGATTCTAGAAACATGCTGAGTCACAAGGGATAATGCCGCACGGCTGCATTAGCCAAGGGTCTCTGGCCGCACGGCTTCATTGGCCTTATCCAGACTGCCTATAAATAGAGCCCTCCTCTACCCATTTTAACAACAACAATATCAACAACATCACACATAATACGTAAAATACACTCCCAAGAGTTGCTGGAAGTCCAAGAAGGTGAAGAAGAAGGCCAAGAAGCCACCTCCCTCCTCCTTGAAGATCCCAAGATCAACCTTTCCACCTAGCTCCATCCAAAGAAGAAGAGGAAGCCATTGGTAACCTCTCACGCCCTAAACTTGCATCCTAATTGCTCTATGCGATTCTAATTGCTCATTGCATTTCATATATTGCTATTATCTTGCTTGGGACTTGGTAGATTAAAGATCATATCTTTATACCCCCTTTCCCCCTTTGCATGCAAAGATGCAATCTTTTGATTTAAAGGTGCATCCTTTGCACCTAAAAACCCTATTTTTACATAAAAATGTCACCTTCATGCATCCTTTGCATATAAAAATTCAATCTTTATGATAAAAATGCATCCTTTGCATATGAAATCCTTTTTCAAGCATCCTTTGCATTAAAGATCATATCTTTATCCTAAATTAGCATCCTATGCTTTTCAAAATGCAATCTTCATGCATCCTTTGCATATTTAAATCCCAATTTCTTCATAAAAATGCATCCTTTGCATAAAAATCATGTCTTTATGCATCCTTTGCAAATAAAGATCACTTCTTTAAATCAAACGCATCCTTTGCAAATAAAGATCACTTCTTTAAATCAAATGCATCCTTTGCAACCCAAAAATGTCATCTTTTCACTAAAAATGTCATTTTTACATGCATTCCCCCATGTCCCCATTAGCAACCTTGGAACGGACCGGTGTAAAAGATCCTATCTTTACATCGTTCCTTCCATAAAAGGTTTCATAATTTCTTTAGAAAGGGACAACCTTGAACCCTATATCTCCGATTATCACTTAAGATGAGTATGAAGCATCTATATGAGCTCGACCGTCTTAAAGTGTAGGATTGATGGGCTAAGGACATTCCTTCCTAAAGAACCTCATCTTTGACTATAAAGAGAGTCATTCTCTCGATCATGCAAAGTCCCGAGGTTAAAAATGCAATGATCACAAGTCCAAGATGAGGACGGGATCATAATCCCGAATACATAAAATTCCAAGGAATCCCGAGCGACAACCAATAAATGGTTTGTACGTCCGGAAGACGACTTGGGACATTCCCTCCCCTTATTTTCAAACACATGCACACAAGAAAGCACGCAAGCAAGCACGATTAATGAAGTCTTGGGAGACTTGCTCCGGCAAGGCACCTTGGGTGAACGACGATCCGTTCTTCCCAAGGGGTAACTTAACCTCCGAACCCATAAAACCTTTTTTTCAAAGTTTTGAGGTAATCAAAATGGCGTGGCGACTCCGTTTTTCAAATTAAACCGGATGTCTTCAAACTCGCGTGAATTTCCAATACACAAAATTTGGGGCACACATTCACAAAGAGTGCATACATGCATACATTCATGTCCGTCCCAAATTCGGACGAATTCCTTATCATTTAAAAAAAACAAAAACAAAAAGGCAAAATGCCCATTCTTTTCAAACACATTGCAACAGGCAAATCATCAAAAATCCAATTTCAATTTAAAAAAAAAAATGCAATTTTCGAATAAAATTTTTTTTTTTGGCAAAATGCCCATTCTTTTTCAAACAAAATGCATTACCCATATACTCATTACAACATGCAAGGCATCAAAATCAAATTTCAAGTCCAAGAACATCACAATTTTCGGATATTCAAAAAAAAAAAAAAAAATCAATCAATCACAAAATCTATTTCAAGCAAGAAATCAACAAAAAAAAAGTGAAGAGATTCGAGGTATACCGTTCGGAGACTCGGATCAGTGGCCCAATGTTGCCACGCATCGGGATAGTACTCCTCCGCAATCGATTGCGAAAGGGTGTAGTGCCTCCTCATTCGAACGAGCTCCAATCGCCTCTCCGCTACCGGGCCACGTCCTTGGCCTTGAATGGCTGCTTTCCCGTGTTCCATTGCTGAAAATTGAAGAAAATCGGAAGATTTCGAAGCTTTTTAGGCCTTCAATGGCGATTTTCTTCTTCTCCCTCGTCTCTCTCTCTCGAAAACTGGAAATAGTGAAGAGGGAACTGAAAAGGGCGTTGGCCCTCATTTAAAATCAGTCCAGGTCACGCTCTTATCCGCGCGGATGAAAAGGAAGTGGCAAAATGACCATTTTGCCCTTTAAAATTCCAGGACTCTGCAGTTTAGTCCTCAACTTAACAGAGTTAACCATAGTTAACCAAAGTTAACCCCCTCTTCAAAAGAGCTTCGCGGCAGTCAAACGTAAGTCCGATTTCACTGAGAAAGATAACGGAATCCCGTTTCTTTCATCAATATCATCAAACGGCAGTCAAACGTAAGTCCGATTTCACCGAGAAAGATAACGGAATCCCGTTTCTTTCATCAAAATCATCAACGGCAGTCAAACATAAGTTCGATTTCACCGAGAAAGATAACGGAATCTCGTTTCTTTCATCAAAATCATCAACGACAGTCAAACGTAAGTCCGATTTCACCGAGAAAGATAACGGAATCCTGTTTCTTTCATCAAAATCATCAACGGCAGTCAAACATAAGTCCGATTTCACCGAGAAAGATAACGGAATCCCGTTTCTTTCATCAAAATCATCAACGGCCGTAAAACGTAAGCCCGTCTTCCCCAGCAAAAGCTAACAAAACCCCCAGCGAAGCCAACGAAATCCCGAGCAGCTTTCGAACTACGATTGGCTTGATTCCTCTTAAGGATACGTAGGTAGCCTATTATTAGGTCCAGCCACCCGACCAAAACGGTCACCCTCTCCTTCGGCAGCAGACGAAGTCCACCGAAGGACCATTTATCCCAAATCATCAAGGGAAAACATTTCAAATCAAGGTCCGAGGCACCTAAAACGCCATCAAGGTCTGAGGCACCTAAAACGCCATCATCTCCAAAGGTCTGAGGCACCTAAAACGCCATCTTCAAGGTCAGAGGCACCTAAAACGCCATCATTACCAGGTTGACACCTCAAAATAGTCATTCCAGGGTCAAAGACCCGAACTACGACTGGCTTGATTTCTCCTAAGGATACGTAGGTAGCCTATCATTAGGTTCAGCCACCAGACCAAAATGGTCATTCCTATCCCCAGCAGAGCGGATATACAATCTCAGCCACCAGACCAAAATGGTCATTCCTATCCCCAGCAGAGCGAATATACAATCTCAGCCACCAGATCAAAATGGTCATTCCTATCCCCAGCAGAGCGGATATACAATTTCAGCCACCAGACCAAAATGGTCATTCTTATTCCCAGCAGAGTTTCTCTCAGCAATCGACTGCAGAACTCGCTCACCAGGTTGACATCCTAAAACAGTCATTTCAGGGTCCAAGACCCGAACTACGGCCGGCTTGATTCCCATTCGGGATACGTAGGTAGCCTATCGCTAGGTCCAGCCACTCGATCAATTGATCATCCTGTCAAATATGGAGCCTTACTCTTATCGACGACCCCGCTTCCTTCGAAAGCACCATCGCCGAGGGGCTACTGTAAGTGCTCCAATTTGAGTTGTTAGTATTTTCGTTAGAAAATTAACGAAAGTTTTAACATTCCTAACATTTCTAACAATTCCTAACATTTCTAACCAAGCAAGGGTAAAGTGGGCATTGTTATTTAAGGATAAACCATGGAAAAGAATCAAAAAAGCAAAAGAAATGGTCAAAAACCTGAAATAGAAATGGCTGGGACATTTTTTGTTGCTTAATTTGAATTTTATTCCTTGTGTTCAAAGCCTGAAGCTGTAATTAATGAACAGTGCACGCTTCCTCTCTTGTCCGCGCGGATGATTATGGAGTTTTCAGAGGGCTATAAATTGAGGCCTTCAGTCACAGAAATAACAAGCAACAACACATTTTGCAACTGCACCTTGGCGAAAAATAGGGAGAAAACAGTGGGAATTCACTTGAATTGCCACCATTTTCTCTTCAATCTTTCCCAAATCCCACTCACTCAAAATACTTTCAAATCACTCTCATACATACTCTCATACATACACTAACTCAAGCTCAAATCACCCTTTTAGGAGGAGGATTAGAGAGAAAACATAGAGGACTTCATTGTTATCTACTTGTTTTCTCTTTGACCAACTCTAATTACCAACCCTAAACACTTTCAAACCCTAAACACATTCAAGCCTTTGAATCCATTCAAACACAAAACACAAGGAAGATAGGTATAACCTCCCTCTCCTTACCCTAAAATTCATCCATGCATGCATTTTCAAACTCCAAAATGTAGTTTGTTCATCTTCTTGCCCTAGATCCAAGAAGATCACCATGGAAGTTCATCTCCATGGTTGATCTTCTACAGTGATCAACATTCTCTTCAAAGTGTTCTTACTTACTTGCAAATGCATTTTCAAAACCCTAAAAATCATTTTCATACATCAAATCTCATTTTCAAAGGATAAAATTCCCCTTCCCAAGCAAATAAAGTGCTTAGTCCTAATGTACCCCAAGGATGGTTTGATATAGTTGATTCACCACTAAAATGTCAAGTGATCACTAATCAAAACCTAGGGAAATGGGGACAAGCATGGATGCAAAACCCCCCTCAAAATCATGTTTTTCTTCTTAAGAAAGTTGATGTCCAGTAGCAATTTTCTAAGACCTCTGTCCATGGTCTAATTTTTTGGACAAAGATAAACTTGGAATTTGGTGTTTACTACAAAACACTTTTTGTAGCCAACATCCAGAGATTTCCAGGCATATTTTTACTTTATTTTTGCGTGAGTAAAACTCCCTTTTTCAAATTTTCTTTTAAAGGTCAGTTCCTCAGTCTCTGGAAGTCCAGATTTCATATCTGAGATTTCCAGAAGGTTTTGGTCCCTCAAATCATCTCCAAAATGGAAAATTCTTTTAAAGAAATCTTATTTAAGGTGTCTGGAACAACTTTCATTCTCTGAGTTTCCTCAGATTATGAAGTTTTAAAGCCCTTAAATCCATTTCAAAGTCAAGTGTCTACTGTCTTTTTCATTCTGGCAGAATTGGTTTTCAACTTCAAAAAATCATTTGAGTCTCAAAGCTCAACCCAAAAATCATACCAAAAATCATGGGATCTGTCCAAAGTCTAATAAAGAATTCCCAATTTTTAATTTTCTCATTTTCAATTTATTTTGGCCAAAGTAACACACACACACACACATAAATGGTTTCTATGCTTGGAAGACTCGTTTTACGAGGCATTCCGGGTGAACACTAACGTTCTTCCCGGCGTGTAACGTGACCTCCGAACCCAAATCTCTTATTTCGGGCATTTTTCAAAGTTTTGGCCCTTAAAACAAAAATGGTGTGGCGACTCCGTTTTTCCGGTTTTTATTTGGTTTTCAAAGAAACGAAAAATCGAATTTTTTCCTCGAGTTGGAATTTCAACATCGTCACACGATCGTGTTTGTGTTACATAAATGGAAGCATTACCTTTATGGGGCGAAATTTGAGATATTCACCGATCATAAGAGTTTGAAGTACTTATTTACCCAAAAGGAGTTGAACAACCGACAAAGGAGATGGCTTGAGTTCTTGAAGGATTTTGATTGTGTAATTTCTTATCATCCGGGGAAGGCCAATGTAGTGGCGGATGCGATTAGCCGAAAGGCGTATGTGACAGCTTTGAGTTCCCGAGAATTGAAGAGTGAGGTAATCATTGCGAATGTTCGAGCCGTTCCTAAATTGTATGGAGATTTTGTTGGTGATTTTATATCATCAATTTATTTTATTGTAATGGTGATTTACTAAGAGATCAATGTGATTCGTATTAGACTCGGATACGAGTAAGGGAAAGTGTGGAGTACACACTCGTTTGAGCTAAAACGAAGTCAACTTCGATAAAGAAGTAAAAGTTAAAGGGTAGCACATTTTGCTGATGTGCTCGGCCGAGCAGAGTCCTTGACCCTACTTCTTGGCGTGAGCCGAGCTGCTTGCGACGCAAGTTTACGGAAGTGTCATGCCTCGCCGAGGCAAGTGCCTTGCTCGGCCGAGCAAGAGGACAACACGGCCGTGCAAGCTTCATAAGACACTACTGCGTTGTGCTCGCTGAAATTCCAATGGACATGTGTGCTGCGAGCGAGTCCCTTCGACTCCTCGGCCGAGCGGTTCTCGAAACAGTGCCGTTCAAAGGCGAATAGTCACATCTCTTGGCTAAAATCATGTCTTTTGGTTATACCTTTTAACTCATACCTCTCCATCTGTATATATACAGGGATTGATCTCAGTTGTACACATATGAAAAACACAAGTGATACAACAAAAAACGAAAGCAAACAATTCTCAAAGTTTTGATTTGTTCTCTTTGCCTAGAAAACAAATTGCGTGATTGTCTTATCCCAATAAAGATTTTGTGTAACCCAGGCATTAAGGGTCGAAATACTTTATTCGGAAAGTGGATTATACACGATTCAATCCATATATCCCAAAGCACCATTAGTATCAAAGACCCTAATTCTCTACCAAAGCGAATAAAGTATTTGGTGATACTCTGCCGCGGAAGTACTTGTGAAGGAGATGACAACAATGTTTGGAAAGCTAGACAAGTTTGAAGGGCAAGATTTGAGCACGTTGGCAAAAGAAAATGCACTTCCTTTTGACAACATTAAAGGTGGTGCGTATGTTCTATCTACTCCAATTTCAGAATTGCTTGAAGAGGATAACTTGGAGGCCGTAAAGGCGTAGATCGAAGTGGGGAGAACGATGACTACATCCGCAGAGGACACATATTGACGGTATGTTGATCCTTTATTTGACATTTATCAAAATGAGGAGTCTCACAAAGAGTTATGGGATTCTCTTGAATCCAAGTACATGGCAGAGGATGCTTCTAGAAGAAGTTCCTTGTGAGTAATTTTAACAATTACAAGATGGTCGATTCTAGACTGTCATGGAACAATTCAATGAACTCCTTAGAATCCTTGGACAATATACTCAACATGGGTTAAAGATGGATGAGTCAATATCGGTTTCAAGTGTGATTGATAAGTTGCCTCCCTGGAAGGATTTCAAACACACTTTGAAACATGGTAAAGATGATCTATCTCTTGGTTCAACTTGGTAGTCACTTGCGCATAGAGGAATCTCTAAGGCGCAAGAGAATGACAAAGGCAAAGGAAAGGAAGTTGGTGGACCATCGGTCATATGATTGATGATGGTAGAAACAAGAAACAAAGGAAAGAAACGTAGTTTCAATGATGGTTACTGTTCCAACAGAGAAGCCTAAATTGGCTTGTTGGAAGTGTGGCAAATCTGGTCACTTTAAGAAGGATTGTCGTGTTGGAAACAACAAGAACGGCGCAAGCACAAGTGGTTCGGGAAAAGGGGTCTAAGGACCATTCTCAAAACCAAGGTCAGAATTTAATACATAGTTGGAACAGTTTTATTAAAAATTACGTTTCAACAATTTCGAGGCATTTTATGTGCAGATGATGCTATTGCGTGGTGGATTGATTTCGGTGCCACAACTCATGTTTGTAAGGATCGTTGTTGGTTTAAGACATACGAACCAATGGAAGACGGATCGGATCCTTTACATGGGTGATGACCATTCCGCTCCTATTCAAGGAAGAGGAAGTGTGGTGTTGGAATTTAGTTCAAGGAAAACTATTTCTTTGTTTAATGTTTTGTATGTACCTAAACTTCGTAAGAATTTAATTTCTGGTCCTGTCTTGAACAAGTGTGGCTATAAACAAGTTTATGAGTCCGATAAGTATATCTTATCAAAGTCGGGTGTATTTGTAGGATTTGGTTATTATAACGATGGGATGTTTATGTTGAATTTGAATAAAATTCCGGTTAACTCTAGTTCCGTTTATATGACTTCTTCGTTGTTGTTAATTCCTCATTATGGCATGCTCGGTTAGGACATGTGCACTATAAAAGAATGATGGAAATGTCCAAAGATGGTTTTGATTCCTGTTATTGATAATAATACGAAAGGTGTAATACTTGCATGTTAACAAAAATCACTAGGAAACCTTTTAAAAGTGTTACAAGGAATTCTGTAAATCTAGAATTGATTCATAGTGATTTATGTGACTTTCATGCAACTCCATCTTTAGGCAATAAAAGTATATATAGTCACTTTTATAGATGATGCTTCTAGGTTTTGCTATATTTATTTCTTTGCATGTCACAAAAGATGAAGCCCCTAGATAAATTTAAAATTTATAAAACCGAAGTTGAACTTCAATTAAGTGGTTTGATTAAAACCTTACGTACGGATAAAGAGGTGGTGAATATTATGATCTTAAATATTTCCAATCCGTAGGGATAATTCATGAGACTACGGCTCTTATGTCCTTACGACAAAATGGTGTGGTGAAAGGAAGAATAGAACTCTTGAAGAAATGGTTAACGCCATGTTGTCTTACTCCTGGCTTCGAGTGACGGGTTTTGGGGTGAAGCCATGTTAACGGCTTGTCATCTATTGAATAGAGTTCCTAATAAAAGGAACAAGATTACCCCATATGAGCTTTGGTATAAGAAAAGACCAAACTTGACATTTTTGCGAGTTTGAGATGTAGGGCCGTGGTTGAACTTCCTGGGACCCTAAAAGGAAAAAGTTGGGAGAAAAGGTGTTGATTGCATCTTTGTTGGATATCTTGAGCATTCCAAGGCATATAGGTTTTATGTTATAGAACCTAATGAATTCATTTCTATAAACACAATTATAGAATCAAGAGATGCAATCTTTGATGAGAATCGTTTCTCTTCTATACCTAGACCCAAGGATATTATACCAATGTCGGTTGAATCTCAAATGGATGATCATTCAATTGATGTACCAAGTGAGATACCCGAACCTCGTAGAAGTAAAAGAGTAAGGAAAGCTAAATCATATGGTTCTGATTTTCAACTATATTTAGTTGAGGGATCAAGAGATCAGGTTGAATCTCAATACTCTTACTGTTATAGTATAGAGGAGGATCCGAGAACATATGATGAAGCAATACAATCTCGAGATCTGGGTTTTTGGAAAGAAGCAATCGATGATGAGATTGGTTCTATTATGGAAAATAATACATGGGTCTTGTCCCGATTTACCACCGAGTGCCAAAACGCTGGGGTGCAAATGGATCTTCAAAAAGAAGATGAAAGTCGATGGAACAATTGACAAGTTTAAAGCTCGATTGGTAATCCAAGGCTTTAGACAAAAGGAAGGGATCGATTGCCGATACATACCTATGCACCGTTGCTCGTATCACTACTATTAGATTTCGATAGCTGGCAGCCCTATTCGAATCTATTGATCCATCAAATGGATGTCAAAACGGCATTTCTAAATGGTGATTTAGAAGAAGAAGTGTATATGAAACAACCGAGGAAAAGGTTTTACAGTTATGCCAGGTAATGAGCATAAGGTATGTAAGTTAATTAAGTCATTGTATGGGCTAAAGCAAGCACCTAAGCGGTGGCATCAAAAAGTTTGATGAGGTTGTTTTGTCGAATGATTTTGTATTCAAATCAGGTCCGACAAAATGTGTATATAGCGGATTTGATGAAACCGGTAAAGGTGTAATCATCCGCCTATATGTTGATGACATGCTGATTTTGGCCTTGACCAAAAAGTAGTTGATAAAACTAAGAAGTTTTTATCATCAAAGTTTTCTATGAAGGACATGGAGAAGCCGATGTTATTCTTGGTATAAAGATTAAACGGATGAACAAGGGAATCGCAATTTCACAATCTCATTATATTGAGAAAATTCTCAAGAGGTTTAATTGTGAAGATTGTTCTAAAATTAGTACTCCAGTGGATCCAATGAGAAACTTGTGTCTAATATCTGGTAAAGCCTGTGTCACATGACTTGAATACTCAAAAGCCATTGACGGGCAGCTTGATGTATGCTATGACGGCACTCGACACGATATTGCATATGCGATAGGAAGATTGAGTAGGTTCACTAGTAACCCTAGTAAACATTGGCATGCTATAACAAGGGTGTTCAAGTACTTAAAAGGTACTATGGACTATGGTTTATATTATAGTGGACATCCTTCTATTTTAGAAGGTTACACGTATGCCGTTGGATCAACCAAGAAGATTCATCTTCTACGAGTGGTGCTGGGTGTTCTTGCTTGGAGGAGGTGCCATTTCTTGGGCTTCTAAAAAAGCGAGGACATGTATTACACATTCTACAATGGAATCGAGTTTGTAGCATTGGCCGCCTTTGGAAAGGAAGCGGAGTGGCTTCGAACTTGATATATGAGATTCCATTATGGCTAACCGATATCACCAATGTCTATCCATTGTGATAGTGCTATGCCACTTTGGCTAGGGCCTATAGTCAAATTTATAATGGCAAGTCTAGACACTTAGGGTGTCGACATAGTATGATTCGGGAGTTAATCATGAATGGTGTGATATCAGTTGAGTTTGTTCTGGGTCGCAACAAAAATTTGGTGCCGACCACTGACGGAGGGTTAGCCGAGACTTGGTAAATAAGTCTCGCAATGGGAATGGGATTAAAGTCCATTTAATCCTCTAATTGTGAGATACCCAATTCCTTCTAATACAACGTTAGAAGCTTGAATTCAATGTGGAAAGCTCGCAGTTGGAGATTGGAACACATGCTATTATCTTTCCCAAGGTATGTGTTCGGACACATGAGTAAACCTAGGTTGAAGAATATCTTCTTAATAGTTCCTTTGAAAAATTGCAAACAATGCAAGACTAAAGGAACTACCTTAATGAACATGAAGTTTTGCCACGGCTTCAAGAAGCTAGGACTTGGCTTCCTATATGTTCACCAACGGATATGGACACACGTGCTTGTAAAGTGTCGAGATTAAACAAAGAGAATTGTCTGAACTTATGTGTATAGTATCTTCAGTATTCATATGAGTTAGCCATGGTTCAATCGTTACGACACCCCGATTCTCGAGTATTTGAAATGTGTATTATACTAAGATGAAAATTCAATCGCAAGACATTTTCATTTATGCATTCGTTTGTTTCGTTATTTATAAAAGTTTAAGTAAATCAAAGGATTACATTAAAATGGAGGGGATTTGTTGGTGATTTTATATCATCAACTTATTTTATTGTAATGGTGATTTACTAAGAGATCAATGTGATTCGTATTAGACTCTGATACGAGTAAGGGAAAGTGTGGAGTACACACTCGTTTGAGCTAAAACGAAAGTCAACTTCGATAAAGAAGTAAAAGTTAAAGTGGTAGCACATTTTAGTGACGTGTGCTCGGCCGAGCACAGTGTCCTGACTCATTGGCCGGAGCGAGCTTAGCGGGGTTGGCCAAGTTTCTCGGAGTGTCATGCTCGGCCGAGGCAAGTGCCTTGCTCGAGCGCGATGAACAACACTACGGCGTGCGATTCATAAGACACGGCGCGTGCGGCTGGCTAAATTCCAATGGACATGTGTGCTCGAGCGAGTCCTGACTCGGCGAAACGGCCGAGCAGTGCCGATTCAAAGCCCGAATAGTCACATCTCTTGGCTAAAATCATGTCTTTTCGTTATACCTTTTAACTCATACTCTCCATCTCGTATATACGAGGATTGATCTCGATTATGTACACATATGAAAAACACAAGTGATACAACAAAAAACGAAAGCAAACAATTCTCAAAGTTTTGATTTGTTCTCTTTGCCTAGAAAACAAATTGCGTGATTGTCTTATCCCAATAAAGATTTTGTGTAACCCAGGCATTAAGGGTCGAAATACTTTATTCGGAAAGTGGATTATACACGATTCAATCATATATCCGGAAGCACCATTAGTATCAAAGACCCTAATTCCCCTACAGATTTGAAGGAAGCTCAACAAGGTGATCCGGAGTTGAAGAAAATTTTAGATCAAGTGCAAGATGGGAAAGCCGGGGAATTTGCGTTGAATAGAGATGGGATTTTAACCTTCCAAGGGAGAATTTGCGTTCCTTCATCACCGGAAATCAAGAGGCGTGTCTTAGAGGATGGCCATAAGTCCAAGTTTGCGATTCATCCGGGTAGTACGAAAATGTATCAAGACTTGAAACGTGGGTATTGGTGGAATGGTATGAAGAGGGAAATTGCGGATTATGTATCTAAGTGTTTGACTTGTCAACAGATTAAGGCTGAACATCAGAGACCGGCGGGACTACTTCAACCATTGGATATTCCGGAATGGAAATGGGAAGGGATCTCGATGGATTTTGTTTCGGGTTTGCCTCTTACCGCGAAGAAGATGGATGCTATTTGGGTTATTGTGGATCGGTTGACGAAGTCGGCTCATTTTCTTCCGGTATCAACCAAGTTTTCGTTAGAGAAGTTAGCTCAGTTATATATGAAGGAGATTGTGAGACTTCACGGGGTTCCGGTTAGTATTGTTTCCGACAGAGATCCGAGGTTTACTTCTAGATTTTGGAGAGCATTGCATGAAGCCTTGGGTTCTAAATTGTGTTTCAGTACGGCATTTCATCCTCAAACCGACGATCAGTCCGAGAGAACTATTCAGATACTTGAGGATATGTTACGGGTTTGTGTGATGGATTTCCAATTGTCATGGGAGGATCATCTACCTTTAGTGGAGTTTGCCTACAATAACAGTTATCAGTCTAGTATTGAGATGGCTCCGTATGAGACGTTGTATGGTAGGAAGTGTCGATCTCCGATGTGTTGGGACGAGGTTGGTGAAGCGAGACTTTGGGGCCCGGATTTGGTTAGAGATTCAACGGAGAAGATCAAAGTGATTCGGGATAGATTGAAGACGGCTCAGAGTAGACAGAAAAGCTACGACGACAATAGAAGACGGGATTTATCTTTCAGGTTGGTGACTTTGTGTTTTTGAAGGTCTCTCCAAGGACGGGAATCAAAAGGTTTGGTAATAAGGGTAAATTGGCTCCGAGGTTCGTTGGTCCGTTTGAGATTCTAGAGAAGATTGGGGATTTGGCTTACCGGTTGGCACTACCTCCGTCTTTTTCTTTACTCCATGATGTTTTCCATGTTTCTATGTTGAGGAAGTATTGTCATGATCCTTCCCACATTTTGAGTTCTCCCCCCGATGATGTTCAAGCGGACATGTCTTATGTTGAGGAACCGTTGAGAGTCTTAGAGTTCCAAGTTAAGGAGTTGAGAACTAAGAGTATTCCGATAGTAAAGGTCCTATGGAAGAATCACACCGTTGAGGAAGCAACGTGGGAGCTAGAGTCGGAGATGAGAGCAAAATACCCTTGGTTGTTTGAGCATCCAAGTAAGTCTTTTTAAAATTTGGGACGAATTTTCTTTAAGGGGGAGTGAGTGTAACAACCCTAACCCTAGGCCCTAATTTTAATATCATATTATATGCTTTTAATATTTATGTTAATTTTATGTGTTCATTTATGTCCTTAAAATTCTTATCTTAAGATAAGATGGTTGAGAAGTAATTTAGAACCTCTTAGGAATTTAAGGGAAATTAAATAAAGAACTTTAGGGGAAAATAAAAAAATAGGAATTTGATAAATAGTAAGAGGAGGTTAAAATGGGTAAAATAAATAAAGGAAAAGAGGGGTTTAAATTAATTGTTGAAAGCCTTGCATTTTAGGGTGGAGGGGACCATCTCCCTAAAATCCTCTCCTTTCTCCTCCCCAAGTCAAGGCAACCCATACCTCCTACACTTTTTCCCTTACCCTTTCCATACTCCTTTCACCTCCTCATCATTCTTCTTACTTCCATCTAGCCAAAAACCCTCCATGGAAAACCTCCATTGAAAGCCTCATCTTCCAAGGCACATAGCAAGCCCATTTCTCATCCATTTTCAAATCCAAGAGTACTTTTGAGGTTGGGACAACTAGAGGAATCAATCAAGCTAAGAAAATCATCTTTTCATCCAAAAATCCTAAGGTGAGTTGTTATGATTTCCCTTCTTCTACTTGTTCATAAACTCTTTAAGGTTGTTCTTGTTCATGTGATGTTTGTTTCTTGCTTGGGAAACCTTATAGGAGTTGAATGATTAGTAAATGAAGTAGAATAAAGTAAATGTTCATGGAAGATGATTTAGAGGAAATGAAATGGGTGGAAGATTTAGTGATAAATAATCTATGGTTACTTTATTTGGGGTTTAAATGATTTATGATGAACTTTGTAAAGCTAGGAAATCCTTTGGGTGTTCTTGAAATTAGGGTAGAGAAAAAGAAAAGGAAATGAAGCTAAGTAGAAGGATTGAAATCTGGGAATTGGCTGGAAGGGCACTTGGGCGGTCGCCCAAGGGGGCATGAGCGGCCGCCCATGCTGCCAGAAACTTGCTTACTTTGGAAAACTTCTTGGGCGGTCGCCCAAGAGGTGTGTGCGGTCGCCCAAGAGGGCAGAAACTAGTATACCTTTGGAAACCCACTTGGGCGGTCGCCCAAGTGGTATGGGCGGTCGCCCAAGTGGTATGGGCGGTCGCCCAAGACCCCAGAAACTTACTTTGAATCTGAACCAGAATTAGTTTAGTAAGTTTGATTGATTACTTATAAATGGTGACCTCCACTTGGGAAATTGAGTTTGGGCCTTCATAGAGGCTATGTATTATTGTATAATGACATTGTAGGATGGATTGATGATACTTCCTTACCTTACTTGAGTTCTTATACATTGTTTATATTATGCATAGTGTGTTGAATAAATGTGGCACTATGATATTGGTTGGACATGAGTATATTTTACCATGTTGCTATATTGTTATCCCTTTTTGTGGATTATGTTTCAAGTAACTATTATGTGCTTGATAATTTGTTAATCAGCTGATGTTGGGGGTAATAACATAATACGATCAATTATGGAAGTGTGACCTGATGTGATCGGATTATGTTATATCTGTGACCGTCCCCTCCTGTGGCCACAGGTCGGGGTTATAGCATCTGTAGTGAGCCAAAAGCCTTACAGAGTTGCTACTATCTTATTTGGTTCCCTGAAAAACGGGTCTTATAAGATGTGAGTATTGCTTAAGCAGCTCACTTAAGATTGGAGTATTATTATACCCAATGTTGTACGACTATTGTTCAGACGGGAAAAGGTAAACCAAGGTAATGGAAGGTGTTTGAGCTTTTCCAATGTGTTATGTGCAACTTGTTATGTGTTGCATTTTATTTGGCATATTCTTTGCATTCATAATAGCTTCTTTGAGATTTATTCTCACCCCTCTCCCTTTAATGTTTTTAGATCCCGAGACAGGCGGACCGACCAAGTAAGGGCGGAAAGGAGTTTGGCAGTGAGCTTTTGGGTATTGTCGGGGTACGTTAGGTTGGCGTAGAAAGTATATTTTGTTATAATTCCTCTATGGAAGTTTGTAATTATAAACTTAAATTTCTACGTTGGAACCACAATCTTTTGTAACAAAAACAATTTAGTATTTTCAAAGTTAGTCCACTCTTCCTCCGGTGTGGAGTAGTGGATTTGTTTTGAAATGGTTATGTTAATCTAGTCATGTTTGAAAGTTATATCAAAGTTTTCATAGTTTAGTAAATTTGGGTTAGTTTGAGGATGCTCTAACTCGGGACACGTGTAGGTCCCGGGTCGGGGTCCTCACATGTTGACAAAAGTTGTAAACCTTGAGAAATTGAAGTTGTGCATAGCTTCAATTGGGCTTGGAGAATAGGAGAGGAGGAAGGCACTACCATGATCGAGGTGAGCACTAGGAGGACACCAAGGATGAGTTGAAGAACGGATACGGGGCTTATATATGCGGTTGATCTCTAGGTGGGAGATTGTTGGAATAGAGGACCAACCGGGTTAGATTTTCGGAGCAAAAAGGGAAGAAAATCGTCAGAGCAGCTGTCGTTCTGAGCGGCCGCGCAGGAGGCAAGGGCGGGCGCGCTGGAGGTACGAACGAGGGTGCAGAATTATCTGGAATTGAGGGCGGACGCGCAGCTATGGAGGGCGGCCCCGCTGGTCGCGGGTAATTTCTGGGCCCGGTTTCAGGCCATTTTTCGGGTTCCTTTGTCCATCTAGGGTTAGGTTTGTATTCCTGGGCATATATTTAAGCAAAGTTCCGCCCCAAAACTCGTTGTAACTTTATACAAACATATTATAGTGCAAGATCCTGGCTTGGTAGTGCCACCAGACGTAGTCAAACATATTGGCGAACTGGGTTAACAATTTATGTGTTCTTTCTGTGCTTTGATTTCTTGTGCTTTGTTTTGTGTGCTCTTATTGTTCTTGTGGGATTGCTTGGGCATTGGAGGGCTATATCCACAACAAGTGGGAGTAAAAATTTAATGAATTTTGCGAGTGTATTTAGTAGACAGGTAAGTAATATTGAAGAAATCTAATTGCGGGTGTACAACATCGTAGTGAAGGGTAATAGAGTCATTTCAATTAATGCCATTTTTTAAAAAATTGTATTGCGAGGTCATTAAGTAATTATGCGGGGTGAATAACAATTCTCGTTTGATTACTGATTGGAAAAGTACCTTTTTTATTTAAACCATTTAGTTTATCATTATATGCAATTTTACCATTTAAATATCCACATCAGCAAACATTTTCTAATGATAATTCCACGTAAAAAAATGACATATCACTATTACACGTCAGTGAGTTTAATGGATTTTTAAACGGCTGTCAAATGTAGGAACTACATCTATAACTATATAAAGGCTGAAGTGCAAAGCACTTCAGCACACCCCCCATTTTTCCGCTTAAATTAGAATCGAGACTAAATAGATGTTAGGTTCATTACTCAATTATTAAACACACCCATTTAATAACCGTTGAAAAATCTGAGGGATATTAATCACAATCGTCTAGAAATTGAGTAGTATATATTGAGAGGCCCTTAGCATTTGAAAACCAATTGGAATATTAATCTCACACGTCTAGGAATTGAAATACTAGAAAATTGAGTAGCATAAATTTTGGGGTCTTTGGCTCATTAGTGAACACCAGCTTTCTTGATGTATAAATTTTGGGGCATTTGGCTCCTTAGTGAACACCAGCTTTCTTGGTGTTTGGCGAGCCTAGGTCTCGCCTAGGGCGCCTAATCACCGCCAAATGTCTCATTAACTAAGACTTTTCATAGCTCCTTAATTTCTCAAGAAAGCTTTACATTTAGTATTATTGAGAGGCTTTGGCATTTGATAACCAAATGAGATATTAATCTCACATCGTCTAGGAATTGAAATATTAGGAAATGGAGTAGTATATATTGAGAGGCCTTAGTATTTGAAAACCAAATGGGATATTAATCACACATCATCTAGGAATTGAAATGCTAAAAAATGGAGTAGTATAAATTTTGGGGCCTTTGACTCCTTAGTGAACACCAGCTTTCTTTGTGTTGGGCACGCCTAGGGCGCCTAATCAACGCCAAATGGCTCCTTAATTAAGACTTTTCATAGCTCCTTAATTTCTCAAGAAAGCTTTCCATTTAGTATATATTGAGAGGCATTTGCATTTGAAAACCAAATGAGATATTAATCCCACATCGTCTAGGAATTGAAATGCTAGGAAATTGAGTAGTATATATTGAGAGGCCTTAGCATTTGAAAATCAAATTGGACATTAATCACACATCGTCTAGAAATTGAAATGCTAGAAAATGGAGTAGTATATATTGAGAGGTCTTATCATTTGAAAACCTAATGGGATATTAATTCCACATCGTCTAGGAATTGAAATGCTAGAAAATGGAGTATTATATATTGAGAGGCCTTAGCATAGTGCTAGAACATGAAATAGTATAAATTTTGAGGCCTTTGGCTCCTTTGTGAACACCAGCTTTCTTGGCGTTGGGCGCACCTAGGTCGTGCATAGGGCGCCTAATCACAGCCAAATGACTCCTTAACTAAGACTTTTCATAGCTCCTTAATTTCTCAAGAAAGTTTTCCATTTTCGTTCCCGCTCACAGCCAGTTTTGGAATTGGAAACTTGGTCGATTTTTGTCATTTCACATTTGTAAAATAGTGACTTGCTATAAAGAAAAATGGGAAAAATAAAAGAATTAGAAGTGTGACGTGCTCTATGGAGAGCAACTTCTCCTATTATTTTTAATTTTCTTTGAAATAGTTTTTTATTTGTGCATTTAATGCACGGGTGTAACACTAGTTATTATTAAAATGATAGGTCAGAAATTTTTAAGTAAAAAATAATTGTTTACCGAATAAAAAAAGATAAAATTTAAATACTTAAAAAAGGTACTTTTTCTCGTATTCCTAACTGATGATCATCACTTTCTTTCATCTCATTCCACTTGCTTTGTTAATTGATCAATTCTTGCTTCTGTTCATAAGCTTCAATTTCCCCCCAACCCCAAATGGACTCTCCGGTGCTGTCAGTTTGGCGTTTGTGGTTCTTCATCTCCTTAACGATGGTGGTGATCATGGTCGCTGGTGCTGGTGCTGCTACTGCTTTCAAACAAGACCCTCTTCTCATATCCCGAATCGCCTTTGGATCTTGCTCCAACCAAAGCTCTCCCCAGGTCATCTCCTTCCCCTAATTTTCATCCTCCATTCCATTGATTTTTTCTTTCTTATGTTTTTGCTTTTTAACATATTCAATTACTGATTTTTCTTTTTATACTATCTGGTTGTTTAATTTTATTGAATTGTCATTTGTCAGTGTCAGTCCAACTAAATTAACAAATTGTTACTGTCATTTTTCTGCAGCCCATATGGGATGCCATTCTTAACTATAATCCTCAACTATTCATTTGGATGGGAGACAACATTTACGGAGATATTAAGCGCCCTTTCAAGTTATTTGGTAAACACAGAACTATTGGTCCCTGGAAAAATGTCCCCAGGTTCGTTCCTTCTACTGAGCAGGAAATGCTCTCCCATTACCACTTGGCTAAGAACAATCCTGGTTACACTCGCCTCAGACATCTCTCCAAGGTGCTTCCTTTTTTACTCTTATCCTCAATACCTGAACATCTATACTCCCTCCATCCCATTTAAAGGTTCAACATTTAAGTTTGGCACGAGAATTAAGGAAAAAGTAAAAAAGGTGATGTGTTGTGAGCGTAGATGTTGGGTAGAAGCGAGAAAGTGGAGTTAGTGGTAATTGTTGTGATTATGACAAGTGTGTCTCATTTTTCATTTTAGGAAAGATGAACTTTTAAATGGGACAGCCATTTGGGAAATAAGTGCACCTTCAAATGGGATAGAGGGAGTATGTTGTATGCCCATCTTTCTCTCCTACTTGGAGAGTTGATGTTACAAGTATTTGTTGTGCATATGGAAACTTTTGCTACCTAATCCTTTGTAATGAATAAATCATTGTAGGTAATTGGCACTTGGGATGACCACGATTATGGTTTAAATGATGCAGGCAAAGAATTTAGTGGAAAGGTTACAAATCAAAGGCTTCTATTGGATTTCTTGGATGAACCTCAAGATAGTCCACGGTAAACACCATTTAGAATCCACTGGTGCTACATTCACAGCAACTATCCGCATAATTTTCTATGACGTGGATTGCCATTGCGCATCCCTGTCAGATTACAAAGTTACCGCTCGTGACATTCTGTCGCTATCCCCTTTACAATTTGTTCTCTATGTTTCTCACTTGCCTCCCCATGCTATCCCCCCCCCCAATATTTTCCTACCTCCACAGTCAAATACATAACACCCAAACAGTCAACCAAGGTAAATCCCCAGCTTGTAACGACCAATAGCTTGATTAGAGTTTAATTTGCCTAAGCAAAATCGTATTAGCTCTACCTGATCATTCGTTCAAAAAAAAAAAAAAAACCCTACTGCTTATTGCCTAAGTTAGTTATTATCTATTGATGCTGCTCCATGTTCATTGACTATCCAACTTTGTTCATTCTCTCTGAGGAGTTTTGCTACTGATTTTTTTTCTTTCCTGTTTCTTATAAATAAATAAATAAAAGGTTTTGTTATGCTTTTACGACTCACAGTGGCTTTGTTTTTAGGCGTAAGCAGGCTGGTGTGTACACTTCATACACATTTGGCCCTGTGGGTCGACAAGTTAAGGTATTAAATCTATTGATCGGAAGTTTTCTATAATTCTTTTGGTTGAAGTGGAGTTGTTCTCATTGAGACTTATCTCTCTTCATTAGAAATTGCATAATCTGTTTGGTAAGTTTATGAATTTATGTTTGTGTTGGGATGCTCATATGTTTACCATGCTTACACAAGTTTGGAATGGACTGTTTTTGCATATGAGAGTGCAAGTAGGGTCGTCCTACAAGCCCTGCTTTAAGTGTTCTGGTGGTTGTGTGTAGGTTATACTTCTGGATACTCGATACCACAGAGATCCTCTCCATAGTGATGGGAGCATATTAGGAACTTCACAGTGGAGTTGGTTGGAGGAGGAGCTGAATGGTCCTGCATCAGCCGTAACAGTTATTGGATCTTCTATTCAGGTATAGATCTATCTATCTCAATTTCCTTGTGCTAGTTACTAGTCTTGCATTTATGGTGGTGAGTATAATGCAATGAAAATGTGCAAATTGTTTGTCAATGTTTCTTGTGTGACCAAGCCCAGGAAGTACACTTGCATGTCTCATGATGTGGAGAAATCTTTTTCTTATTTGATCACGGAGATTCTTAATGTCATCTTATGTGTCATTTGGGTTGGCACTGGGAGATGTGTAAATATAGAACATTGGAGGGAACACTGCAATAAGGATGTGCTAACTTAGCCCAAAACTGGCTTATTCCACAATTCAAAATTACAGGTTTTGAAATGACTAGTTTGTGCATGGAAGTCCGCTTAGGAGTGACAATTTCTTACCAATGGGTATACCCATTAAGATTTTATCATGCTTTAAACTATTGTACATGTATCATGTACAACGGTTTATAGCATTATATTTTAATGGATAACACCCATTGGGTCACCGAAACACCCATTTTGCCACCCCTAATTCTGCTCATCTTTTTCATGTTGTTAGAGATATGTTGACTGCTGTACAGTTGTGTGACTCAGTACCACTATGGCCTAATATTGGTGAATGTTGGTGAACATTGGTAAACAAGACATATTTTAATGGATAACACCCATTGGGTAACTGAAACACCCATTTGCCACCCCTAATTCTGCTCATCTTTTTCATGTTGTTAGAGATATGTCGACTGCCGAACAGTTGCGTGACTCGGAACCACTATGGCCTAATATTGGTGAACGTTGATGAACACTGGTAAACAAGACTGATCTGCAAGTTTTCCTTGGTTAATGGTGGACAACTTCAAATTGCTGAAAGGAATCCTATTTACTGTTGTTAACATATCTTTACACAAAAACGTGGCACACCAAACATCACTATTTGTCTTGAAATGAGTGTCATAATTGAAAAAGACTATTATATAAGGATCTATTATTTATTTTTCAAATTTGAAGTTGTCAGACTGTGGAGTAAATTATTTCCACAAAGCATCAATAATGCAATATTGGCCATCAGTGGAGGTAGTAATGACAATATGAAGTATTACTAAAAGATTAACATTCTATTTGAAGATAGTAGAAGAATCTCTCTTATGAGCAAGAAATTGCACAGCCACATATAAAATATAGTTCTTGATATTGATAATTAGAACATTGCCTCGCTGAAATATCATAGTTTTCCCTTTCATTAGAAAGTGATTCCTAGAATCCTGGGAAAAAACGGAGCAGATTTGACTCGGCACAACCTAACGCTGTGAAAAAGAAAGTCTCTTCAAAAGAGAACCCTGGAGGGAGGGGGGTCTGTTAGTCCTAAAGGGGCAACAATGGTATGAAAAATAGCTAGAGCGGGGTGAATAGTTGTTTTGAAACTTTTCCCAACTCTTTTGCGCAAAGTAAAGGCAAATGATTACCAACTCTTAACTTGTTATGAAAGGCGCCTCAAGAGAGTAAAATGCACAGCTGAATAAGTTAGGGGCGCTATAAAAACCAACAGGGGTGCACACACACAAAGGGAGCGCTAGTTTGGCTTATAGAGTTGGGCTTAAAATGAGGAGCTAAGACAATTCCAACACAAACAAAATGCAACCAAATGTATTGAACCTGTTAAGATCAAACAAGTAAATATAGTAAGAACAATTATGAACTTCAAAGTAAGATGCAGAAAGTAATAACAGGTAATTTGGAGAGGTTCAGTCGTTAAAGATCTACGTCCTCTACCAAGATGGTTAGTCTTGGATTTCTAAACACTAGTTTGTATTAGATTCTTGCTGGAGAGATTACAAAGTATCTTGCTTATAAATATAATAACTACTTTCAATAAAGAACTAATTCTAGACTATAATCGGTGTTTCTCTTGAAGATGATCTATGAAATCAAGCTTCTAAAGGTGTGTGTGTGTGTATCAAGGAATCAAAAGCTCTTTGTGAATCTATATGATCTAGAGCTTGATGATTCTTGAGTGTTACAAAGCTTTGTGAGAAATCGGGGCTTGGATGTATAAAGGTGTGAAGGTGTTCTTGAATTTCTGGAAATTTTGAAAGTAATCTTCAAATCTTCAATGGAGGTATAACAATCAAAATCTCAAGCAACTTTAAAAGGTTGGAGTTATGGGGTATTTATAGTGAGTTTCAAACACTAGCCGTTGGAGATCTTTGTGCATAAGCTCTAAGGACAATATGCTGTTGAGTTTTGGTTGGAGCACGTGTCCAATATAGCCGTTAGACATAAAGCATTTAAATAAGGACAAGAGTTGTCTTGTGACATGTGTCTTCATATAAGAGGATCTTTATGATTCCAAGGCTGTTGATCTTCATATCTTCAGAAATCTTCTAAGTCTGAGAGTTGAACGGTTAGGAGCGCTTAAATCTTGAGCTCTATAGAGAACACTTGGGAGGGTTCTCAAGTTGGCGCTCAAAAATTAGCTAGGGGCGCTTAATAAAGAGCAATGGGCGCTAAGAAGAACCCTTGGGGCGCCAAGGAGGAGCTAGGGGGCGCTCAAGACAGCGAGAGGGGAGCTCCACAGCTGTAAGGTGCGCTCCAATTTTTCTTGACCCAATAGAGAGCTTCTCAAAACAAAAGGTGTAGATCCTATTACATAACTTGTTCTATGAAATTGACTATCTAAAAATTGAAGTATAAATACTTCTTACATAGAGTCCTAAAGTCCATAAAATAACCAAGGTGATGGTGTCAATCAAATCTAACATAGTTTTTAGGAGTGTATGAGTCAGCATACCCGGGTCTCATGCGATTGCCATTTTCTGAAACTTTAGAGGACCGACGTCATGGGTACCGTAAGTGAATCTCACAGGTGAAGCTACGTTGGTCAGAAGAAAACTAATGTCTATATGGGCTAGTATTTATGCATGTGCATAACTTGTCCAAATTGAGGAAGTTGGGGGATAATTTGCACGGTGTAATTGTAATTTGGGGACTACTATTTTCTCAGTGAGTATATCATGCTGCTGCCTACTATACACACAAAAACATACACAGTCCTTCACAGGTGTTTTCCTTAGATTCTCTGCTTTACCGTGAAGCCAACTACTGTAAAAGCAACTTATACCAGTTGTTTTGGGTTGTGTGTGTGTGTGTTGGTGTTTGGGGATGGGGATGGGGATGAGCATAACTACTTAGTTGTCAAATCTGGTCATGTGCCTACTTGAATGTTTTTTATTTCTTGGGCGTTCAATATTTCTTTGACTATAGTTTTTTTAATAGGTTATATCAAATCTATCAGCAACTACGGGGCCTTTGTTTTATACAGAGTCTTGGGGTCGTTTCCCGACGGAAAGAGATCGCCTTTTTAAATTGATATCTGACAGTAAGGTGATAATCTTCTTATTGTTCATCAACTTCTCGAGACTGCACACGATTGATTTCAATCAAACTTTCAAGCTAACATTAGTATCCTCGTGTTTCTTCTAGGCTACAGATTAAGTGCAATAATACTTCAATTGTTGATCTTTTCATGTACAGAGGAATGGCGTGTTCTTCGTGAGTGGAGACGTTCATTTTGGAGAAATAACACGATTTGACTGTGCAACAGGGTATCCTCTGTATGACATAACCTCAAGTGGACTCACTCAAGCTGTTGAAAAGACAGTTCCCAAATCTTTCAGCTTCCTTGTGAGGTTTTTAGCATGGCTCACACCAACCACTATGAAAGTTATAAACAACAGTTGCAGATACAAGTCATGCACATATGGTATGCTTTCTTGGGATTTTTTTCTTTTCCTTTTATTTACTTTTAACTTGGTCTAACTTTTCTTGAATTTTTATCTCCTTTTACATTTACTTATCTATGGGGATCTGGATACCTCTCAGGTGAACCAAACTTTGGGACCATAGAGATAAACTGGGATGCTGTCCCAGTGAGTTTGAAATTTGAAGTGAGGGATGTAAATGGAGGGTCAGTCATTAGTGTGACTACCACATTGTTGGAGCTGCAAGCCAAACAAGTAGAAGGCTTAGAAAAAGTGAAAGAAGAGGGCAGACATTGCGCTCTTGAAGTTACTCTACCATGGATTGTCAGGCGTCGGATAACAATCTTATTCTACTGTGCATTAGCTGGTATGCTCTTCTTATTCATGATGTTTGAGTGAATTCGAACAGCGGGTATGGTTTAGAATTGTGCTAGGGCAAGGCATGTATCTGTTTCTAGATAAAGAAATACTTATGTGCAAAGATAGAGCTAAAAATTCAAACTAGATTACGGTAGGAAAATAATACCCCTTAGACGCGATACAAGACCTGGAGGTCTTGGGTTTTAACTATACCACTGCATAAATTAAACCCTTAGCAGGGTAACCTGACCCGGGAATGCAGGAGGCTCATGAATTGAACGTCCTTAAAGGAGGTATTGTGGGAACAAACAAATTTGGTGTTCCTTGGTTTTTGAACTTATTCAGTTGTTTCTTAAAAATGGCCCAGCGCATTTTAGCTTTGTTTGAGATACTTTGTGACATTGGCCAGTAGAGTCCTTGTGACGAGTATTCTTATACTCCCCCCGTCTCGGAATGATAGGCTCATTTCCCATTTTCGTTTGTCCCACAAAGTTGGTCCCATTTCTAAATTTGAATGGTAAAAATCGTTTAGCTTCCAAAATTATCCCTTAGTTGTTGTGCTCTGTTGCTCGTTTAATTCATGAAGGTGGTGCATTTCATAACAACGAAACTCTCAAATCAATAGCCGGCTTATTCGAGTACATATACAAGCTGATTAGTTGAAGCTAACGTGCCTTAGAACTAAAAGTGATTAGTTCTTGTCATAATCCTGTTAAGTTGTTGTTCTGAAATTGTCTTTGTTAATTTTTGTAGATGAGTCATAGCAATATTGTGCAAAGTTATCAATTCAATTGCTGGCTTGTACTTGGGAGTAATAAATTTACAATATTAAGGAAAACACTGAAAATGAATAAATATTGTTAAATTGTTTGAATAGTCAAACGGGACTATCATTTTGGGAAGGAAAGAGTAGTAGCTAGTACTGAATATAGCCAGGTTTGGCTTGCATGAATACATCATCTTCAGCATAGTAGTTTTTGTTGCTAACCTTATCACTTGTTATGTGTGTTACCTTACCTTAGCATGTGTTCATTTGTACATTGTTGCAGTGTTGATTTTTGTTCAGATAGGGGTTATCTACTTGGCTGTAAAAGTGTGCCTCCACTGCCTCAGGAAATGCAAGGTTGATTGACATAGTGATTCCTGTACTACGAATTTTGGTACGTGCAACAGCCAAAATGTATACAGATAGCAGGTTAGAAGGGGGCAGTGCTATAGAGATACGATGTCCTACTTTGTTTACGCACTTGCTGATTCCACTTGGTTTGTTGTACAACTTTTGGATCGATTATGAGAATGTTAAAAGTGAAAATGCGGCATTTGTGCAAAGATAATTTGAGTTTATGGCACATAGGATGGAATGGAATGGAACACCTTGAGATTCACCGTCCCTCAAGTGAATGTGTGCATTTCCCATCTCTATTATTATTATTAAATGAATGTCGAAATTTCATTTTAACGTCTGTCCGTTGGTTACAGAAGTAGAAGTTTTATGTATATCTAAGAGCATTCACAATGGTAAAAGCTTTTTTCATAGTTTTTTTGCAATTTCCAAGTGACACATCATAAACAATTCAAAAGCAAAAACCTTCAAGCTTTTTTCACAATGGTAGAGCTTTTTTCATCAACTTTTTTATGGCCCCCATATCCAAAATTAAATTATTTTCTTGCATTTTTTCTATGAAGGGAAATATTAAGAAAAATAAAAATTATTGTTTTATTTAATGTTCAATATTGGAAAATTGTGGAAATTAATGGAAAGAGCTCCTAGAGAGAGCTCTTTGTAGAAGGAGCTGCTCTTTATGAAGGAATTTTCCAACTTTCTCTACAATGGAAAAAAGCTCTAAAGAGCTTTTTCATGAAAATTAAAAGCTCCCAAAAAACTTCCATTGTGGATGCTCTAAGATATATGATTAGTCATTGTAATACCATGTATGTGTGAAACCATGAATAAATTAAATGAGACCAGGAATCAGTGGACGTGGATTCATTAATTATCTTACCCTATTACTACTTAATTTAACAATTAATTTTTATCCTAATTAATTTTTTTTTTCAGTTTCAAAAAATACAGTTGGAAGTAAATGGATTTGACAGTAAAAATCTTCACTTTTCATTCTAACTGAATCCTCCTATTAGTAGAATATAAACATATATTACTAGTGATATTCTAAATTGCTAAAAATAAAATATAAATTTTGAGAAAATGAAGAACGGGAGAGAAGATCAATGGTTTAATGAGTCAAGTGATAAGGTATTTTTAATTTAATATTTTTTACAATTTATTTATTTATATTTGAAATAGTACATTTTATTTTATTTATTATTACTAATTTGGTTCTTATATGTTTTAACATGTGTTTGTTTAGGAGGATGACAAACTATCTCAAGGTGATAAAAATGAAAATGAAAATGAATCGGATGTCAATGACACATGCAAACTTTCTATCAATACGGTATAATATTTATCTCGATTAATATATATATTTGAGTTATATAAATGTTTCTATTCTCAAAATGTATTTTTATGCGAATAATACTCAGTAAAATATTTATCTCATATAATATATGTATATATATATATATATATATATATATATATATATATATATATATATATATATATGTACATATGTTTATAAAATGACTAAGACTATATTGTTGTTACTTCTTTGGTCAAAAAATGATTATTGTTAAGCAAAATTAAAAATTGTGTATTTTTAAACGGAATAACAAGTAGTCTTATATATGTATACAGACTTTCTAATAGAGATCTTTAAAATATAGTTGAACACTAACAATAGACCAAATATAATACTTATTTTTATAAAAAAGTAATATTAATTATTTATTTTGGGACGAAAAAAATAGTAATATGTTAATTAATGTAAATAAATAATACATATAATATTTAAATAAAATTATCTATTTCCGCCACTGTGGTATCAACATGTTGTTATTGCAATCGGACACATTAATAATAATCATTACGTCAAAGTAACATTGACAGGAGGATACCCGATGCCGAATCTCATGCCCCAATGAATTCATTTCAAATATAATAGTATAATAGTTTTATTTAACTAAAAGAGTTTTTTCTTAAGCGAGTGTAAAACTGGTTTTTTTCTAAAATTGTGTGTTAAATTAATTAAAAAAAATCACATAAAATTTTAAGTTAAAATATACAATTATCTTAAACCAAATTTTGAATTAAAAATATTTATTATGAACAAGTTTAACATATATGACTTGCACAATAGTAAAATTGTACTTATTTTCATTTTTTTAAATGCAATATTTATTTTATAACAAATTTAAAAAGAAAGTGCAATATTTATTATAAAAATTTTGAGAATAAAACAACATTACATTTTTATTAAAATTACAAATAAATAAATTTATGTAACTTGTAAAATTATAAAAATAGCAAAATATAATGGAAGGAAGAAAAAAAAAAAGTGAAACATTGAAATTTAAGGCCTATTAATAAAAATAAATATAGGTGAATTATTTGATCCAAATTTCAAAGCCAAAAACTTATAAAAAACGCGTTTTTTGTTAACTTAACAAAAAATGTGTTTTCTATCTAACGGACTCACCATCGTCGACCTCCATACGCAAAGAGACTTCACCATCGTCTTCTCCGGCAACCCAAGCTTCTCCAACCTAAGCTCTCCCTCACCGGCCAAACCTGCAATTAACACCTTCCTCACAACCACCATTAACCGGCGACCTCCAATCACCCAACCTGAACAACCGGCGACTTCACCCTTCTTCTCCGATCCCCAAAACCAACCGCGACCTTCAATTCCCTTCAATCACCAATCGCGGATCCTAATCGCCTTCTTCCTCAAAGAATCGCCGCGACCACCATTCCATTCCTCCGTCACAAAATCCAATTAACGATTAGAGAGAGATTGATTTGCGTTCAACACAATTACTGCCATCTTTCTCATTTGCGTTTAGAGAGAGAGAGATTAAATTGCGTTTAGCGAGAGAGAGTTCATGAGCGTCGTCGTTGCCAAGAAGAAGGACGAAGGACGAAGGGTTAAAATTGCAACCGCCTTTCCTGTTGATTTTTGAGTATAAAATGTGCCTGCTTCCAGCTCAAACTAATGCCGCTTTTGTTTTTTTGAGTGCGTTCATGTATAATCAAGTGCCCGTTGGTGTAAAATTGAGTGCCCGTTAGTGTATAATCAAGTGCCCGTTAGTGTATAATCAAGTGCCACCATGTATTTTGGAGTGCCGGTTAGTGTATAATAGAGTGCCGGTAAGTGTGTAATCGAGTGTCAATGTATTTTTGAATGCCAGCTCTTGTAATTTTGAATGCCACCATGTTTTTGAATGCCGCTCATATTTTTTTGAATATCAAAGAAAATAATTATAAGTGTTTTTGAGTGCCGGTATATGCATTTTTGAGTGCGCAAATGTGTTTTCAAACGCCATGTATTTTTGAATGCCAATGCTTATATTTTTGAAGAGATGCCGTTTATGTATTTAAAAGTGCCCGTGTAAAAAGTGCTCAGGTTTCATGTTTATAAAATGCCATGAAATCACTGGTCATTTGTAATATTAACACTGGTATTTATCATGGTTGCCAGTAATTACAAAAATGTCACCGTTTATTTTGAACATGGTTGCCAGTAATTACAAAATTGTCACCGTTCATTTTGAAAACACGTTTTTCCTTATCTTAAGAAAAAACTAGTTTTTTATAAGACCAACTCAATTTCAAAAAGTAATTAATGATAACTTTTTAAAATATCAAGGTTGTTTACGCTACTTTTCAATTTCAAATTTGATTGCGCAAATAGTAGCCCTTTTTTTCAGGTCTTACAACAACGGAAGAGAAGAGGGGAAAGCCAACCAACTGGGTCGACTTTGACATAACCTAAAGAAAGGTGGAAATGATAATGAATGAGATGACTTGAGGTCCATACAAAATCAAAAGAAAGAAAGACAAGTCAACAAACAAGACTCTGGCCATCCCTTCCCATACGCAATCTAACTGGGATATCCCTTATCTCAATATCGGGAATTTAGTATGTTATATAAAATATAAAATGCGCACACTATTATGTCTGCGTAGCAAGTTGGGCTATAGACGTTACACAAATAACAAATTCATTCACAGAACAACAGGAGGATGGAGATATATATACTTAATCAGCACAAATTAATTACATATACAATCAATCGGGGCTGTTTATTATGATTGTCCTTTTGATTCTCGCTCCGCTAATTAAAAAAAAAAAAAAACCAATGAAATTGGATATGAATCATTGAGTAATTCGATTGCAATGGCACTGCACTAATGTCCCAAATCCTACAACCAAACAACAGCCAAATTAATTAAACCGCGTTCTTTTTTTCTTCTTCTTGTCCTCTTTTTTCAATTCCAAGTTTAATCTGACTGACTATTCAAAACACACACCCACACACACACGCACACCCTCCCTCCCTCCCTATCTATACTCGAATCTCTTCTCTTCTCTTAACAGTGACACCACTTCACTTGTTCCCGATTTAAGAAAGTATCACCTCTTTTCATTTCTTTCTTTCTTTCTTCAGCAAAGCTAAGCTTTCTTCAAGATGGAGGCATCACCAGTAACTTTGCTAGTACTAGTCCTTCTTCAATTATATATCTTCTTCTTCTGCATCACCATCATCCATGCCCAACAGTCTTATGTCAACAACATTCAGCTCGACTGCAATCGAAACGACACCACTGCCTTGGGCTACCTCTGCAACAATAACACCGATCCTTCTTCTTGCTCCTCCTACCTCACCTTCCGGTCCCAACCTCCCTTTTTTAACACCCCTTCTTCCATCGCCTCCCTCCTCCGCTCCGATCCCATCTCTATCACCCGCATCAACAACATCTCCTCCATCAATTCCATCATCCCTTCCAACACCCTCCTCATCATCCCCATCTCCAACTGCTCCTGCTCTTCTCCATCACAACAACAACCAAGACAAAGACAGCTCTTTTATCAGCACAACTCTTCTTATGTCTACAACAACACCCGTGAAACCTACTTCTCCATTTCCAACAACACATACGAGGGCCTCACCACTTGCCAGGCTCTCTCCAACCACAACCCTTACAACTACCGCCAGCTTGCTATCGGTATGAACATCTCCATCCCTCTCCGTTGCGCTTGTCCTACTCCCAATCAGACCGACAATGGCATCAGGTACCTCCTCACCTACCTCATCACCTGGGGTGACGACATCTCTTCCATCGCTTCCACCTTTAGAGTTCCCGACACCCAAACTATACTTGACGCCAACCAACTTTCCTCCACCCACCTCATTTTCCCCTTTACCCCTCTCCTTGTTCCCCTCACCACCGAGCCCACCGCAATTGACCTCTCTGCCTCTCCTCCCCCTCCCCCGCCCTCCCCTCCCATCATTCCAATCAGCAACGCTGACAACAACTCTTCCCGAACCTGGGTTTTTGTAGGCATCGGAATTGGGGTCGGTCTCCTCCTCCTTCTCTCCCTCTCCTGTTTTCTCGTTTGGTACTTTCGTCGAACAAGAAGAGCGCCTGCTGCCCCCAACCAAACACCATCAATGAACAAAGATTACACTGCCCTGGCCATGCCCGATAGCAATTCATGGTCTGTTTCAGCAGAAGGCCTTCGCTTTGCTATAGAGTCCTTCACTGTTTACAACTACCAGGATTTGGTAGCAGCCACAGACAACTTCAGTGAAGAAAACAGAATAAATGGGCAGGTGTATCGAGGTTCTTTCAAAGGGGACTATGCGGCCGTCAAGATCATGAAAGGGGATGTCCCCGCAGAGATCAATATACTAAAACAGATCAATCATTCCAACATTATCAGGCTTTCTGGTTTCTGCCTCCACCAAGGCAACACCTATCTAGTTTACGAGTATGCCGAAAATGGGTCTCTGAACGAATGGTTATGCAGGACAAGAGCTGCCAAGCATGCTACTCTTTCTGTACTGGGTTGGAAGGAGAGGGTTCAGATTGCATATGACATTGCCGATGCTTTGAATTACATCCACAACTTTACCAATCCCCCTTACATACACAAGAACTTGAAGAGCAGCAATGTGCTGCTGGATGCCCACATGCGAGCCAAGATCACTAATTTTGGCTTGGCAAGGAGTGTTGATGAGGATGAAGGCCTGCAATTGACGAGGCATGTCATTGGAACATATGGTTATATGCCTCCTGAATACATAGAGAACGGGTTGATTACCCCCAAGATGGATGTGTTTGCATTAGGAGTGATAATGTTGGAGCTCTTGTCAGGAAAGGAAGCCGCTCCAGACAAGGATCAAGAACTGCAGCTGTCTGCAAGATTAAGTGAGGTTCTTGGAGGAGAGAATGTTAGAGAGAAGCTGGGAGAATTCATGGATGCTAACCTCAAGCATGAGTACCCACTTGAATTGGCCTACTCCATGGCACAACTTGCTAGCAGCTGCGTAGCCCATGATCTCAACTCTCGTCCCTCTGCATCTGAGCTTCTCATGACCATCTCCAAGATTCTCTCTTCCTCTATGGACTGGGACCCATCTGACGAATTTGAACACTCTAGATCGCTCAGCCTTGGCAGATAAAGGTTCAGTGTTAAACATGTCTCTGACGAACTTGAACACTCCAGATCACTCTGACCTTGTCATGTAAGGGGTTCAATATGATACGTATCTTCTGTGCAATATTCATGTCTTGTTCGACTTTCTATGATGATAATAAATATAACTACTACGGATTGAATATAACTATTTAAATTTGTTTTAGCAAACAAATGTTTTAGGGTTATCTCAAGGTTGCAATGGACTTTGTGACACAAGTTTCGATGTAAAATTTTACTACACAATGCCACAAATAACTAGGGAAAAACTTGATTCTTAAAGCATTGTTGTTACTGACATCAAAACCATAACTGAAAATCTCTCAACCTACACTATGCCTAGCTACATGTTTTACAAAATATATATTGTGGTGTTCAAACATAACATACAGAGGAGAGGGCAATTCCTGAAACATTTTCACTGGACACTGTACAAACAAAGGGATCACAACTACTGAAGAGAGGATACTCCAAGTTCCTTCATTACCCTTCTTCAAAGCTACATACTGGATTCAATAACCTTCTGCAGAGCTTTCCAGTATCTAGAACATGAAGGATCCAAGTGTATTGCACGGAGAATCCACCTCAAAGGGTTCACACCGGATGAAGAGCCCATGCCACCTTTGGACTGCGTTGAAAGCAAATGCATTTGAAGAAAGAGTTCTGCAGGCCTATTCTCTGCGCACAAATGGGCAAGTCAGAAAAAACACCAATCAAATATTGAGGAGTTTGCACTTCCATGCAAAAAAGAACTCACAGAAATATCTTTCTAACTACTAATTAAATACAATCAACTAGGGTGCTCATTTTCCCAAGCATTGCACAAGAAAACTCAGATATCTGATGTCAAACAATAATGGACTGAAGCTTGCATCTTTATTTTGATAAAAACATTGGTGATGGATCGCCATGCAAACTATATGAGGCCACTTCACAGACCACAACACATAGCAGTCACTCGCAACGTTGGTAACAGCTACCCAGTTTCAGGAATCCCCAGAAATAAGAATGACGCGTACAAAACAAATGTGCAGAAAAGTGCACATTTTAGAACGACAGTACAAATTCAATCCTAGGAGGTCATTGTCTAGTAGAATTCTTAAATGCATCAAATTAGTAATTTATACACATAAGTTCTGTGTATTAGTATCAACAGAGTATCAATGATGACTGGAAAAAACAAATAACAAATAAATGGCAAACCTGGTGGCCAAGAAAACCATTCAGAACGAAGGTTTGTCTCCCACTTTGCTTTAGAGCCAAGGCTTGCTTCTGCTTGTGCCAGTAATAGTTGAACAATAGGCAAAGGACTGGGAGAAGTGCTTTTAGCTTTCTTGAGACTTTTAACAGCATGCAGTAAAAACTCCGAATCACCCTGCCGTTTGGCAAGCTCCATACAGACAGCACCTAGACCAGTTCCAAACTTTGTCAAACACTTTCTACATAAAGAAATACTATATACTCCCTACATCCCGGAATAAATGTTGCATTTGACTTGTCAACATTTTTAAGGAAGGTGCTTTATTAGTTTATACATTGCTTGTAAAATGATACAATTGTACTAAGTTTATTTCCTTATTTAGAAACGTGTGATTTATTATGGGACGTACCCAAAAGGAAAGTGTGATTTATTATGGGACGGAGGGAGTATTTAACACTGCATTCTTGCGAAGCAGGATATTCTGGATCTCATGAAGCTGCCTCTTCCTAGAATCTGCAGAATAAGTCCCTCTTCTTTGGTTTTTAACATTATAAATTGAGGGTGACTATGCTCCAAAGAATATTCAACCATGCCAAAAGCATGTTCCTCTCGGAAAATAAAAGTTCTAGGATTGAATGACCTAAACATTATTAGATACAGTGAGAACTAAATACAATTTTCACCACGATTTTTCCGGTTGTTAGGCAAGTCATTTCACTTGAAGAGAATAACTTGACATCTTTTACCAAGTGCCGAACTATCTTTAGAAGTGCATGTAGCTTAACAACTGTGCCTTATTTTCAGTTTAAAGCACTTGCTAGGTATTCAAAACACCTTAATTCTCGGTGTTTGAGCTTTTTTTTTCAACACTAGCACTTGAAAACTAAACACATAAAGAGCCAAAACACAGTAAACAAAGTGTAGTAGAATAATAACATTGTAGTGTCAGAGTAGTACATAGAATATTCCAAGGATTTGGCAACAAGTATTAACTTTATTTCCATAATCATTCCATCCTAAAGTCTTATTTCAAAGCATCTTTCCATCCTTTATTTTTTTCGAAGGTCTTCTCTAATTATTCTTAACCCTATATGTTGTACATATTAATATGAATTGATTGGCAGACCAGATCACCCACTAAAGATAATGGTGGCAAATAAAGAGGAGCAATACCATGACAAAGGAAAAGGCAGCTTTCAGCATCGCCCAGTAAGCAAGCCTGTGAGAGGCACTCTTCTGCTCGGAGAAAATCCTGAGCCCAAATTGCAATCAAACCCTGCACCAAATTATTTACAGCTATCCACATATTCCATGAATACTTTATCTCTCTGGAACACTCCTCGAAGCTCAATTCTAATGTACTTGCATCAGCCAGTAGCTTATACCGAGATTCAATATATTTAAGACATATTAAACCAACATGAAATTCTGTATTTAGCTCCAAACACCTCATATATTCATCACGCAGGCTTACACAATCATCCTCTGCAGCATAGGCACGACATAGCATCAAGTGTGCGAAGAACAGATAGCTATCGGGAACCAGAAGACCTGAAGCACTTTTAGAATGGCTGATGCAGCCAACAAAATCGCCAGTTTGCAAGCAAACCTCAGAAGCACAGAGTAAAATCTGAAACTTTTGATATTGACAAGACCTTTCTTTCTTTGAATATATTTCATCTGAAAGAGCCACAGCAACTAGTCTCTCAAGAATCGAGCAAAGATGCCGAGGAAATCTCTCCTCTCGTGCCTTCTGTAAATAGTTCACTATCATCAAGTACCTAGCATTTTGATTCCAAGGTTCCTGATGCAACACCCTGTAAAGAGAAAACCATCTCAATTTCTGCTTGCATACAGTATAACTTTGAATTAAGTGTTTTGATGCAGCCATTTAGAGAAACTAGGAGTACAAACTTTGAAAAGAGGACAATAAGAAGGGGGAAGTATAGAGTATGTTACTTCTGCAATAGTTGAAATGATCCATGCCCACGTAACCACTGGTCTCTACATGTGGGGAAAGAAAATTTCTCATGACAACCACCAACAGTATAGCAAGCTACAGTTCCAGCACCAAGTATCTCACATGCAGTTTTTAAACCTTCTTGTTCATTTGCACACTCAGAAGGGCTGCTTCTTAAAATCAAGCACCTAGCTGCAAGGTGACTGTCTTTCCATTCTTTACTAGATAATAATAGATAACCAAGCAGATTCCTGTAGACAGAAATTTTTGTCAGATGAGTTATTTAGAAGAAGAACAAAACAATCAAGAAGAAATTAAATCACATTCAAAACTTGGAAACAAGTGTGCATATTTAAGATCATTACTACAATCATTCCCAAATTAGCAAGACTTTAAACTTTGACGACCATGATATACATGGATAGTAAAAATTCAACTAGAATTCTCGCCAGCCCAGAGACGGAAATCAAGGGGGGAAAAGAAAGAATAAATGGATTACGATTGTGAGAAACACATTAATGCAATTGAGATGAAAATACCAGACACTTGGCAAGAAGATCTGGCCAAGTGGGTACGAGTTTTGAGGGAACTAAAACATGTACATACTGTTCATGAGGGTTTAAATATGAAGATACTGATCTCGATTTACGAAAAAAGGGTAGCTTCTAACATAGTGAATAAACAGCATTCTTCTTCAAAAGAAAGGTCCATATGATGTCATAAAATTAACTAGCATCTGAATTAGACATCTTAGAGCCCCAAAACTAAATTTCTTATTAACCCCGTCTTCACAAAGACTAACCATCTCCAATTCATTCAAATTAGATGCTGACCATGTCTTTTCATTGCAGCTAACAAACAGATAATCTTGAATAAAACAAAGAAGAGCACAGAAATCAGAATTAAATTTATTGATACAAGTGTAACTTCTATTAACTAAATGTTTCCGATAAAGAACATGTACCAAACCGTGTTGTATCAAATATTCGATATACTTCACTTTTTTTCTCAGTAAAGATTTTGTTTGACAGACTCTTGGTTTTTTAAAGATAGGTGATACTAACTGTTAATACCAAAAAAAAAAAAGAATCAACAAAATTAGTAGGTCCAACAAAAAAATTGACATAAAGTTCAATGCTATTATATATGCATTCCACATATTTAATCGTCAATTCTTTGCTCGTGCATGAATGTTTGTTGGTCTTCCTCTATGATCAAAAACTTATTCTGCATGCCACTATATGGTTTATGCATAGAGTGCAGAAAACAATAAGAAAATGTAATTCTAGTTGGGAATATATATCAACTTTTTTATCAATTAAGATTTATACATACTTCTTCCTATGATTAGATCAATGAAATTCACCAATTCTGAGTTCATATACTTCTATAACGATTACAATGAAATTCACCCATCTTTCAAACTGCCTTCACTACTTCAGTACAAGAAATACAAGATTACATGAAGCTCCTTCTTTACGGACAACTGAAAATAGATTATACTCCCTCCGCCCATAATAATGTCACATTTGACTTGTCAAAACTTTTTAAAAATGTATTTTACTTCTTTGTACAATGCATGTGCCATGGTAAAATTTCACTAAAAATATTTCCTTACATAGAAATGTGACACTTATTATGGTACAGAGGGAGTAGGTTGGAAAAAAAAAAAATATATATATATATATACACACACACACACACACATATATGATCAGATAATTTAATTGATTGCAAGATGGACAACATTTCATAACTGATGCCTCTGTCGTAATGTAATATTATTTTATTTTTTGATCCGGGGACGGGGGAGCATTTCAAAAGTTATCAGTACCAGAACGTGACAAGAAATCATTTCTATGTCTCAATTACACGGAAGTACACACTTGTGACCAGACTCCAAAAATTTATGCATTAATCCAAAGTCAAAATTTTCAAGTATAGCATATACTCCATGTGTCCCACTATTCTTGCTACTTTTGGTCAACTTGATTACACTTTGACCAGTAATTTAAATAAAAAAAACTATCCTAATGAAAATTTAAAAATTGTTATTGTATCATATTTGATGATACATTCAATAACATTTTTTGGATTTTCATTAGGATAATTATTTTTTATTTAAATTATTGGTCAAAGTGTAATCAAGTTGGCCAAAAGTAGCAAGAATAGTGGGACAAAGGGAGTAGATGACTTACGGCAATACGTCTATCATAATAAATGACACAGCAAAACAACATTTAGATCCGATCTACCTTAACAGAACACTATTGGGGTAGAGATGAAGAGTTTTTGTAAGATGATTAACTCCATTTTGTATCCCAAGGGACTGTGTTGACCCTTGCTTCACCTAAAAAAACAGAAGGCAGATTTATAGTTAGCTTCATGCTTTGATATATAGAGTGAACTCTTCAAAATCCCCAACAAGATTGAATAGAGGATCTGGAATCCAAAACCTACTATTTTACTAAGTGCTATCAAGAAATGCATTCCAATGGTCTCATCGTGAGATACAAGAGAAGAACGACTGCTTGAAACAACCGGCTCGAGCTGATTGCTTTGATCTAGAGCGTGAATGGCGGATACTACAAAACTAACTCTTGAACTCCTAAATAATTCCTTAGGCATTTTAACAATGCTTGTAATTGCCGATTCCTTCCCGGAAATGTAGTAAAGCAGTCGACAGATGAAGCTTATGCAGGCAGCTGCTGGTGTCCGCTCCATCGATCTAACACTTGCCGCCAAAATTCTTACCACCGACAAAGCCAGATCATTCTTGCCTAGTTTCCATAAAGATAAAGCGTATATGTGCAAGCCTTCTGAATCAAGAACACCTGGAATAAAACAAGGAGTCAAGGGCACTTGCACAAATTAAACGACGATTTCCATAAATTCACATACAAAATAAGTTCAAATTCGGAGTCGACAAATAAACTTTTGCATGACTTTATACACCCATTTGTCCTCTGAAATATAGTCATTTATTTGAAAATCAAACAATTTAGGAAAAGCATGGGATTTCAATATTATCACTTCACTTAACTCTCATAAAAAGAAGATGTTGATTCATTCAAGTTGAGTGAATATGTGAATGAGTGTATAAAGGAACACAAATGATTTGGTAACCTACATTAGAGACAGGTTAAGCTTGTTGAAAAATTCTTCGCTAACCGTTATTTATCCTATCATACTACCTAAAATATAGTAAATTGTAAGGCAATTCTTTGATTTGAAAAAAAATGTATTCATAAAGCAAGCTGGCTGCAGCAATTATAGAAAGGAACGTGACATTTTAAGAAATTCAAATTTTGTAAGGAAGAAAATTATATTTCTAAATCATCTTTCACAAATGCAATTGGCTGCAAAAAGAATTACTGTCCATGACAAAGATCTTGCAACCTCTTTTCTCTTAAGTTGGTGCAACATTTATGTTATATGCTTGTAAGTTCACCCACATTTTCCCCAAACTTGGGGGAGTAGATTTAGCAAGTGGTGACACCAGCTAACCTCCAATATCAGAATTCAGAACCTATCATGCGAGGATCTCTACTTTTTCTGTGTGCTCTAACATTGACAAACAGACACCACATCCAGATAGAGAGAGGGGGGATGCTTATATGCTAACTTATTAGGCTTTTGTATCCTAATCTGGTATCCAACATGCGTCAAAAATTATAATATTTGATAACCTAATTCTGGAAAGGAAAAGAAAAGTAGTGCCATCCTGCATTTTCCTTGATGGCTTCTTAATCATGTGGTAACTTTGGAAACACTAATCCCCATGCTAATCAACTCGTTTATAATTGTGGAATATTATAAAGCAGCTTCATGAAACTTCCGACCTTTTGTTACTGAATAAAATTGCTTAAAATGGCACAAAACACACATATGGTAACAGAGACGATAAAGGCCAACTATTCTTTCTTTTATTTTCAGTTCTGTAGATAATTACCTAGAGAGATGGGTATACAAGATATGTTACCCTGAATGGAATGCATTATTTTGCAATATTTAAAATGGTTGCTTTGGATGGAAACAAGAGTTAAATTGCCTAATGCTAAACACAGGAATAATTTTTCCTTAATAAGAAAATTAGTCCTACAATTTTGACATAACAGAACTAACCACGTAAAAAATGTGTTTTATTAACAAGAAAAAAATCCCTTATGTGAAAGTGTTTAGCTTGAGATCCAAAGTATACCCATGGATATGAGCTAATAAACAAGGTCACTCAATTTATGAAAATAAAGCTCTAGCTCAACCAGATATTGTAATAATAAAGTTACTAATAAACTCTTCAGGAGCAGAGTTTTTCAGGAACAAGGCACCACAGCTTGGAACTAACGTACTGGAATGCCTTCAGCCAGATTGCAGTACTTTCCTGATATTGTCTACCAATATATGTATGCACCCCCTTCAATCATGCTATTAAGAATTAATATTTCTCCCTTACTTTTTCTTTCAATTCTTCCCTTTCTGAGTGAGCTGCATATAAGTGCGTTTTTTGAGCATGCAATCTTCACTAACGGCTGTATATGCAGAGTAAGGACCAACAACGAATTTACCATCACCAAGTTCAAAAGTCGTTTCCAAATCTAAGGTAATCACGCCTGATTTTGACTTGGACCGTCTAATTCACAAAAGATTTATACATATAATGGAAACATCAGTTAAATGGAAATTAAGACCATAGCTGTAATGATCCAAAACAATATTCAAGAAAGAACTGAGGGTATATCTAAGAGTCAGCAGAGCAACTTATGGTCATATCATCTGTATGCCAGCCAACAAGTCATCTTAAGGGGAAAATGACTAAAGATGATCAACAAAGATTTGGTCATAATGCTAGCAGAAGCGATTATGTATCTTTGAGCAAGCGACACAGCCTAGTGCATATGCACAAGTGACTGCCTAGATGATGAGAAAATTGTATGCAAATGAGATGATATCTGGTAGCTTTTACTAGAATCTAAACCAGAAGAAAAGAGACATAGGATGGAGAGATTAATTAGTAAGAAAAGGAAAATATATACATGGGTGACAAGAGAAAGTCCTGTGATATGCAATTGGAAGGTGCTATAACTTCAGCGAACAGAACGGAGAGCGGGGAAAAGGGGAGGCACTTGTTATAGAATACAGATCCCATAGAGGTTTAGAGAGCGACCATCGAAAATTTCGTAAGTTTTCTTGGAACACAATTAATCTTACTTCTTAGAATCAAAATATGCAAGCACTGTACCAATTTAAAATTCAACTCAATATTTTCGCACATCAAGCTTTTTTCCACAGGTCATAAGTGAACATATAACAAAAAACGCCCTGAAATACATGAACTACTTTAGCCGTAATTCAAACCTTTCTTCTTCAGGTCCTCACATTCTTGCACTGCTTCAAAAGCTTTATCTGCCTGTATCAAACAAAAGCATTCTCCTAAATGTAAACACGTTTTCAAAGTAGAGGTAGCCAATAAGAGAGGTCAAAATGTAGGTGATCAGCTCCAATTGGAACGTACCCAAACATCCAAAATACTATGTAATAGATTATACCTTGCAGAGTGATCTAGCCAAATTGATGGATATGTCTCTGAGGCAGGATTTTGGTTCGGTGCCAGCATTGCTGCTCACTGCACAGCGTGCAAGCCTGTAAGAGGTTATAGCAGATTGAAAATCAAGTCGAGCCTCACAAACAAGCCCATTTAGGTTGTGGGGTTCTGGATAGTGAGGAGCACGCTGTAAAGCTTGGCGTATGGCTCCAAGCACCTGTGACAAAAATCACCTTAAGTATCAACTCGATACTATAAGTCATATGCCATATCTCATGTTGACTTATTTAAGTGAAGGAATAGCGAATTTGGTAAAAGGAGTTAATGAATGATAGTTCATTTAGTACCTCTGAAGATGAAAGGTGACTAGATAACAATGCAAGCTTTGCAAGACCCATTTGAAATTCTGCAAGCTGACAGGAAATGGTGCTGTAAGTGTAATTGTTTAATGAAACATTAGTCCATCAAGTCTGACAAATATCTGAGGGTCACAAAACGAATTGATGTTTATATATGCAAATGTATAGTGCAGTAACGACGATCAAAACAAACAGCTGCTCACAAAGCCAACCCATGAACAAATGAGCTCAGGAAAACATAAAAGATAAAATTAAAAACCATTATAGAGCATCCAAAATCTTCACATGATGACTATCATTGATAAAATGAGAGCTAAATTTTCAAAGAAAGGTAGAAAGAGTTACTGGAAATATCTGCACAGCCCGTAAACAGCAATCATAAGCTTCGTCTGGTTTGAGTTCCCTGAGAAAATAAGCAATGGAAATACGGGTTTAAAGTGACAATTGCCAATGGATTTGTTTATCTACTGCCAGCAGAATATCAGATATTAAGAGCAGCCCAGTTGCAAGAGGCTCCTTAATGTTTGGACGTGTGAAGGTCTAATGTGCACATGCTTATCCCCACAAGTAGACAAGCTGCTTCCATAATTTGTACGTGCCATACACAAGTCACAATGAAGCAACCTCATTGCTGAAACAAGGCTTTCACAAGAAGACGAGAATTTACCTAGTATACATATCAGCTGACATGCCTGCCCATGGTAATGCAAGCGATGGATCTATACTCCTAGCACGATCAAATGCTTGCTGAGCCAATCTCTTTTCGCCCTCTTTTCTGTAAAGCTGTAAAATTCAAGCATTTAGTTAACTCTGTGACAGGCTATTCCAGTTTCCAACCAAACCACACTAAAACTTCAGTTTGGTTCTCTCTCCCCCCACAATGAAATTTATGACGCAATACACCAGCTATCATTAAACCAACATTTCATATAATTAACAGCTTCTGATATTCCTCATCTTAAAAGAAAAGAAGAACTCCACATTTAAATATTAATACTCACTCATACTGAATTACTTTGTTTAGTCAGTCAGGTACATGACATTACCTTTCCAAGATATGCCCACGCAACAGCTAGAGATACATCTAGCTGCAAAGACCTTATGAAAGCATGTTGCTTCAAGGCTGTATGACGCGATAAGCATCCCAACGCCACCCAGAACTCATAGTTGTGACTCTCCAGTAATAATCCACCCAAGATCATTTTCTCAGGTAGCGGCCTATTTGACAAAAAAGCATACATAAATAAATTCAATAGATGCAACTAATTATAGTGACACAATCTAATAAGTTCAAATTAAATCAAGATGTACCATGAACTTGTCTTCTGCTTTTCACTCTCCTTGAAAGAGAAAATGACATCCGATGTTATAGCAATATCTGCGTAGATGTTAGCTTTCCAAGGTGCCAAGCGCAAAGCCCGCTGATACGAACAACCGGCTTGCTTTGCAGCTAAATAGCAGCTCCTTTTCCAAGAAAGGATGGAAGCACTGAAAGCTTTCTCGTCATTTTCTAGCGCGATGTCTTCATCCATCCATGGAAAACATTTGGCATATGTAAGCTAACAAGGAGGGAAACACGCCATAGTTTAAGCTATCCATTATATAAGAAACTGTCTTTATTTAGTATGGAGTCTCCCGCAAGGACAATTTATTTCACATGAAATGCTAATGAAATAAATGTTAGCATAAAGCCACATTATAATAATTTATGCTTAAATGATTGGCATAATAGCTGCTATCTTGCACTTTACAATACACTGGGTGAAAGGAACCAAGAGAGCCTTACAAGCAACTATACCTGAATATCACCAAGCAACTTCCAGATGCATGAAGCATTTCCAGCTAAGCCAGTACAGATTCTTGCTACTTCAGATGCCTCCTACAATAGGGCACATGCATTTTTCAAAAAGACGGTCTCTAAACTGGGGATTGGAGAGACGGATAAATTACTAGAATGTCACCCACCTCTAATAGACAAGCTCCCCATTTGAATGCACCAGAAGCTATACATTCCTTTGACAAATCAAGTAACCCAGAAGCAAGTCCAAAGTGTGCAGCTATATTTTGAGGTGACTTCTGCAAAGCTTGGTGAAATTGCTCAATTCCCTGCAAGCACAAGGCTAGTTAGGGATATACAGAACAGATGTATATAATTAGCACTAAGGGCAAAGGGCAAACCCCGGTGCGCCAAGCGCTCCCCGCCAAGCGGGGGTTGGGAGAGGGAACCATTTGCTAGAGCCTTCCCCTGACAATTGCCAAGAGGCTGTTCGCCAAGGTTCGAACCCGTGACCTTATGGTCACCAAAGGAGCAACTTAACCGTTGCGCCAAGGCTCGCCCTCATATAATTAGCACTGCAGTAAAGATTTGTTCTTCCAATTATTACCAAGTGTAGATATTTTATAAATAGATAATATAGGAATTTGATTCTATCAGAAAAGAATAACAAGAAGAGTAAAATTTTATTTGCCAAAGTAGGCAAAATAAATTAGTAGATGACTCCTACACTGAGTAAACTAAGACTACCAAGACAAATAAATCTAGAAACCAGTGATAGATTTATATGCGAGAACGATACCTTTCTATATGAACCAAGCATCAAGAAGATATTCCCACTTTCGATCAGAGCAAAGACTCTTGTGTCCTCCAACTCAACTGCTCTACCATATGACTGTCAAAATACAGAAAAATTAACCACTAACGAAATTGAAGCTTGGCTGGATGCATAAGTTATAAGAAAGATGTCTTTAGCTTAGACGCAAATATACATTTTTATCAGGAGCAAATAAACTTTTCAACTTCCTAACTAAGATACAAAGATGCTTTGGATATTCACAACGAAGTATTTCATCATGGGAATACGATGGCAACACAAAAAGTAACACGTAAACAATATGTGAATAAAATTTGCATCAGAAATCCAACATGTATACCATATATGCTTCACATTTCTTATCTAAAATATAATAAAAGCTAATGCAGAACTCTCATCTTTAACTCGAGACCAATGCACAAGGTAGATTACTCTTGAAAGGAAGGGCGTGAGATTTATCAACCAAACATCAAACTCCAGTAGACCAGAAAATGAAAACACCAAATGAGAAAAGGGGCATAGGAAGGGAAAAAGAAACTACCTTAATAGCAGCAGTAAACATGCCTAGTCGCTGATAGGCAAGACCCAATGCCTGTCGTTACCAAGAATAAGTATATGAGGAAAAAAAGAAGACGGCAACAGTGGAAGGGAAGGAGGGACTGTTGTTGGTGTGTGAGTGTTTTTTTTGGGGGGAGGGGGGGGCTCAGTCAGAAATACAGACTTCCCACATATCAGCAGAGGTTGGGTAGCCTCGGATAGCATGCTGAAGGCTCTGAACTGCTTCAGACCACTTCTTTTGGTGAACCTGCAACAAATCCATAATGTTGATAAAAATTGCAGCATAACACTTGAATACAAGACAAACGATCATGAAGAAGAAGAAAAGGGACCTGAAGATAACCCAGTCTTCGGAAGGCCCAAAAGGCCCTTGGTGACTTCTCTGAAGCTTCCCTACAGACAGCAATTTCCAAGCTTTCTTTTCCTTCTTTATCCAACAAATCACACATTGATTCCTGCACACAAGTGCATAGACACAAGCAAAAGTTCATAGCACACTTGAGATAATGTTTTAAAGCATTTTTTTCCGAAGAGGCGTCAGAATTGAAGAGTTGAGTAATCCTTATTTAGCCGTCCCAGTTGAGGAGTAGCATTTCAGTTTCCAGAAATAACTATCTTAAATAAAATTAACTATAGTAACCTTCACTTTCCAGCCTAGTTTGAATTCAAATATTTTAAAGGGAAAATCAGAAAATTAGTAGAGCTTCTACCATTTTCTTTATTTCCGTGTTTATTTGAATGTTAATCTTCTATTGGAACAGAGGTTGTCTAAATTTAGGAGTACTAATGTAACGACCCGACCCGAAGCCCGACCCGCTACGCAGGCACCACACACCTCCTCATTTGGGTCAAACACAATCCATCACAGGCCTTCAAAAGTCCAATGAATGATTTGATGCTTATTAGTAGTGTATGGGTCTTCTATATAGCACACTCAACGCCCATATTTTTCCGATGTGCGATGGGGAATATCACAATCTCCCTCACTCAAACCCATCCCGTCCCTGTTAATGTCAATCAATATCCAGATCGTACCCCCCGGGCTAGCTCGCAAGCCTTAAGGTCAGGGTTCTGCTCTGATACCATTTGTAACGACCCGAAGCCCGACCTGCTTCGCAGGCACCACACACTGGCCCACTAAGCACCTACTCATTTGGGTCAACCGCAGCCCATCACAGGTCTCCAAAAGCCCAATGAATGATTTGATGATTAGTAGTAGTGTATGAGTTCTATATAACACACTCAATGCCCATATTTTTTCGATGGGGGATATCACAACTAATTCTGGATATTTTGTTGCTAGGTTAAGGTAACTTCTTTATTAACTCTATAGTCATAAATGTGGTTGGAATATACATGCGGAAGTATAGATTCAAGGATTTCTCCAAGATGGGTAACCAGATAGAAAGGTCTGAGACTAAGAAGTCTTTTACCTGTAAGCGATAAGTTAAATGGTTGTAATAATCTGAACTATTGTATATAAAAGTTGGATTGTGAACCTAGCCAGACTCAACTACAGTCAATCAAAACTATTCTAAGTCGGTTACAACAGGTTACACTTAAGCATTGTTGGTAGCATAAGTACATTAAAACCCTTAATAATCTCACCTAACTTGCTCAAATTTTGGGCATTCATTTTAGGACAAAAATTGAAAATTTGGAAGTTCATTTAGGGATGGAGGGATTCCGTGCCAATGCAATGCAATGCAAAGAATACAGTATAAAGAAGTATTATAAATAGATTGGAACTGGGAAAACACAGAAATAGGAAACTGACCCCAGCATCGGAATCATCTGGAGCAAGGGTAAGTGCTCTCTGGTAACACTTGAGAGCTCTGTGAGAGTCAACAGAAACTCGGGTGTAATAATGACCCAAGTACCTAAAAGCAGCAGCATTGTGGGGGTTGAGCTTCACTGATATCACAAAATGCTCCACTGCTTTTTCTTTCGATTCTTTTGACCTTTCCCACAAAAATAATCCCTGAAAATCGAACCAAGATATCAACTTATCTCATGCCTGAACGAAATAGAAGGGATAGGGGGAATTTGAAAATCTTACGAGGTTGAAGTGGAGCGATGGATCATCTGGGTGCATGTCAACAGCATCTTCTAACTGTCTCAAAACAGAGAAATCGTCGTCGACCGGTTCCTAACAACGAATTCGGTATAATTCAGTGAGCATTAACATAAACAAGGTGGAAAACCAAGGGTGAACAAAATTTGACATTAAAAAGAGAAGAAGAGAAGAGAACCATCCGGGTTGAATTGAATTGGAATTCAATTTGGGACGATAGGGCTTAAACCCTAAAAATCTCAGGCGAGGGGAGATTGGCCTTTGTCTGTGGAGTACTAGGTGATGCTACCCAACACCGACTCGCACGTACCTACGGAAACATGAAAAAGGACGATAATTCTAGGATCTTTTGTTTTGTTCGGGGAAAAATGTTTTTCGAAAAATATTTTTCTCATTTTTCGTTGTTGTTTTGCCCCAGAAAATTCATTTTTATCTTATTTTTCAGAAAATATTTTCATTTTTCGGAAAACATTTTGCCGAAAATCATTTTTCGAAAAATATTTTATGCTAAACAAACAGAGCCCTATTTTCAACAGACACAACTATGATCTCCAATTTTTTCTAAAATAATAATTTTTAAAATAACTTACATTTGAAACTATTTTTCAAAATAATCATATTTTTGAAACTCGCTACATTATATAGCTATTTCAACATTTGACAGTTGAAACTCGCTACACCATGTAATAGCGAGACTCGCTACACCATGTAGTAGTGAATTTAGTACAACATGTATTAAGCGTTTGAATTAATTAAATGTAATTAACAAAGTTAAAGTCTCTACACCATGTATCAATTTCACGCGTACATAGAACTCGCTAAATGGTTTATCGAGTATTCAAAAATCAGATTCTCCTTCCTAGCGACTTACAGTCTGTAAAAAAAAAAAAAAACTAAGTGTGCCGTCGCCGAGTGGAAGGGAGAAGGAGAAATATTGTCATTGTCATTTTTATCAAATTCAAGTTTTTCATACCCCAAATTTCGTAATTGTAAGTTTACATTTAAGTTTTTTCACTTCATTGTGTGTTGATTTTGCTTTGATTTGAGTATTTGTTTACTTGAAAATTAGGTTTATTCAACTCAATTGTTGGTATATTTTGAACTCAATTGTTGGTATAATTTGATTTGAGTTGTTGTACATGTTGATATTGAACTAAATTAGTGTTGTTATTGAACTCAATTGTTGGTATATTTGAACTCAATTGTCGTATTTTTAAAATTTTGGGATTTTGAACTCAATTTGTGGGCTATTTTGAACTCAGTTGTTAGTATATTTGTTATTTTATTTAGAAGTATTTGATATTAATGTTTCAAAGTCTCTATTTTTATATATGCATTTATTTGATATTGGAATGGGGTTTCTTTTGTTGAAACAGATGAATACCTTCATTAATCATTTGCCTATTGATAACTTTGTTTTGACTTCACATGAGGGTCACATAGCTCATTTTATTTGGGCTAAACAGCAGGTTGATAGTCCGCTTTCATTTCATCGTGGTGTCACCTTACCGGATAGATTAGCTTCGAGTATATTGTCGAGATTAGCCGAGAGTGGCTTTAGTGGGGTTCATTATATAGGGAGAATTCAGTACGATTATGGGTTGTGCAAGCATTGATTGAGAGATGACGTCCGGAGACTCATTCATTTCACCTCCCCGTTGGTGAGATGACTATTACCCTAGAGGATATCGGCATGATTTCCCGGTTGCCGATTGATGGGGATGTTGTTACTGATGTTGACATCCCACCACCTCTATACTGGTGGGTAGTATGTCACGATCTTTTAGGGGTTGTCCCATCTCCCGAATATATGGATGGGAGTAGTCTCAATTTAATGTGGATTACGAGTCAATTTTAACATTTTCATGACCTCGCTGATAATACTCCCGAATACATTGGTGATATGTATACATGGGCGTATATCATGCTAGCCTTGGGCTCTACGGTGATGCTTGATCATACGAGCAACAAGGTTAAGTTGTATTATGTGCCACTTATTCGAGAGATTTTGAGGGTCTGGATGTAAAGTTGGGGTAGTCATTCGCTAGCTTTTCTATATCGAGAGCTGTGTAGTACGACTAACCCTCAGACGAGGCAGTGCGGTGGATTTCTCAACATTTTACAGGTATGGTTATCTCATTTTAATATGCATTATGTTGTTAGCTTTAAGTTTGATTTCAAATTATCGGTATTATTTATAGTATTTGATATATATTTTATTGATATAGATTTAGGTTTGGTATACACGCATCATCTTCAATATGAAAAGGAAAATACTCACCAATTTCGCTATCAAAAGTATGAGGACATCTATAAATGACTTCTAAATCATATTGTGACCGATCTAAGCCCATCTTTTTATATAATTTATCAATCAAATCATTGTATCTTCATCGACAATTAGCCCTAATTGCACATTTTGACCCTTTTTAAAAACGAGGACCATCAAATGGTTGTTCCTCATCACCTTCCCAATAGTACATGCAAATGATTGAACCTCCGTTCATCTTTAATCCTATATTACGAAATCAAAGTGTTAAATTCTAATAACAAAATCCTAACATTTATATCTATAATATACTAAAACACAATTTTTTTTTTAATTTATATATCTAAACACAAGTGAAAACAATTATTAATATGATGTTAATTTACCTTGATTCTTGGTATTCAACGATTCTGAAATTAAATGATTTTATGTTTTTTTTAAAGTAAGTATGAGAGGATATGAGAATGTGAATTGATCTGGATCTGCAAACCTTATGTATTGGAATCTGGCCTTTCTAAACTTACTACACCATGTAGCGAGTTTTGTCCACGCATAAACTCGCTACACGGTGTAGCGAATTTGACTTTGTTAATTACAGTTAATTGATTCAAACGCTTAATCCATGTTATACTAAACTCACTACATGGTGTAGCGAGTTTCAACGGTCAAATGTTAAAATCGCTACACCATATATCGAGTTCCAAAAAAGTGGTCATTTTGAAAAATAGTTTCAATGTTGAGTTAATTTGGGAATTATTTTTTTAAAATGGAATTATTTCAGAAAAAAAAATCCCATGATCTCCTTTTCATATCTTACTAGTAATTAGCCCGTGCTTCGCACGGGTTTTTTTAAATTTTCAGCCCTTGTGAGGTATTTTAAGAAACAGAAGGACGGGTGGGTAAATTTACATTTGTTATTTTGAATAAGCGTATAATTCTTCCTGGACGATTTAGGCGTGATATCTTCCTTTCATCTTCCTCTATTGTTTTGATTAATTGCATTAGTTGAGTATGGTGGAGCAATTTAAACCTGATGTTGTGAATCGTCAGTTTTGAATTGGAAGAGACAATGATTTCCATTTCCTAATTTGGGCGGCTGCTAGGTCTGCAATAGTTGGAGGTCAGTCACTGAATTAATATTAGTAGCTTAATTAATGTTTATGCACTCTTGGTTTTATTTGATTTTTCCTTCTTTGCCGATTTAACCTGCTTTCAGTTTCTAAACTCTAGCATAGTTGGAATTAATATCATCGTTAATTTGAAGTATACAGAGGGGTTTTCGCTGGTAAAATGTATGGTCACGACTTTTTGCATATTTGATCGACTATAGCAATAGTTACTTCCCGTCAATTCCAACTGTATCAAAGAATTTCATATTCATTTACTTTTCGATTTTACTCTAGGGCAAAAATACTTCAACGACCAAATAGTTTATCATACTTTGCTTCTGGAAAAAAACTGAAACAAAGATTTAAGTTTTTAGCGTTATCTCTAGTGCAGGCAACATTAATTGATAAAGTAAAAGTTGATAATGTATAAGTTATTAAAATTTCAACTAACATAAATTATTAAAAATTTCTCTATATACAACATTCTTTGTCCAACCTTTAAATTCATCATCATTTTCAAGTGAAAGAATTTTCAAACCACCTGGGTTCTTCACTCGGGAAATGGCAACGTACAATTGGCCATGGCTGAAAACTGGTTGTGGTAAATAGAGGCCAACATTTTCCAAAGTTTGCCCTTGACTCTTGTTAATGGTCATTGCGTAGCATACTCTCACAGGAAATTGTCTTCGTTTTAAAATAAATGGAAGTTTCCCTTCTGCTCCGGTTAATGTTATTCTTGGGATCATCACTCTTTCACCAACATGGGATCCAGATATAATTGTTGCCTCAATTACCCTTTTACCAAGTTGCGTGATAATAAGTCTTGTACCGTTGCACATGCCCTAACTTGGGTTGACATTGCGGAGCAACATAATAGGCACACCAATCTTCAACTACAAGCAGTAGTTGGGAATCCCAGGAAATCTCAAGCTATTAAGAAATTCCACAGGATATAGCATTTCATGATTAAATGTCCCCTCAGAAGATTTATCAATTGTGTCGTAGCTATAGTATTCTTTCATCTCCCCATCAACTAAATTCATGATATATGAATTTATTTCTTCCACCACTTCATTTCTTGGGGTTAGAATAGCTCTATTAGTTAAATACTATGTGTAAAACTTACTTGTCATGAAATCAGGATAAGTTGATTGAAAAATATTTTCAATGGGATTCTCAGTTGGGGCTAAAATGAGTTGTTCTGGAATTTTTATCCACTCAGGTAGGGCTGTAAACGAGTCGAGTTCGAACGAGTTTTTTGTGTTCGAGCTTGAGCTCGTTTTATAGTTATCGAGTTTGAGTTTTTATCGAGTTCGAGTTCGAGTTCAATCGGTGGTTCGAACTCGAGCTCGATCGAGTTCGAGTTGTTCGCGAGCTACTCGCGAGCTTCTCGAGTCGATCTCGATTTCGAGCTTAAACGATCCGAGTTCGAGTTTGATCTTTTTTGGAAACAAATTTTCGAGCTTAACGAGTTTATTTCGAGTTCGAGTTGTTATCGAACTCGAGTTCCAGCGAGTCAAACTCGAGTTTTGGGCCTTTTTTACTGGGCCTTGAATTGTTAGAGTAGGCTTGCCTTGAATTGTTAGAGTCTGGTCTGGTCCGCAGATAACTCTTAAAAAAAATATCATGACAATTCAAATGAAGAAATTTTTGCTAAATTAGCTTAAAAATCAACTTCCTCAATTCATTGAAAAGTAGAAAAAAAAAACTGAGTTTAAATTGGAGGGAGAATTATAAATCATATAGAGCTTGACTTGAGCTGAGCTGAATATTAGTTGACCCGTACTTGGAAGAAGGTGCATTAAACATCCCTACAAAACCAACGAGTCATCCACCATGAATTAGGCATCATCACTAATAATGATTATAACACCAATCACATAAACTCTTAGCAGCATTACAATGAAAACTCATTCAAGCATTTTGTCAAACACAAGTCGTGCATACACAAGTAACACAGCAGAGGATATGCAATTGGTTACTTGAAATTTCATTTCTTCAGACTGCATCATCTTGTGAAATAAATAAAAGTATCAGGTGTGTTTCAATGCAGATGTACCCATAAGAGTTGCATGTTGCTGTCAGGTAAAATTCATAAGATGCAGATGTGGGCACAGACTAATCGTACAACTTACGCAGCTGTAACAACGATTTCAAGTGATGTCAATACAGTATACATGGATGTTACACCATGAACGTGTAACAGAGGAGTAAATTCAAAATAAATAAAGGCAACCTTACAAGTCCCAGCTTTCTGAAGAGACACTTGAAGTTCATCCCAGCAATGTGTGGTATAAACAAACTGACTGAGTATTCAAAAATAACAAACCCCATTGTTTCAAAAGAAAATGCCACATACATTTCATACAGTCAAAATAACAAACCCATTGTTTCAAACTGAGACATAATTGACATATAAATACTGAGTATTCAAAAATAACAAACTGAGTATTCAAAATAACAAACTGAGACATAAACAAACTGACTAACTGAGTATTCAAAATAACAAACCTCATTGTTTCAAAAGAAAATGCCACATGCATTTGAAAGCATGGTACTCTGCTCAAGAGTAGCAAACATTGTTTCAAAACATTTTCCATTGTCCCATACTTGATACTCCCATAGTTATGGCGTAGGGTCATTGGGGAACTGAAATACCTGCTCCTTAATCTTGACCTGTAAAAGAAACACATGACATAACAATTAACACATTAACATTGATAATAAAAATGTGTCAGTCAGGTTTTTACTTGTAAAAGAAACATATGATATATTAATCTATACACTCACATCACTTTTTACTTGTTTTTTCTTTAGTCCATTAGCCTCTCTTGCCCAATCAGCTCCACAAAATAGAACTTGAATTGTTTCAGGTTTCAACGAAGCACGATACGGGTCAATAACCCTACTTCCTGCACTAAAGGTAGACTCCGAGGCGACTGTGGTGATAGGAACAGATAAAATGTTAGAAGCAAGCTGAGACAAACTTCGTATTTAAAGTTATTAGCTTTCCACCACTCCAAAGCATCAAACGCTTGTCCAGGAACATCATTTACAACCCTTTCTTTCAAATAAGTATCCAACTCAGATTCCTTCGGCTCCGTATTTGTTTGTGACATGTGCAAACGAAACTTGAACATCCCAGACGCAGCATTTTGACCCTGGTTTGCTGCTTCATTTGAATGACTGCTATTAGAACTAGAAGATGTAACAACTTGAGATGCCTTCTCTTTTGAATTTGAAACATACTCAGCAAATAATTCTCGCATGGTACTCTGAACCTCATCAATTTTCTTATTTTCTACTCCAACCTCTGTGTACATAACTGGAAAACAATAGTCAATAAGCTTGAACTTGAACCTAGGATCTAAAACAGAAGCAAGAGACATCGTCAGATTACTTCCACCCCAATACTTATCAAACTTTTTGTTCATCTTTTCAGCCATAAGTTTAATTTCATCATCAAGACTCTTCAACTTCTCATTAATAGCTTAGACCCCATTGGGGATAACTTCTTTCTAAAATTGAAATTATCCTTGATAAATGTCAATGCAACATCGTTGTTCTTGGTATTATCAACTGTGATACTTCCAATCTTATCTTGAATGCCCCATTCCCTAAAACAAATCAAAAGCTCTTCACTAATAACAAGACCACTATGGGGAGGAGGAATATTGTATAAATTCAAGACACGTGAATACAAACTCCATGAAGAATCAATCCAGTGTCCAGTAACCACCATGTATCCTAATTTTTGATGGTCTGATGTCCACATGTCAGTAGTAATGCATACCCTATCCACAAGCCTCAACAAATCCATAAGCTTTGCCTTTTCAATTTCATAAAATGAAATACAGTCCTGTTTAACCATTTGACGAGTAATCTTTTGCCAAAATGGGGTAGCAGAACTCATCATCTTGTTAAACATAAGTGAATCTACTAGTGAAAATGGCAACTCATTAATCAATGTAAACTCAGCAACGGTCTTTCTCATCAATGCATGATCATACTTAAATGTCTCCAACTTATTAGATTCGGTACCTGAAGGTGTGAACTGTAATACTTTTTGACTAAGCAATCCATTCTCAGCTTTGCATTTTTTCACATGCCTTCCCAATTGAGTCGTTGAGCTTGTCGAGTACAGCTTGAAAGTTTTCTTGCAAATGTTGCACATAGCTAATCTTTGTTCTCCTTCTTTAACTTTAAGTTTCGTACATATTTTCCATACCTCCGATCTCTTCGATCTCTTTTTGTTTTTAAATTTTTCAAGCCCACTCTCTGTATCTTCTGCTCCATTTCCTAGATTTCCTGTTGAACCATCATCTATTAAATCATTGTCATCTTGGTCAATTTCAATATCATTCATGGCATCATCATCTTGACGGGGTATGCTTCCAATACTTATATTGTTGTCATATTCCTCCATATTCCCTGTTAATGTGCACATTCAAAGAGAAATTTTGAAATTAAAGTTGAGAAATTGAAGAGAGAGAGAAAAGAGGTATGTGGGAAATTAGTTAATTTACATATTGAGCAAAAAAAAGAGGTATGAATTTACAGATTGAGTAAAAAATCCAACAGACCACCCAGAACATGTATCAATGATGAGGAATCAACACTACATATGAAGAAAAAAAGCTTGATAAGGTACCCCTTTCATATCTTAAGCAATCCAGACGCACCAACATAGAAAGTGATTTTGAGATTAGGAGGTCTACCCATCAGAATGCATCACACAACAACCAGATGGCACCAAAAAAATAATATACTAACTGATGGAGTAATTAAAATTTTGAAAAGGGAAACCCTAGCATCTAGCAACCAGAAAAAAAAACCATCATCGTAGAAAGAAGAAAGGAAATAGTGAAATACCGAGTGAGAGGGCCGGAAAGAGCGCCGACAATGGGAGCGCCGGAGAGAGCGGTGGGGAGAGATGACGACGGGCCGACGACACAAAAGATGGGAAGTTGAAAGAGTGAAATGTCAAATGAGAGTGAAATCGTGGAACTGGAAATGGAGGAGACTAGGTCTAGGAGTCTTTTGGTATTTCTCTTGCCTTTCAAAATCAGATTTGGAAATGGAGGAGTCTTTTGGTTTTCATTTTTTTTTCAATTTTTTTATATACCTTTTTGTAAAAAAAAAATCACTAATTAACAAAGTCTAAAATATTATTTCCTAGTGAATAAAAAATAAAAATAAATAAATAAATAAATAAATATAGGGTTTAGCGGTATAAAGTATATGATTTAGGGTTTAGGGGTTGGAGTATAAGTATATGATATTTGAGATTTAGGGTTTAGGGGTATAAGTATATATGATTTAGGGTTTAGGGGTTGGGGTATAAGTATATATGATTTAGGGTTTAGGTGGTGGTAGTAATGGTGGTAGTGTGGTAGTAGTGGTAGTAGTGGTAGTAGTAGTGGTGGTGATAGTGGTGATAGTGGTAATAGTAGTAATGGTGGTGGTAGTGGTGGTAGTAGTAGTGGTAGTAGTAATAGTAGGGGTAGTAGTGGTAGTAGTGGTAGTAGTAGTGGTGGTGGTAGTGGTGGTAGTGGTAGTAGTAGTGGTGGTGGTAGTGGTGATAGTAGTGGTGGTAGTAGTAATAGTAGGGGTAGTAGTGGTAGTAGTAGTGGTGGTGATAGTGGTGGTGGTAGTGGTGGTAGTGGTAGTAGTAGTAGTGGTGGTGGTAGTGGTGATAGTAGTGGTGGTAGTAGCAATAGTAGGGGTAGTAGTGGTAGTAGTGGTAGTAATAGTGGTGGTGGTAGTGGTGGTAGTGGTGGTGATAGTGGTGGTAGTAGTGGTGGTAGTAGTAGTAGTGGTGGTGATAATGGTGGTGGTAGTGATAGTGGTGGTAGTAGTGGTGGTAGTGGTAGTAGTAGTAGTGGTGGTGGTAGTGGTGGTAGTAGTGGTAGTGGTGGTGGTAGTAGTGGTAGTAGTAGTAGTGGTGGTGGTAGTGGTGATAGTAGTGGTGGTAGTGGTAGTGGTGATAGTAGTGGTGGTAGTAGTAATAGTAGGGGTAGTAGTGGTAGTAGTAGTGGTGGTGGTAGTGGTGGTAGTGGTAGTAGTAGTAGTGGTGGTGGTAGTGGTGATAGTAGTGGTGGTAGTAGTAATAGTAGGGGTAGTAGTGGTAGTAGTGGTGGTGATGGTAGTGGTGGTAGTGGTGGTAGTAGTAGTAGTGGTGGTAGTAGTGGTGGTAGTGATGGTAGTAGTGGTGGGTGGTGGTAGTAGTAATTGTAGTGGTTGTGGTAGTGGTAGCGGTAGTAGTGGTAGTAGAGGTTTTCTTTATCCAAAAATAAAATAAAAATTGTATTAAAATTAAAGGGTATTGTCCGTCCTTCTTTTCTTTAATACGGAGTATACTTTAATTTGTTTAGTTTTCTTCTAACTTTTTTTATATAACTTTTTGAAAAAACTTTCCCAACTAAAAAAAGTCCAAAACAGTTTTCTTTATCCAAAAAACTATAATATATATATATAAATATATATATATATATATATATATATATATATATATATATATATATATATATATATATATATATACAGAATGTATCATATACGGACTAGTCCGTACGGTTTTTTGTGAACGCAGCAATACGGCAAAAGCGGACAATTTACAATCTCAATTTTGAACAGGGAGGTACAATTTGTAAACGAACTTGGCAAATTTTCCATAATCTCCCAAAAATTATCAGTTTCCATAATCTCCCAAAGTTGCTAGACTTTTCTCTGGCAAAAATCTCATTGTTGAAGTTAGAGATAAATGCCGGAGGCTCCATAATCTCCCAAAGTTGAAGGGTAAACACTGAGGTTTTGCACAAAAAGAGAGATCAAGTGTTTGCAAATTGACTAAGTTACATATTAAGTCAGGTCGAGCTATGATGGAATGGTTTTTCGCCAGACCAATGTACCTTAATTGCTTCAACATACCAACTGAATCAGGTAATTCTTGAAACTCAAGAGTCACCCAAGTCCAAGACCCTTGAGCATTTGAAAGTTCTAAAGAGATTGTCAAGAACCGCCTTGCTAATATATCCATCTTTGTACTCCAAAGTAAACGATCTCAGCTTCTCTAGAGAGATTGTCAAGAACCGCCTTGCTAATATGTCAATTCCCTCCACAAATCTCCCCTTCTTCAAATCAATCACCATTCAATCCATACCCACAAATCCCTCCCCAATTCCCTCCGCTTCCCTCCAAAACTCCAAGAAATCATCAACCTCTTTCAATCTGTTCAAGAACCTAAAGCCAATTACCAACAATTGTTATTCTACGCCCAGAAGCTTCCGCCGCTCGATCCCCAACAACTGAGAACAAGGTTCAGGGTTGCGTTTCTCAGGTCTGGGTTAGGGCTTACTTCGATTCCGACAAGAAAAATGTAATCTTTGAAGCCGACTCTGATGCTCAGCTCGCTAAAGGACTCGCTGCTTTGCTTGTTCAAGGTCTTTCCGGCCGACCAATTGAGGAAATTCAGCGGGTTTTGCCTGATTTCGTGGTGTTGTTAGGGCTGCAGCAGAGTTTGTCGGCTTCTAGAAATAATGGGGTTCTTGAATATGTTGAATTTGATGAAGAGGAAGGCTTTGATGTTGGGTATTGAAGCTGAAAAAGGACTTGATAAAGAAACATAATCGAAAAAAGATGTAATGACAACCAATTCAATATCGGAAAAAGATAATGGAATTGGAGATTTCAAGGTTGATTCAAGTACTGAGGAAAGTGTCCATGAAAAACCGAATTGTCTTGGGGAGCAGGGGGGAGAGAATAAGGGAGATTTTGTGGAGGGAACTCCGGCCAGTCGAATTGGAAGTTAATGAGATTAGGGGCAGTAATGGGGAGACTTATTTTAATTTGAAAGTGGTTTCAAAGTGGAGAAAGAAGAGAAGAAAGAAGAAAGAGCAGGGCCATAGAAAGAGAAACTAATTTGAGAGAGAGTCTATTGCTATTGCCGTATTGCTGCGTTCATAAAAAACCGTACGGACTAGTCTGTATATGATACATTCTGTGTGTGTATATATATATATATATATATATATATATATATATATATGTGTGTGTGTGTGTGTGTGTGTGTGTGTGTGTGTGTGTGTGTGTGTGTGTGTATGAAAACAAAGTGTATAAAATAAAAAATCAAGTTACTGACGAGCTTCACGAGTCGAGTTCGAGTTCGAGCTGATAACAAACAATGAAAAATTCGAGCTTTTATCGAGTTTACCGAGTCGAGCTCGAGTTCGAAACGAGCTTTGTCGAGCTCACGAGTCGAGCCTGTTCGACTCGAAAATTTCACGAGCTAAAATTCTTGTTCGAGCTCGAGCTTCAACTCGAGCTCATTCGAGTCGAGCTCGAGTCGAGTTTGAGCAACTCGGTTTGCGTAATAGCCCTACACTCAGGCTCATCAGCATCTCCCCTAGTTTTATAATATTCACGGCCTTCCCCAACTCGAAGAGTCCAGATTGAAAACTCTACCAGGTCCATTCCGTTGTCTCTATGTTGCATGTTAGGACTTTGTAAGCGCATATTCTGTGTGAGCACACATAATTCGCAATAATTCCATAGGTAAGAACTATTTAGCAAAACTGACACAATATCACCTCGAGTACCTCCCGAAATAACAAGCAGTATTTGCCCGAAGTCACCACCCATTAAAATAGTTTTTCCACCAAACGGTTTTTCACTGTCAAAGGTATTCGTGCCTCTCAAAATATCCTTCAATGTCTTGTCAACAGCCTCAAAAGCATACTTTGAATCCATAGGAGCCTCATCCCATATGATTAAAGCTGCTTTTTGGATGAGTGAGGCGAGTTGTGTGTTTTGCTTTATTGAACACGTTGAGTCAGAATCCACATTTAAAGGTATACGAAATCTACTGTGAGCTGTACGGCCTCCAGGAAGTAATAATGCCGCTATATCTGTTAGCATACATTTAAAAAATGTGAGTCTATTGCAGGTGTAAAACAACCTTAAATACAATATTTGTTGTGTTTTCTTTTACAATAATAAAAATTAAATAATTCCAAAATACCTAAAAATGCAACTGCGAGTACAATCTTCGACTCTGCTCTGACCTTGTTAATAATGGCAGTATGCAAATATGTTTTCCCCGGGCCTCCATACCCGTACAAAAAAAAAATATTTTTCCTTCCTGCTTTTCAACTGCTGCCACAACTTTCTCATACACATTTAATTGTTATGCATTAAGAGAAGCATGCAAACTTCTATGTTCCTCACTTAAACGTTCTGTATCATAGCTCTGCTCTTCCATAATAAGTCTATTCTTCAATTGATCTAGCAGTTGTTTATCTGGCAACGGCATCCCCTGTATATCTTCTAGAGATCTGCCATTTTTTAATAAGATTTTTTGTAATTCTGTAAGAGTCAAATTCTTGATTTCATCTTCATTTAGTGATAAAGAAGGCATTCTCAAAATAATTCTCCTCATGTGTAAAATATCATCACAAATCTTGTGTCAATTGGATTCCCAAAATTTATATGCATCAGATACATCACAAAAAAGAATTATTGTTAGGAATAAATCCCTGAGTTGTTGGCCACTTGCCCAATGCATTGCCTCCTCTATGGCTTCATGCCATTCACCATCGCCCTCCAAGAGTCCACGGGCATAACATGCCATTATCATTGTTGGATAGGTGACACCATTAAACTTCTTGATGTCCTCCTAATTTTCACATCCCTTTACAATGTTTAAAAGTAGTCTTAAATAGTACCTTTCGCCTGAACTTAGATGGGCATAAATAAGTCGGCCTATGCTTTTGCCAGACTCTCAGCGTTTCCACATCAGCGTTCCCTTTTTCCACACGTATTTCATAGGAAATTCAGCATACGTTAGTAACCTTGCAGCCTCATCAACTTTATTTGCCTCCATCCATTCTGTAAACATTGTTTTCCTAGCTTTTTCGGTATTAACAACCCGAGGAAGAGGATCATGATCATTAAAAATCAATAATTGCTCACCTTCCAAATGGTAACACAATCTTTCGACTGCAAGTTTCCTGCAATGTATGGGGAATTCAAAAATTCTCCATACGGCTTCACACGTTGAGATGTAGCGACAATCAATAAATGTCTTGATTTCATCATTTTCGTCTGATTGTCTCCCATTATTATTAGCTCTTTCATGACTCGAATTCGCAATGGCAATTGTACTTCTATCAGGGCCTTTGGTGACATATTTATACAGATACTTAATTGTTGTGGACTTGTTGCAAGCTTCCACATTTACATGACTTTGATATTTGACCAGCAAGTATCTGTTATACGGGACTACAAACCTGTTGTCTAATTTCACACCATTCTTTTCAACTGTAATTTTCTGGTCTCTTCTTTTATACACGCAATAGCCATTCTCATCCACAATAGTATGGCTCTCATATGATTTTGGGAATTTCTTCGAGCAAATCCCTGTTTAAAAGTAATTTTTTTTAATGACATGAGTTATAAAGTTTAAAAATGTTATTAAGAATGTGTTAACCATCAACCATGCAGGGCGAAGCTGAATTTGCACATCCACAAGGTCCATGAATCATAAATTGGAAGACTGCATCGTAGTCGACAGGGTCTACTGATGGATCAGGTATTTCTGCCGATATGACTAAGTCAACCTGTTCATTTGTATGTAATTTTGCAGTTTTATTGACCCAGAATATGATGTGTGCATGTGGCAATCCCCTCTTTTGAAATTCAATGGTGTACAACAATATATATAAAAATAAAAGAAAGAATTAAAAATTTTTAATGTCAAAATACTATTAGCATATAATGTAAGAGATTTAGTACATACCATCTTCGACTTTGCCAAAAATTTCATTGTCGACAATATTATGAATCATCTCATCCAGCTTTAGTTTGAAAACTCTTGATTCGATGTCTGGTCTATTCTCTGGTTTCTGCCCCCCCCCTAAATCATTCAACAAATCTTTTATTTCCTTCCAATTGGGATTAGCTGTGAAAGTAATAAATAAATCTGGATTCCCATGGACTCTGCATATTGCCATTGCGTCCTGATAATTCTGGACCATGTATCTTGGACTCCCTGTGAAGGACGATTGCAAAATAGTACGCATTCCTACATTTCGATAGTCTGAATCTCCATTTTGGATTGCGTCATAAGCATTTCTGTATAGTTCAATACGTAGATTGGCTTGATTCTTACGTAGGAAACGTAATCTTTGTTGTTCAAGCTGTGTATAGCTATCAACAATGTATTGCTGAAATAGTCTTCCCGAAAGCTGCAAAGTCAGCCCCTCATTATTTCGTTGCTGCAATACGTAGGCATAGTATTTCCTGGTGGTAACATTTTTTCTTTTTGTCTTCCTAGAACCTGTGTTCCTCACATAAGGAATATTCAGGTGGAAACCATCTTCGCCAAAAGGGAATAGTAGCGGATATTGCAAAGCCATGAACAATGGGTGGAGATCGCTTATTCTTTGTAGCACACTATCATTACTTTGAATAATCAAATCTCTTTCTCCATTTGTGGTGGCCATGTCCTCAACTATTAACATAGCAATTTCTGATGCAGTAGGGGCTGAATATAGCCGTTGTGTATTTGCCCTTTTTTTTTTACCAATTTTATGGCGAAATTCCCTACTGCATGCTCCTTATACCAATTCCTTGCACTCCTAAATATCTTGACCAACTCATTATGCGTGTTTAACATCTCAATCAACTTCTTAATAATCTCTGGGCTTAATTCTTCGTTACGATCTCCTCTATTCACTGCATTCAATCTATTCTGAATTTCATTCTCTGTATCATATACATATAATTGAAGAAAACTTGCAGCAGATCCATCCGTTGGCAACATAGAACCAATTCTATGGTAATTTTGACCACTTATTTTATAAACATAGAATGAGCCATTATTGTTGATAGAGGAATCAACTTTTGCGCCTATTGATGTCATTGAGAACATGGAGTTGTACGCTCGAATATTCTCTTGAAACTTGTCGGATGTAATGCCCATGGTTCCATCTAACAATGACTTCAATGGCTCATGTGCTTCCTTTATACGGTCAAGTATAACTTTCCCATTCTTACAACATAAAGAGTAAATTGGATAGTTTTTGTTTGAATTTTTTTAACACGCTCTTGTCTCCAAAAAATAGCTCCACAGTATTTGCACGTAAATTCAGGGAGACCATAGTAAGAAATTTTGACCCAGTATTTATCTGTGATAGCGTGAAAATTAAAATGAGGAATTGATATCAAAAATGAAATTATAAATCATCGAATTTCAACAGTGTTTATATTTGCTACCTTGGGCATATACATTACGCCTTCTCTTTGGAGTAATGACTTTATTATTTTCTCCTGCGGATTGTTGTGCAGCTGCAGCATTCAGATCTCGCATTTTTTTTCCTCTCCTCTCTTCTTTGCTTTGTATACCTGCGTCGCATTTTATCTAGTAGCAAGTACAATATATGTTACAATACATTCTGAATCTCAAATGACATTAGGACACTTAAAAGGACTATTCAACGATAACCTGATGCATGCATGTTGTAAGATGTTGACCCTTGTGTGAAGATGTTCTCCTAGATAAATAGTGTGTTTTTTTGTTATTTAGATGAACGACCTGCCAGATCAATGCGAAGATGAACATAATATAATGTTACACGATTGCTAATTTAATGTCTTCTAATTCCAGGTCCTTGGCTTATGAGATTGCCAGAAGGTGCCATTGAGACATGAAGGGGAAACATATTTTCCCCAGCAAAATTATGAAATAAGTAATTACATGTGTTATGTTTGTGACTAACCTGTAGGATGTGTTCTATGTTCAATGTTTATTGGTCTTTCTCCTCTTCTTTTGGCTCTCAAATTAGATAGAGCCCTCGCACGATTGATTCTAGCTTCATCCTTTGACACATTCGCTATTGTGGGGAAAAAATGAGCTAGAGAAAAAATGAAAAAGCTATACAATTAAACGTAGGAATTCTTAAGAAAGCAGTTAAACACCATAAACAGTTGATTATTTTCTGACAGCACTAACTTATTCTTTTCTTTTTGTAGATGCAAACCTTATGAGGTTAAGATCAGAGAACAACAAATAAGCAAAGAAAAATATGTTCTATTTAGCATCACAATGGAATAAGTAAGTACATATATAAATTTACAAATTACCTACACCTTCTATTCTATCTTGAATGTGTATTACTCTTTCTCCTCTCCTTTTGGCTCTCAAATTAGACATTGCCCTGGCACGATTCATTCTATCTTCATCCTTTGATATCGGTGCTTTAGCAAGCGAAATAAAGTTTCAAAAACATGGAAATTTTAGAGAAATCAAAATATAGGAGATATACAGGAAAAGATGAGATTGCATAGTCTGAATGAGTACCTATCTCAAGTTCCTCAATTTTATCTTCTTTCCGAGCATGCTTCCTACCCATCTTACTTCTTTGGAAAAAACATAATGTCCCAGACTGAATTCACTTGTGAAGATAAATTTTGGGAACATCTCCCTTTCCTAGAGGAAAAATGCCTTTAGAACTTCACTGTCAATTAACTAAATATCATGATAAATTATGTAGCCCACATGCATGTTTCAATGAATGACCTTTCATTATTCAGCTGGAATACGAAGGGAATATTAATTACCACTGATGGAGAACATTTTTAATATTTTTTTCCTTTTTATTACATGTTGGGAGACCTCTAATGTGTTAGATTATTCCAGGGTGGAATATTGACCAAAATTTTTATTAGAAATAAATTGGCAAGATATTTCAGTTATAAAAAAAATCATTTTATTTGTACACACATTGTAGACTAATTAACGTTAGAGGTTGGCGACATGGGCAGACTGGCTGAGGTTGTCCGTGCGGTTGTGTTGCAGTCGATTGCATGGTCAGGCATGGGTGCTGTTGATGGCTGGCTGTGGTTTGGGCATCAGGGTGGCGACCGCGCGGTTGGGGTGTGTGTCAGTGCGGTTGGGGGGCATTTGGGCTTGATGTTTAAAGGAGAAAGCAGCCTCACAGCCCATACCAGACGCCGGGCTGTATTGCTTCCATTAGGATTTGCTTTGGTTTGCTTTAGGTTTTAAAATCCTTTTGGATCTTGGTTTTAGAGAAGGGATATTTTCCCTCTCATCTTTGTAATTTTTATTATTCAATAATAAAATTCTCAGGTGCCGGCCTGGTTCTCGAAAAAAAAATCCAGCTTTTTTTTTTGTTTGGAAATGTTTTTTGGTTACATATTTGATTTTTTACTGTATTCTTAAACTTAACAGGGGTAAAACATTCTTCCTACCAATCATGATTACTTGGAGGTGAGTAGATAGACATCACAGAAATATCATATTTATTTAAAATCATTTGAAAGGTAAATCATCTGATGAGCACAAAGCACATCCATTAAATTCAAAAAGCAAACTCAAAATTATCCAAATTCGTTGTAGAAATCTAAGCCAACAAAAGGGCTTTTATTACAAACTCTTAGCCCATTAGAAAACCTAGGAAATAGACATATTAAAAATTTAAAAATTCAATGATCTTCTTGTTTTTTTGCCAGACCCCCCCACGATGCTCATCTTCTTCCTCAACTTCATCTTCCATAGACTTCTGGCCATAACTACTTTCCTTATCACTGCAAAAAGTGAAGTCTTAATTAAAACATGAAAGTCAGAGGAACAAATACAACAATTTAAACTTTCAAACCTTTTTTTTCCACTAATCTTCTCTCATACGTCTGTGGAGTTTTACCCCTAGTCAAAACTAACTCATTTTGCTGATCAGCCGCCTGAACCTGAGTTAATTCAGTTGTATGAAGTTACATAATGAACACTTAAAAGCAATCACAACGAATTTCAAATCTTAATACATAGAAATCCACCTGTATCATAGTAGTATCACGAATTTCATTTTCGGTAAGCAATTTTTTACAGTGAAATTCTCATTCATTGTACCCCAACTTTTCTCATTAAGTTGCAGCTGGATTATATGGCATTTACCAATAATTTTCCTTATTTGCCTATGCATAGGTTCTGCATAACCCTCCTGCACCGTTGAACATGTATTACTCGATTAAAGCTACTGGTATAATGAAAGCATTTAGTAAAGAAAATATGGACAACATGTATAAAATACCTCGATAACCATCTGATTCAAGTTATAAGCCTTCATTTTTATGAGCTTCTCGCCTTCACGATCGAACAAAACACAATTAAGGGAATCTGTCCCATCATGTAGTTCGACCTCTAACCGATACCTTTTATAAGAACAAAAGATATTTTAGTAAGTTTTTAAAAAATCCTAATAAGTCAATTGTTTAAGAACAGGCAGTAGAGATTACTTGATGTTTGGATAGAGTACATCCTTCTTGCACTCTTCACAATGTAACTTCCCCTGATTTAGATGCACCTTCTTGTTACAATCTGGGCAAGAGTTGTATTTCCAACCATTGACCTCATCTATACGTGAGACACTCCCATAAACATATATTGGAGTTTTTTGGGATTCCAAATGAGAAATTAACATTACTTTTCAACTTAATAGATATAAGAAAGTTGGCAGAGAGTAGAGATTATCGCAATGATTTATTAGAAATTCAGAATTACCATATCATCATGGTCAATAAGCATTTCCTTAACTTCCCAAATGAGTTTTTTATGCTTTTGATACTGTTCCTTTGTCACAATATTCGAGGTAAGCGCAATTTTCCCTACCCCTTTATCTTGGTCATCTGGACCAACTCTGTGAATGTGTATAAAGGAATTTTCAACAAATCATAGGCAGTCTAGGAAAGAGTGTAATTAGAAAACAGGGCAATATACCACTTACATTTTTAAAAACTCCTGTATTTCTGGAATTGAATTGTCATTATAAAATTTCGTTGCACTACTCGATGATATCCCTAAGCTACCTGTAATTTCAAAAAAGTTAAACATATTCTAGATGGTAATGAATAGAGGTTAAGCATGTTTCAATAAAATTTAACATTGGGAAAAAGTTAAATACCATTAAACTCAGTCTTTGCTATAGTTGAAGTAATAAGCCAAACTCGTTGCCGATTATGCACTAGGCCTTTTGCCATGGAGATGGTCTCATTACCCCAAAGTGTGATTATGATCTTATCGCCACTGTTCATTTTTTTAATAATAACTTTATACTCTTGAACAGATAGGGATTAAAGAGGTACTGTATATAGAAAAGAGAACATACCTAGTGTCCTTCAGATCAACATACTGCATTGAGATGGCCTTAAAGTTACTTATACGTTCCCCAACTTCTGAAACACCTACCACCAATCCTATGACATCTGCAAATGGAGGAAAATTATACAAATTTTTCAATGAGAAAGCAAAGGAAATATTACAAATATAAAATAGAAACGCACCACAAAGATTTTTTTTATTATCACTTGTGCTTAGTAGCATATTAAATGGAACCACATGGAAGATATGCCTGGGAATAGGAGGTTGTTTCCTGACAATCTCCTCCACATATGTGGATGGATCAAGTAGAATATAGTAATCTCTATACACGACTCGAAACTCAGGTTTCCTGTAGTCGATAGTGAAATTCTTTATGCTGTAAAAGCTACCTTCGACAAACAATCCTTCAAAATCTGGAATAAATCTGCTCCTTACAGTACACTGTATGGATTGTTCCTATTGGAATAGTGGCAATAAAATTTTGGTCAGATGCATTGGATTTAACAGATAAAAGTATGTAAATATTTTTTTATCATGATCATACTGACCTTCTCATCATTTGCAATGAAGTCCATACTGATTACTTCTCTCTCTTTCTTAGTGTTGTAGGATTTCCAAATACGATCAATGCGAGCCACGAATCTCTTATCATATCTTCCTTTCTGGAATCGATCAATGCATAGTACTTGTGAAGCCATTAAAGATTGTTTTCTGGAGAAGATTAGTCAAGGTAATTGTAATTGATATATGAAACTAACCCCAGAGTGAATGTAGAGACGATATAAATAGCAAGAAACTTTCAAGAAGTTCAATTAAACAGTCATAATACATCAGTTATAAATAAAATAACAGGTTCAGCTGAAGGGGAAAATAGGAGGCTAAGCAGATGAATAGTTGTGGAAGTTCAATATGTGAAAGGTCTTCCAAGCAGATGAATAGTTGTGGCAGTTCAATATGTGAAAGGTCTTCCAACTTCATGTTGTTAATTAATGATGAAAGAATTTCAACTGCCAGACACTACCTACTCACTTCAACAAATAAATTTACCTCTTTAAGATGTTCACTTATACTTTTTACCTAGTATATGTGATAATATTTATAAAGTTTACTCATGAAGATTTATAAATACATGTAATAATGTATACCTTATTCATTGTATTGTAATGGCTATAAGTAACTGTACATTTTCTTATTGACTGGCATATATTCCTAATTTTAATGTCCCAAACACTGAACAATGTACATGTACTTATACATTGTATCTACTATTTATGGTATTAATCAATGAAGTCTTATAACTCACATAGTACCATTCCTCTTACGCTAACTAAGTAAATTAGACCAGGTAGCTGAATGCAGAAAGACATACCCCTCCAACCCATTCGCTGACATGGCAAGCCTAGAGGCAAGTTTTACCCATTTTTTGCTGAGGTGTCATTCCTATATTCTCTTTGGCCTACTTTAATATACTATAAGTATGAATTTGAAAATTTAGTATATCTTCCTCCAAATAATATTATCCATTTTACAAAAAATTTAACCCAAAATAAATATCCATTTAAGAAACTTATCACTCTGCCTCAAATTAAATAATTTTTTTGTTCAAATATAAATAGACTTTTGAAACTTTTCCTTAAAAAATTATGTCCCTAAATAATTTTTTTACTATTTTTTCATATTTTATTATATATTTGCAAAACTAAAAGTTTAAAAATGAATAGCAATATATTAATGATTTTTTGCTACTAAAATTCAATATTTTCAAAATGAACTTTAAATTTAAAATGATCATTCATTTTGAAACAGAGAAGGTACTAAATTATTTCTCATCAAACAAGAAATCTCTCTATCTATAAAAGCAAAATCGTGTGAACGGAATAAAAGTGATGGGCCAAGTACAACACGTTGGCCCCATGACCAAGTCAGCTCAATGGTCTGTCAAACAAAGTAGTCCTATTAAGCAACCCCAATTCTACCAACTCATCAATAGAAATTAGTCGACCAAGCTTATTGTCTGACCTTTTTTTGTCCCGACCTAGCTTCGTCTGACACCCAATCCACTCCTTGTGCAATCTCTGCTTAACCAATGCACGAATTCAGGTCGATCTCGACCAAGCAACACGTGCGTCTACCCACATCGTCATTTGTAACCACCTTCTACATTCTCAGAGACAATTACGCCAACGTTATATCCGTGATTTATGGGATTCATAAACATCCCATATCACCAATATATATACCAGACCACATCCTACGTGAAAAGGTAATATCATATTGGCTATTTTGAGATTACGTTATTTCCATACAGTTCATACAACTTTATAACTATATATCTCATCATCACGCCGGAGAGTCTTAGCCGGAGACCATCCCGGCAATTCGTTTGTTCGTGGTTTCTGGTCCTAGTCGATGAAGATCAACGTATTGCTGGACTAAGGCTGATATAGATCGATTCCTGCATCATCATGGTGAAATATGTTTTCCCGCTCGAAAACGCCATTGTCAATCATAAGGACAATATAGACATTTACACGGATGGTATTATTACAAATTTGTTTTCTTTAACAAGGAGCTACAAACCCTCCGCATCTTCTCGCTTGACAAGTGTTGCCCGATAAATGACACGTATTGTGTTGAATGTAGTGTATTTCCAATTTTTTGGCAGGTGTTAGTGCATTTAAAATTAAAATTTTATATAAACAAATAAATACACACAAGCACAATCAACTTTATGTAGAGAAATAGAGCGAGGTTTTGAGGAAGAACGATGGATAGAACGGGAGAGAAATAGGGAGAGGTAGAGAGCTAGAAGATAGAAGAAGCAACATTTGATTGAGGTTAATTTGGCGGCAGCGACGTAGTTGAAGATTCTTAGGGTAACCTTTGATTGAGGTTAATTTGGCTGCATCGGCATAGTAGAAGGTTTTTAGGGTGATCGGCGATGCTGAAGTTTTGCCCTACGATTTTTGGGGTGGAATGAACCAGTTGAGGAAGTGGGTTTGGAGAGAGGATCGATGAGTAAAATTATAGAGGTGAATGATTTGCATATCCGATGGATGTTGAGGAGCCAATGTTGTCGGGTAAGAGAGGGATCGTAGAGAGGGATAGTTGTGTTGTGTGTGTGTGTTTTATTTAGGGTCCGCTCCCGAGTTTTGTTTATGGAGGAAAGGGAAGTAAATGGGAGAAAATGGAGGCCTCATTTCCCTCCCCTCCAATCCCCCACATTTTGGGGGATTGGAGGGGAGGTTTCATTTCCCCCATTTCCTTCCCTTTCCTCCCTTAAAAAAAATCCCAGGAGCACACCAAGGGAGGAAATCATCTTCATTTCCTCCAATTTCCTTCCCTCTCCTCCATAAACAAAATTCGGGAGCGGACCCTTAGGGAGAGAGTGATTGTGTATAATTATAGAGAGATAAAGAAGTGGGCTGGAATAAAGTTGTTATAAGGGCAACTCCAATGGTATCAAAATTAAATTATTTATAGTTAGAAACTTTATTAATATTTTTAATATGATAAATAATTTCTAGTTATGATCATTATTTTAATAAATTATTTTTAATTAAAATATTGATTTTATAAATAATTATATAAAAAATCAAATAAATTATAAATCAAAATAAAATTATTATAATTTCAAAATATTTATTTTTTATTTTTTAAAATTAAAATTAAAATATTATTTATTAGCATCTTCAATAATTGGATGGAGGGAATATAGACAATATTTATAGAAGAAAAAAAAAACAGTCAAAAAATGATAAAAGCAGTCGAAAAATAAGGGTTGGTTGGTTAATGTATTAATTCATTGGATAGGGAAATTATAGAAGTGACAAGACTTGGTGGAAGGGGGGACTTTAAAAAATTGGTAATTTCCATTTTTTTTTTAATATTCTACGGAGGAAGTACTTTAAAAAATTATTTACGAGCCATGAATTTAACTAAAAAAAAATCTTCAATTAATTGCCTTAGGACCTAAATTTACTACTCGGATTCTAAGTCAATCCGCTTAATAAAAAAAAGAAAAGGATTAGAAGAGTTTATTTATTTCAATTGTGTTTTTTTTATTGAGATTAAGGAAATAACTTCCTCTTAGCCCGGGTATAAAGAGGGGCTAGGATTTAAAGTTGGAGAGTTGATCGGACGGCTGTGAGCATCTTAACCTCCACGTTCTTTCCATATCCTCGGACGTTCACGACAGTAATTCCTCTCTCTCTCTCTCTCTACCTCTCTCTGCGTTTCTTAAAAACCAAAATATAGCATATGGAATTTCTAAAAAAATATCCTAAATAGTTAAGTTCTTCATTTTTATTTATTGTTTTTGATGATTCCGTTTGATTAGAGTATGCATTTTTAAATTTTGCTTTGATTCAATTGAGAACCATGAAATTGGAATTGCATACTTCCTGCTCTTATATAACTTTAATTAGGGTTTCATTAGTAGAAAATTTTCTTTTTGGTGGATCTAATCCTGGGATTTTTAGCTTTAATTTCCTACATCTCACAGCTTCTTGGGTCTTTCCCAATTTCAAATCTTAAGGGTATGTTTGGCTACTCAATTTCAAGCTTTGGATTTGTAATTGAAAGAAATCTACGGAGTTAATTTGTTACCTTCAATCCCAAATCCAAAGTTTGGAGTTGGAGTTGCCTAACACACTCGAAATTGGTTTCTGAATATCCCTCCTCCGTTTATCTCAGAATTGCATCTTTAGACTTTCTTGCTTTCTAACTGTTTGATAAATTTTCCATTTGACAGAAGCACCAGAAAACTAAGGAGAAGCCTGCTGCGGGTTCTATCAACAAAGGTATTTTCTCTACCATCTCAATTTACACTACTTTTCTTTTGCCTATACCTTTGTAATTTAAAGCAAAGATTTGATGTGTTCTTCCTTTGTTCAGACGCGGTGCTTGAGCGAGTAGCGATAGAGAAGAAGGATGCACTGGTCAGAGCTTGAGAAGAAAGCGAGAAGTCAAAAGCAGAAAACAAGTAAGAACTTTCTTTAACCTGTGGTTGTAAGATCTCCCATGTGCTACTATCTTTTTCACTCTAATCCAACATTTTTGATTTTCAATATCTATAAATTATCTTCAAACCCAAATGAAATAAACTTACATGTAATGAATTTGTTAATAGAGCTGAGAAGAAGCTATCTGAAATCACATCGTGGGAGAACAGCGAGAAAGCATCCATAGAATCGGAGATTAGGAAAATAGAGGTAACAGCTTTAGATCAAGTTTTTATTTATTTATTTATTTATTTATTTATTTATTTATTTATTCACATATATATATGTGTGTGTTTTCATCCTCACTTGATGGATTATTTGAGCTCTAATGACGTATTTGGATGTGAGCAGGAGAACTAGAGAAGAAGAAGGCCGGATATGTGGAAAAAATGAAGAACAAAGTAGCAATTATCCACAATTGGTAGTTCATTACTTTCCAGGTATTCCACTTCTCCATCAACGCCTATGATGATGGCATGGGTTACTGGATATTGAAGTGGGTTCTAATAATCTAGGGTTTCAGCTAATTTGCAGACCCAGGGCATTTCGCTCAAGGGGTTTCTTTTAAACAACATGCTAAATCATCAGCACTTCCACCAATGCCCGCAAGGAAATCGAATGGACCTTCTGGGAGGGTTGAGACTGAAGAAGAGAGGAGTTTGCGAAAGAAAAGAGAATTTGAGAAGCAAAGGCAAAAAGAGAAACATCGGCAACAGTTGAAGGATTCCCAGAATAAAGTGCTCCATCTTTCTCTTACCCAATTCATATTTTCTATTGTGCCTAACCCTTTGACAACTCTCTCTTGCAGAACCTAAACAATTTTTGATGTTTGTCTGCAATCAGCAAGCCATTTGGTTCCCTGTGAAAGAAACAATTATGGTGAAGAAAGATGGATTTGGTTTGTAATTTTTTTAAAGCAGTCTCACTCTTTTTTCCAGCTTTTATTTATTTATAATATTTGCCTTTTTATTTTATTTTAATTATGATGCAGGCATTTAGGCTTGATTCTAATGTTGATTTTTGTTCCATCCAATTTAATGGATTATTTTCTTTTACCTTTAGTTTCGATTTTGATCTTGATGGTTATGTTAGTAGTGGTGCTGGAGGTGTTAATGATGGACAAAGTGGGGTTTGTGAAGAAGCCGATGGGTAGGAAGGCATGGAGTTTGCCAAAGAAGCATATGCAGATTGAGTAGCTTCTAACGTCCACACTCTCAATAAGGTCTTTCTGATTATAATATTGTCTCCTACGCATTCATCCACTTTTTATAATTTTTTTATTTATTTATCGAATCTTCCACGCATTCATCCACTTCCTATAAATTTTTGATTTGTTTATCGAATCTTCAAGTACTCCCAGTAGGGATGTCAAAGAAAAAGCCTCTACCAAACCAGCTACTAGCAAAACTTTGAACCTTGAACCCTTGACCATTTATAAAATTTCATGCTTCTTTTTGTTTACAATTATCTTCACTACACTTTTGTTAGTCTCTCTGTATCAAAATAAACTTCCATATTTCTCAGTATCAATAACAAGAAAAGTTGTCCCTTAATACTTATTTTCAATTAACTTTGGGACGAAAGGAGTATGATAGTTTGTTTTCGTAATAAATTTTTCATCAGACTTTTGGGATTGGGGCAGTCCTATTACACAGATTGTCATTAAGGTGGCTTCTATAATGATAGACTTATTATAAAATTACTACTCCATCCGTCCCTAAATAAATATTACTTATTTAATTTATTTTTCACAAGGAATAATGTGCTTTATCTTGGGACAGTTGTTCAATGTTCACTATTGCTTTCCTTACAAATTTTGATGTTACATTGAGTTACCTTTAAACAAGGTTGTATAGTTCTTTAAAAGTGTAAACTAAGGTTGAGATCTTTGATGGCCAATTACAAAAGTTCGTTAAATCATTGACTTATCTGAATGCCATCACATTATCCATTTTCACTTTCGTTGCAGTTTGAACCTGGTGTTCTAGAGTTGCTGGAAGATCAAGAGGAATAAGGACTCAATTGGAGGTACAGTGTCTCAAAAGCTACTGTGATTTTCACCTTTCATCAATGCTATATTTATATGCAATTGTCAAGCTTAAAATCATCACGAATGATGTTCCTCTCTCTCAATTTGTTAACTTTGTTTTTATTTTGTTTTGAATGTTATGTAATACAAATTGTAAGCTTTTATATTTTGATCAATTTCATGATATTGGTGACGTTTTAATGTTATTTATTTTTATATATATATATATTTTTTAACTTTATCGACATGTATACCGACCCGTGCCATTGGCACGGGCTAGAGAGTACTAGTATGTATTTGTAGTAAAAGAGAGACAAGGCGTTGTTTAAGCTTGAAATAATTGAAAGATGACCAAATCCTTCAAAAAAAAGTTATTCTATATAAAAAAATCACATATTTTTTTGTACTAGATTTTCATTCTTCAACTATTTTTTAGTCCCTTTATTCAGTTCTCAAATGAGTGAAACAGTGGTAAAGTCAATTCTCACCCTTAGCATAGAGTTCGTCCCTCTTCTCGACTTGAGACATTATACAAAAACTGTTTTTTTTATTCATTTCTAAAAATTATTTAGAATGCAAGAAAACATGTTTGTGTAATTAATGTAATTTTGAAGCAATAAAATACTACAAAATTGTGTGTGTTAGCTCAGTGTCCGATCTCAGATGGTCCCAACCTAGCTTGGTCTGACATTACGATCCATAGCTTATACGGGGACTATTCGACCCATTTCATCGGTCAGGTCGACCTTGACCCAACAGGTGACATCGACCTATCAAAGAACATGTCGACCTACAGAGTCCAGGCGTATCTATAATTCTTTCTACAAATCAGGAGTTATATATGGACACAATCTTTCATACGTATCTGATCCATGATTCAAGGGATTTAACACAATCCTATTATAAATGTATCTCTCATCAACAACTATAAATACATGACAATAACAACCGTTCCAAGGTATTTGCTATTTGATATTCTGAATACATCTGTTCATTATATTTTATCAGCTCTCGTATACACCATACTTACTCTCACGCCCGAGGGTCTTCACCGGAGACCATTTCGGCTAGTCGTGGGTTCTGTTTTCAGTTCAAAAGCCAGGAGATCTATCTTGCTGATTGGACGGAGATTGATCTAGCACGATTCTTGCAGCATCAGTTTGGTTCCATTGCCGAGAATCGTGCTTTTTGACCTCGAAATTCAATAAGCAGAGTAATCATGGTGTCTGATGGACATGTCTCGAATGCCTCAAATGAGCCCAACGAAGGAAACACCGGCGGTAACACGGACGCCGGTGCTGGAAACCGCAATATTAACATGTCTCCACCTCCTCCTCCGCTGCGTCAGGCCAGGAGGGAAACACGTTCGAACAGCGTCGTTGATGGCAGAGGCTTGCCAGACGGCAGAAGGGAGAAAAGGTCTATGGTCGAGCAAGAAGCACATCCCCCTCCAAAACGTCAACAAGCAGGGCGAATGGCTGCAGGCGACAGACCAGGTCCCTCAACCAATCCCCTCAGTAGGAAGGAGATGTTGCAGGAGAGGGCTAGAATTTTGGCGAAATTGCTTGATATGCCGGACTCGCCTGAACATAATGATTGGAGATCAGAAAGAGCAGCTCCCTCTCAAAACTCTCACAGGCAGCCTGACGGGAGTGCTAGGCAGAATGGCGAACAGCAGATCATACCAAACGTTCGTACCCACATACCGGTTCCACCTGACGACTTGCGAAGCCATCTCAACACGAATAGGGAGTAGGAGGCTGAGTCATAGTTGAGGTGACAAAGGGAAGCTGAAAGGAATAGGCATAGGTCGCCTGTTAGAACAGAGAGTTCGCAGTCCCACTGCGAGAGAAATGGGCGTAGGTCGCCAGTCAGATCAGCTAGGTCGCCTGTGAGGTTAGTTAGGTCACAATATCATTGGGATAGGAATGGGCGCAGGTCACCAATTAGGGAAGATAGGCGCAGGTCACCGATAAACTCAGTAAGGTCGCCTTCTCATAGAGCAGACGAGGTAGAGAGGTGACTCCCCTTAGAAGTGAAAGGAATAGGGCCAACTCAAGAAGAGAGCCTCACCAAGACGAGCAACAGAGATCCAACAATGTCTCACCATCGAGAAACAACAATCCAGATGCTAGGGAATGGTTGCAGTGGAAAAAGAGGTTAGAGCAATGGGAGGCCGACAGGAAGGAGGATACTGGAAAGGGCGAACGAAACGACTTTACTCTTCGCCCCTTGTCCAGAGAATTGCTCAAGTGACGACCCCCTTGTTAGTGTTATGCCCTAGGCCTATAGTTGATAGACTTATGTGTTGACATTATTTATTATTATATGAAAAGTTTATTATTTGATTATTATATGTTTTGCATATTTGTCTGTAATAATCTCTGTCCCTAATTATTAAGAGAATAATTAGTATAAATGTTAATGAATAATCATATGATGATTATATGCATAGAGATGCACATTAAATTTATGGGTACTTGTTAGAGAACAAGTGACTGGACTTGACCCGTATGAGATTTATGTCATGGTCAAATGTCATAATTAAATCTCATAAGGTTACTTCATTTAGTCCCTAGACCTGAGATTATCATGACCTTACATATGATGAAAGTCATGTTTGATTTTAGTCAAACGATATCTTAACACGATATCTATAAAGGCTATCTTTGGCATGATCGGAATCATGATGGGAAGGATGATAAGTCAAGATAGAATTTGTTCCTCGAAAGAGAGATGTTTTGCTTGGGCCCCTCGATGAGTGATAATGATGAAAGTGTATGGCCATACCCCAATACGATTGGATTATCATTATACTCAAAGATCGAGAAAGCATTGAACAATACAAGTTGACGTGGACCATGACTTGTGTTCAATATAATATCGTGAGACAAAGGGAGAAATGGAAGAGTATCATTGGAAACGTGAACTCTTACGTTATATTATTTGGGTAGACATAATGGCTTGCTAGAGTCCGCTTATGTTTTATGAGAGTCGATATGATCGAGCTCATTGCCAACATAATATAATTCTATTGGGTCACACACAACTAGAATGAATTGATTAAACCAGAGGAAGAATGATTGAGATTCCTGATGTGGCACATGTCATCGTGTGACACAACTAGGCCATGGGCTACGTGTGGTCGTGTGACAAGATGAGCCTAAGGCGGTTTGACAGACTAGTTTCCTAATTTGATTAGGAAACAAATACCATACTAAAGTAGTATATATATGAAGGTCTGTCAACCCTAATATTCTAGCCGAATTTCTGAAAAGAAAATCACAACATAATTCTCAATATTCTTTCAAGGTTTAAAGGATCTAGCAATCATGAAGAAATTGTTCTTGGTTCATTCAAAGGTGTGGATACTACTAGAGGGTCTTCGCTCGCACAACGATCAAGGCCTAGAGTTCGAAGTTTGTATTTAGAATACATCAATACATTGTTCGATAGCTCAAGAACGGAAAGCGTTCAAGGTTGGTTATTTCTATCTCATAGGGATTCAAGTTAATTGTATAGAACGGATCCTAGGCTCTTTGGGTTTTGTGTTATTAGATGCTTAATTTCGCTGCGCATGGACCCATAAAACCCAATAGTGGTATCAGAGCCCCGTTCGTATGGTTAAGTTTGAATTAACATGCTAGAAAAATTGATATAAATTGTTTATATGGTTTTTGCATGTTTTGTATGCGATAGTTTGATTGTTTTTGAAACAATATGCCTAAATCATGTTCTATTGATATTGAATTAAATCTGTTAAAAGTTGTTTGCATGATTTAATTGCTCTGTGATTTAGAATTGATTGAAACTGGAAATCTGCAATCTGGTAACCTTGTGTCACGCGACAAAGGAGGCCAGTGTCACGCGACAGAACATGCTTGTGTCACGCGACAAAGCTTGCCTCTGTCACGCGACAAAACTAGCCCAATCTGGGCAGAATCAGTTTGTTTCATAATTCTGCTAATCTGTGAATGTGTTTATAATCTGATATGTTTATGTATTAATCTGGATGCTATAAATTTCTGGAAATTAAGTTTATAGGGCTATGCTAGATTAATTCAATGTTTATGCATGCTTAGTTAATTAAAATATGATTTTATTAATTGTTGCGATGCATGAATTATGTGTTCTTACATGTTAAGAATTTTGTTAGATGTTTAGTTGAAACATTGTATTGTAATTTCCTGAATGTTTAGATTGAAACATTGAAAATTTTGATTTTCTGATTGTTTATGAGAAACAAGTCAATTTACGAAAAATTTAAAAGGAAATTGATTGTTTATACAATGTATTGATTATGTTGCAAATCAGAGCTGATTTCTGATTGTGCATGTCTAGGAGAGTTCTGTCGAAGAAGACATTTGGTACTTAAGTAGTCCTTGTGGCTCACCTATCTTCCTGGGAACTTACCTGGTGCACGATTATGATTATCTTTGCTGATATGCTTATAATCTACTTTAAAGAACCTTCATTTAACTTTTAAGTTCTTTATGCCAATTCATGATTAAAACACTTAAGACCATTCAGATAGTTTTGGGTGGTGTAAGTACCCAAATCCGGATCGTCAAAATCCGTTAAAAGTCAACCGGAGCCCGTTAAGTTCCCCGTTCTCGAGTCAACGAGACATCCCGGGACTGCCCCGGGCATCCCAACATCAAAGCATACTCAACACACGTAAAAGTACAGCTTTCCCCGAAAAATGTACTTTTCAGGGTCTTCCGGGATTCGATTTCCCGTTTTTCGAGCGTCTCGACCTTCCGGAGGTCATAACTCCCTCATACGAACTCCGTTTTGGGCCCACCACATATCAAATCGAACGCGAGAGAGAGATCTACGCATATGGCTAGTTCAATTAGGAAATATAGCCAATTTCAAGTATAGTCCGGCCGGACTCTTTCTGCAGCTTAAATTAATACGTGTCCAAAACGTGTCAAACTGGCCAAATGACCAAAATACCCCCCAAACACAGGTATAGTCCGGCCGGACTCTTCTCGCAAGGCGTAAAACCATCAGGCTAAGCAACCTTGCTTCCTCACTAAGCAAGCAAACTTACTCCCCAAGTTCCTCCCCCCTCCTCCATGATTTTCACCTATAAATACTCCCCCCTCCTTCTCATTTTACACACATTTTTTCCTCCTCTCCTCCCCCTAGCACAAAACGCTAGTCTTTCTTCCGCTCTTCGGGGGCCCTCGTGCTACTCGTCGGCGGAATTCTCTACTCTTCGGGGGCCCTCGTGCTACTCGTCGGTAGATTCTGATCCTCAAGCTAAACCGACACAAGTCGAAATGCTGCCCAAATTCCTAGGTTTCTAAACACCAAATAAAAGGGGAAACTCTGTCCAAACACTTCCGAAACACCTTTCAAACACCTTTCCGTATCCCGTATACGCCCACCGAGCCAAAGGAACCGACCCTAGCCATAGGTAGCTCCCTCTCTCACTCTCAAAATGTAGACGTCACCGTCTAACGGGGTCCGATACGTTTTAGTCCCTGATCCTCTTCTCTTCCCGTAAGAGAAGTAATCTCGGATTAAAATGGCGTTCCGACCCCGTTCCGTTTACTTTTATGTCATTTACCAATTCCGGATCGTTTGATCCGTCGATCGTCATTTAAATTCCTGTCATTTACAATTCCGGATTGTTTGATCCGTCGAACGTCCTTTACTTTCATGCAACTTTACAATTCCGAGCTGTTTGGCTCGTTGATCGTACTTTACAATTCCGAGTCGTTTGGCTCGTCGATCGTCATTTACAACTCCGAGCCGTTTTGGCTCGTCGATCGTACTTTCCAATTCCGGATCGTTTGATTCCGTTGATACCGCACTTTAAATACTGTCATTTACAAAGTCCGACCCGTTTGGATCGTGATAGTATTTACTTTTCAAAGTCCGAGTCGCAACCCGATTCGTTGATCGCATATCATTTAATACGTTTTTCCCGTAAAATCGTTAACAATGTAATGCCCGGTTCAAAACCGGAGTTCGTCCTTCGAACGCACTTTCAAAACGCGTGAAATGACGTTTGGCATCCAAACGCTCATCTTCAAACTAAAAGCCGCCATTTGACACTTAAAATCATTTAATACACATTTTTCCCGTAAAAATCGTTAACAATGAAACGCCCGGTTCAAAAAATCGGAGTTCGACCTTCGAACTCCTTTTCAACTCAAAATCGACGTTTGCCACGCAAACGCTCATTTCAAGCTCTAAACCGACGTTTGCCACGCAAACGCTCATTTCCGTCTCAAAATTGACGTTTGCCATGCAAACGCTCATTTCAAACTCAAAATCGACGTTTGCCACGTAAACGTTCATTTCAAGCTCAAAATCGACGTTTGCCACGCAAACGCTTATTTCCGTCTCAAAATCGACGTTTGCCACGACGCAAACGCTCATTTCAAACTCAAAATCGACGTTTGCCACGCAAACGCTCATTTCCGTCTCAAAATCGACGTTTGCCACGCAAAGGCTCATTTCAAACTCAAAATCGACGTTTGCCACGCAAACGCTCATTTCTGTCTCAAAAACGACGTTTGTCATTCAAATGCTCGTCTTTTCAAACAAAGTCACCTAATCAACGTTTGACATTCAAACCAAGATTAAGCTTGTCATTCAAGCCCCCATTTCAAAACACACACACACACACACGATTTCGAGAAAGGTAGAAAGACTCGTCATACGAGGCGTTTCGAGTGATCTCGTAATACTCTTCCCGAAACGTAACGTGACCTCCGAACCTAACAATCTCTGGTACTCAAAGCTTTTTACTCGTTTTTGCTACCAATAAAAATGATCCCCTGTTTTCAAAGCCTTTTCCTAAGTTTTTGCTACTAATAAAAACGACACCATTTTCAAAAGCCGTTTCTCAACGTTTGGGCTCAAAATACAAAAACCGCGTGGCGACTCCTCATTTTCCTTCCCATGAAGCGAGGTCTCAGACACCAACCCCCCGCGAAAGACAACCGCATTTCGCGTCCGCGCGAAATCCCGGGTAATTTCAGTTGGCGACTCCGCTGGGGAAAAGATACTTTTTTCAAAACTACCGTTATTTTCTAAAAAGCCTTCCGTGGGTCAAACTTTCGTTTACCCTTCCTCATTTTCGTGTGTGTGAGTTTTTTTAAACCTCGAACGGTTTTTGTTTCAAAAGGCATTACATTGTCAACTTTTCAAAATCTTACCATGTTTGTGCATCCCCATTCATGTTTGATTTTCATGCTGTCTTTTGAACTGTGCATCATAAATTCTTTAAGACACATTCTGAAAAAATATCTGTTTTTACTCAGAAAAAGAATTTTAGTGACCGCACACTACGCGCACTTGCTGCCTCGGTACACCGCACTTCACGTGCACTTGCTGCCTCGAAACACTGCACACTACAACCCCTAACCCGGGATGGCCTTATCAGTTGCACCCCGATTGGTCTGCCAGACACCTTTTGGGGGCGCACGGGGTCGTCCCAAACAGCCCATCCTAGCCCGTGTAAGCCATGCACTCTTTGTGTCACACTTTGTCCAAGACCCCGGTTGGTTTTTGGCTTAGTTCGTGTCATAAAGCCTAAGTGTATGTTTTTCTATACCGGGCCCCGCCCCGAGTCAAGCTCGAGAGTTTGAGACCAAAGGTCGTTCCCGACCCGAAGTCTTGAGCTTTTCAGCCTTGACTTTGACGCGGAGCTCTGCCGAAAAATATACCCGAAGGTTCAATGTGACACCGTGTCACCAAACCTCGCCGTATGCACCGTGCCAGCCACAACTTGGCCAACGCCAAAAGCTAAGGTCGCGCAAGCGAGTCAGGGGAGGTCATGCTGAAATTTTGGCACGATCCCCGCCTTAACTTAAGGACGTTGACTTCGACCGTGGCCCGTGCGTCACATACATTGGAAGTTTGCGTGATCAGCTAGCCTTAAGTTCACTTTTTCGTTTGTCGGTGGAACTCGCTTGCCTTATAGGACCTCGCTCGGGATTGTCCGTCCCGAGAAGATGAGCTACAAATGGAAACGAGGGGCTTATAAGCGTAGTGACGAGATCCACTGATTAGAGCTCTAGGGTTAGTTGCGAAAAAGAAGACACGCTCTTTTCCAACCATTTAGGACTCTAAGAAAAATGTGTTTTCAGTAAACTTAAACAACAATTGCATGGGCCCATCTCGGGAATCTTTAAAATAGTGACCCTCGCGGTCCAACTCTCAATTGCGACCTTCCGTGGTCCGATATCTCATATCTTGACCCCTCGCGGTCCAACTCTCAATCGCGACCTTCCGTGGTCCGATATCTTATATCTTGACCCCTCGCGGTCCAACTCTCAATCGCGACCTTCCGTGGTCCGATATCTCGAGTCTCGACCCCTCGTTGTCCAATCCTCAATCGCGACCCTCTCGGTCCGATATCGCATATCTCGACCCCTCGTGGTCCACTCCTCAATCGCGACCCTCACGGTCCGATTTCAAATCGTAAATCGCGACCCTCGCGGTCCTACTCTCAATCGCGACCTTCCATGGTCCGATATCTCATATCTTGACCCCTCGCGGTCTTACTCTCAATCGCGACCTTCTGTGGTCCGATGTCTCATATCTTGACCCCTCCGATGTCTCATATCTTGACCCCTCGCGGTCCAACTCTCAATCGCGACCTTCCGTGGTCCGATGTCTCATATCTTGACCCCTCGCGGTCCTACTCTCAATCGCGACCTTTCGTGGTCCGATATCTCATATCTCAACCCCTCGCGGTCCAACTCTCAATCGCGACCTTCCGTGGTCCGATATCTCATATCCCGACCCCTCGCGGTCCAATCCTAAATTGAGACCTTCGCGGTCCGATCCCAAATAGTCGATCCAGACCTTCGCGGTCCGATCTCCGATCTCCAATCGAGACCTTCGCGGTCCGATCCCAAATAGTCGATCCAGACCTTCGCGGTCCGATCTCCGATCTCCAATCGAGACCTTCGCGGTCCAATCTCAAGTAGTCGATCCCGACCTTCGCGGTCCGATCTCCGATCTCCAATCGAGACCTTCGCGGTCCAATCTCAAGTAGTCAATCCCGACCTTAGCGGTCCGATCTCCGATCTCCAATCAAGACCTTCGCGGTCCAATCTCAAGTAGTCGATCCCGACCTTCGTGGTCCGATCTTCGATCTTCAATCAAGACCTTCGCGGTCCGATCTCAAAAAAAAAAAAGTCGATCCCGACCTTCGCGGTCCGATCTCCGATCTCCAATCGAGACCTTCGCGGTACGATCTCAAAAATTCGATCCCGACCTTCGCGGTCCGATCTCCGATCTCCAATCGAGACCTTCGCGGTCCGATCTCAAATAGTCGATCCCGACCTTCGCGGTCCGATCTCCGATCTCCAATCGAGACCTTCGTGGTCCGATCTCAAATCGAGACCTTCGCGGTCCGATCTCAAATAGTCGATCCCGACCTTCGTGGTCCGATCTCCGATCTCCAATCAAGATCTTTGCGGTCCGATCTCAAATAGCCAATCCCGACCTTCGCGGTCTGATCTCTGATCTCCAATCGAGACCTTCGCGGTCCGATCTCCAATCTCCTATCGAGACCTTCGCGGTCCGATCTCAGAAGTTAATCTAGACCTTCGTGGTCCGATCTCCGATCTCCAATCGAGACCTTCGCGGTCCGATCTCAAATAGCCAATCCCGACCTTCGCGGTCCGATCTCTGATCTCCAATCGAGACCTTCGCGGTCCGATCTCCAATCTCCTATCGAGACCTTCGCGGTCCGATCTCAGAAGTTAATCCAGACCTTCGTGGTCCGATCTCCGATCTCCAATCGAGACCTTCGCGGTCCGATCTCAAATAGTCGATCCCGACCTTCGTGGTCCGATCTCTGATCTCCAATCGAGACCTTCGCGGTCCTATCTCAGAAGTTAATCCAGACCTTCGCGGTCCGATCTCCACACTCCTATCGAGACCTTCGCGGTCCGATCTCAAATAATCAATCCCGACCTTCGCGGTCCGATCTCTGATCTCCAATCGAGACCTTCGCGGTCCGATCTCCAATCTCCTATCGAGACCTTCGCGGTCCGATCTCAATAGTGAATCCCGACCTTCGCGGTCCGATCTCTGATCTCCAATCGAGACCTTCGCGGTCCGATCTCAATAGTGAATCCCGACCTTCGCGGTCCGATCTCCACTCTCCTATCGAGACCTTCGCGGTCCGATCTCAAAAGTCGATCCCGACCTTCGTGGTCCGATCTTCGATCTCCAATCCCGACCTTTGCGGTCCGATCTCAAAAAGTCGATCCCGACCTTCGCGGTCCGATCTTCGATCTCCAATCCCGACCTTCGTGGTCCGTTCTCAAATAGTCGATCCCGACCTTCGCGGTCCGATCTCAAGTAGTCAATCGAGACCTTCGCGGTCCTATCTCAAAACTCCAATCCCGACCTTCGCGGTCCGATCTCCGATCTTCAATCGGGACCTTCGCGGTCCGATCTCAAAAGTCGATCCCGACCTTCGTGGTCCGAGCTCCGATCTCCGATCTCCAATCGAGACCTTCGCGGTCCGATCTCATATATTCAATCCCGGCCTCTCACGGTCAAAACTTTAAATCTCGACCTTTCACGGTCCAATTTTCGAGCCTTAAAGCCTTGAGCCAAATACCCCTTCCGAAAACTAAGCCATACCTTTCGTTCCCTGCAGTGAACAGAGAGTGGTTCAGAATTCCGGGTCAGCGCCTCGCCAGAATTACAGTAACGACAGCATCAGACAGTTCCTCAGTTCCCTCAGTTCCTTCAGCCAGACTTTCCGACATGTCAGACTCACCGAGAAATCGTGACGGGAACGGAACCCCGCCACTGGTAACAGATATGACACCGGAAGAAGCCATCCGGTCCTGTGAGGTTCACAAGAAACAGAAAAAGGATCAACAGAATTTCATGGTACAACTTCTAAATGAGCGAGGTATAGCAGTTATCCCCCAGCCAGACGGTACTTTTGTTCTGATCGAGGACGACGATCCTTCACGATCAACTCCCCAAACCTTCGACCAGGTTCCTCCACCATCCAGCTACGGGAATCCTTCAAATCAAGGAAACAGCCGACCAAGGCTTCATACTGCCACCTCTCAAAGCACCCCTGTCATATATGGCCAAGCCAATAATACCCCTTTCACTCAATACAACCACATAGCCTGGACCATCTCAAACAGATCCCAATATCCCTCGAAATCCTCCCAGGTTCACTTCCTTCTCTCAATATGCTCAGTCATCAAGTTTCGTCCCCGTGACTTTTTCCGACCCATTTCTTCGGACAACTTGTATCTGCTCCAGCCACTCCATGGCCTCAAATCCCTCCACTTCCACCAGTATCATGGGCACAAAGTGATCACTGCCTCGGTCTGCGGTATGGAACTCAGAAGTTAACAGAAGATGGAAAGCTTGAGCGTCCTGGCAATTCAACAACAAAAGAGCAGCTAGGTAGGGGCACCTATCCTCGAGATTTGTCAATTATCTTTTGGTCAACCTTCGTAGGTTCTACTACTTTCCTCGTTCAATCAAGTCCGCCTCAGACATTGTAGTTAATCTTAAATTTTCTATAAATAAGTGTCTTTTTCTCTTCTTGCTAGACTTGAGACATTATTTGCACACCTACATTACAACTAATGAAATGGTTATATCCTAAATGATCACTTGCATTGCTCAACAAATAAACTCTGGAAATAACTAATGTTCTGATTAATCGGTGTGAGAAAGTCAACTGGTGTCCTCCCCATACACTTTCCTTACCCCACAAAGGCCTCCATCAAGCCACACACTTCCCAAAAACATGTACCCACCAACACCTTGACCAAGTCAACGACGGCGGCAACATCAAGGAACAACAAAAGGTCACTCAGCCTCGAAAGATTGACCCTATGTCGACAACAACCTCGAAGCTCGCCTTCGCCCTCGTGCGCATCGAGAAAGTTCAAGCAGGAGCTTGCCTTCGTCCTCAAGAACTTCAAAAAAAAAAAAAGAGAGAGAGAGAGAAAAGTTCAAACAAGAACTTAAAAAAAAAAAGATAAAAAAAGAGAGAGAAAAGTTCAAACAAGAACTTCAAAAAAAAAGGAAAAGAAAAAAGAGAGAAAATTTCAAAGCAAGAACTTCAAAAAAAAAAGTGAGGCGAAGGACCCAGCACCGCCAATCACAAGCTTGACAGATGGGCAAACAAAGTTAAAGCTCGAAGAATGAAGGTTGTCGATAACAATGGAGCGGTCAAAGCAAAGGCAAAAACACATCATAAGCCCTTACACTACATTCGAATTCTTTCTCCCCCGGTGAAAGACGCTGATCAAGAAGCAATGGAATCAACGAAGAAGTCGTCAACAACGACTTGTCAAGGAATCACCTCGAGGCCCGTACCTCATCATCCAAACTTCCCATTCGAACCTTTGCACCAAAGGACCACAAATGTTCATACCCTTTTCCCAGAGCCAAGCACCGTTCTGCCAGAACTACGGCGACCTGAGCTCCTTACATTGAGGAGAACCTAGGCAAACAGAAACGGTCCAGAGCATAAACACATACAAATCCCATAAACCCGGTCTCATCAATGACCTCCCCTATACACAGACCTTTCTTTCACACACAGCCAACTTTGATCCGCGACATCAGTTGACTTTCTTCTCACGGTTAATCAAGACATTTGTTCATATCGGGATTAATGGTTGAACAACCTGAACATTAACAAAGGGTTTAAAGCAATCTTGTGATCATTATGGATAAAACATGTTTTCAGATGTCTCGACAAGTCTTCTTTTTCTACGATAATAGGAAAATTAGAGCTAAACACTGTCTTTCTGTCAGCAAGAGCTTCCATACACTGCTCCAAACCTCTCTACGCTCATACTCTCCCAAAAGAGTCAAACCCAAAGCGAGTTTTGGTGCCTGCATTAAACTAGGCATCCACATAAAATCGGGATTCGTTCCCACTTCTCAAAAATACGTCCTTGCGCGTATACATTACAAGCCATTCCTCTTATACACTTTGGTTGACCAATCGAAAAAAAAAATCAAGGACGGTTGCCTCGTCAGGCCACATGGAGTTCAACTCAGATTGGGGCTGCATCAGATTCACTCTAGAATCCCCACGTATGACCAGCGATTCCTTCAAACTGGGGCTTCACCAAGTCATTTCTTCAGACAGGGGCTTTGCCACGCAAAGAGAGCTTTTTCATCCCACGGGTCTACTTTGAGTTTCGATTACTGGGGCTTGTCAGAAGCATCTTTCAGCATTATGATTTTAATCAGAACTGGGGCTTCTCAGATACAGCCTCGACAGATCAGAATCTGAATCCTCATGACACCTCTGGGCAACGAGCATGCAAGGGAAGTTTTTCCAAAGCAAGTCTTCCTTCCTTCAAACAAAGAGCTTCAGTAACCTACTGTGGGTGGGAAAGCGAAAATATCCCGCCGACACCACAGCTCAGCATCAGAACATAAGAAAGTCTCCAATCTCGGCAACCTTACTGCCAACAAGAAGCATAATCCCCAGAAGGATAAGCCAAAGTTCAACTCATCAAACCTCAAAGCAATCTGGAGGCACCACCAAAACCTCTACCTCTCAAATGTTGGAGGACCCGATCCTCACTCACTCAAGCGTACTCAGCGAACATTTCCCTTTAGTCTCGCTCACCTCTTCATACCCTCACAAGCTCAAGCTAAGAGGAAAGTTTGGCCCGCACCATGGTCCCCATGGACGCAACTCTGTAAGAAGTAATCCAGATGATCGACAACATCATCGTCACCCTCATGCATTTGAAGCCTTCACCCACACCGCTGAAGGCCTACGATTCTACTTCCCGCACAGCTTCTGGATCGCTACTCTAAACATCCTGGTTCGCAAGCGGATGATCCCCACCGAATTCCAAGTGTTGGACATTCCAATCACTTTCACAGCCATCTTGGGGCGACCCTGGCTGCATCAAATGAATGGTGTGGCATCCACCCTTCACCAATGTATCAAGTTCATGCAAGGCAACGAGCTAACCACAGTCTACGGCGACAGCGTCACCACCAAAGCGACCAACACCAACGGCATTCCAATCAAGCACGATGACGACATGGCATTAACTGGATTCACACTGGAGACCTCCAAGATCCAAATATGCAATGTGGACCTTCCACTATTCTGGGACAAAATCCCTCCCGCCATGAAGATGATGAAACTCATGAACTTCATCCCAGGACTGGGGCTTGGCAAAAGGTTACAAGGCTAACACCAAGTCATCAAAGTCAAGGACCACACTACACCCGTAGGCTCGGTTATATGCCAACACCCCGACATCAGAAAAACAAGAGGCTCGCCAAAGACCAAGGCAAAGCTCGCAAAAGGGGAACCTACAAAGGCATACCCAACCTCCGACCTTACAGTTTCGACCTCACCCACTACTTCGTCAAAGGAACTGACAACAGAATTGAGGGAACTGACAGAGGAACTGATGAAGATGAGAAAGATTACCTATCTCTTAGAGAGATTACCCATATTTTCGTGAGATTACCCATCTCTTAGAGTGATTACCCATCTTTTCGTGAGATTACCCATCTTCCAGAGAGATTATCGATCTTTTCATGAGATTACCCATCTCTAAGAAAGATTACCCATCTTTTCGTGAGATTACCCATCTTTTCGTGAGATTACCCATCTCTTAGAGAGATTGCCCATCTTTTCGTGAGATTACCCATCTTTTCGTGAGATTACCCATCTCTTAGAGAGATTACCCATCTTTTCGTGAGATTACCCATCTCTTAGAGAGATTACCCATCTTTTCGTGAGATTACCCGTCTCTCTCCGTGAGATTACTCCTTCATGAGATCCTCTCGCCATCTCCTTGAGATTCCTTCTGATCTCCTTCAGAGATCTCGTATCTCGCCATCTCCCCGTGAGATTCCTTTCAGGGATCTTGCATCTCGCCATCTCCCCGTGAGATTCCTTTCCGAGATTACGCATCTCGCCATCTCCCGTGAGATTCCTTCCCGAGATTCCGCATCTCGCCATCTCCTCGTGAGATTCCTTTCCGAGATCATCTCGCTATCTCCCCGTGAGATTCCTTCCCGAGATTCCGCATCTCGCCATCTCCCCGTGAGATTCCTTTCTGAGATTCCGCATCTCGCCATCTCCCTGCAAGTGAGATTCCTTCCGAGATTTCGCATCTCGCCATCTCCCCGTGAGATTCCTTTCCGAGATTCCGCATCTCGCCATCTCCCCGTGAGATTCCTTTCCGAGATTCCGCATCTCGCCATCTCCCGTGAGATTCCTTTTCCGAGATTCTCGTGCATCTCGCCATCTCCCCGTGAGATTCCTTTCCGAGATTCCGCTACTCGCCATCTCCCCGTGAGATTCCTTTCCGAGATTCTACATCTCGCCATCTCCCCGTGAGATTCCTTCCCGAGATTCCGCATCTCGCCATCTCCTCGTGAGATTCCTTTTCGAGATTCCGCATCTCGCCATCTCCCCGTGAGATTCCTTCCCGAGATTCCGCATCTCGCCATCTCCCCGTGAGATTCCTTTCCGAGATTTCGCATCTCGCCATCTCCCGTGAGATTTCTTTCCGAGATTCCGCATCTCGCCATCCCCCCGTGAGATTCCTTCCCGAGATTCCGCATCTCCCCATCTCCCCGTGAGATTCCTTCCGAGATTCCGCATCTCGCCATCTCCCCGTGAGATTCCTTTCCGAGATTCCGCATCTCGCCATCTCCCCGTGAGATTCCTTTCCGAGATTCCGCATCTCGCCATATCCCTCGTGAGATTCCTTTCCGAGATTCCGCATCTCGCCATCTCCCGTGAGATTCCTTTCCGAGATTCCGCATCTCGCCATCTCCCCGTGAGATTCCTTCCGAGATTCCGCATCTCGCCATCTCCCCGTGAGATTCCTTTCCCGAGATTCCGCATCTCGCCATCTCCCCGTGAGATTCCTTTCCGAGATTTCGCATCTCGCCATCTCCTCGTGAGATTCCTTTCCCGAGATTCCGCATCTCGCTATCTCTCGTGAGATTCCTTTCCCGAGATTCCGCATCTCGCCATCTCCCCGTGAGATTCCCAGAGATTCTACATCTCGCTATCTCCCCGTGAGATTCCTTCCGAGATTTCGCATCTCGCCGTCTCCTCGTGAGGCCACTTTTCCTATTATTCTCCCTCGTGAGATCCTCTCCCAGAGAGTTTCACGTCTCGTCATAAATCTCTCGCCTACCTCTTGGTAGTGGACACGTCCCATGACTCCCCTCTTCCCGAGGTCAGAGTTCCCCATGCAGTCATGGCGCTCGTCTGCAAACGTTGAATTCCCGGATTAGTTTTCACTAACTCGTGCTCCAGGACGTTAGGATTCCTGTTAGTTTCGCAACCTCGTCTCCAGGACGTTAAATTCTCGGTTAGTCTCGTAACGCTCGTGCTCCAGACGTTAAATTCTCAGTTAGTCCTCACTAACGCTTGGTCTGACAATTAAATTAAGAGTTATGTATTCCTCATTGCTTATTTCGTCTCCAGAGGGCGTTAAATTCCTGTTAGTTTTTTTCACTAACGCTCGTCTCCCGAGACGTTAAATTCTCAGTTAGTCCCTCATTTGCTAACTCGGTCTGCCATCGTTATTAGAATTCTCAATCCCTTTGGTCAACGTTTGGCATTGACGCTCACTTCCATATCAAGTCGGCGTTTGACATTGGCAAACGCTTCCATTTTAAATCCCAAGTTGACGTTTGACATTGAAGCGCGCTCATTTCCACCCCAAACCCAAGGCAAACGTTTGAGCATTCCAAACGCTCGAGTCCCTGATCTTCGGACATCAAATCACACCAATCCCAGGATCTCCCAGACGTCAAAGGATTCCCATTGGTTTCACACGGTATGTTCACTTCCGGCGCCGGTCGGTAAGCCCGAGAGTCCCCGGCTTCAGCGGCCGTGAGGTGGCACGGCTAGCGCTGACACTCGATCCCTCTTCGCCCCTGGTAAGCCCCTCGTGGCACAGACATCTTTTCACCATCCCAGTGGTGGGCATCCGCTAACACGACCAAGCGGCCGGTAAGCCGATAGTGCCCACTTGACCATCAGGTAAGCCATACAGCAATCCCTCTTCGGCCATCAGAGTGCTTAGAGCCCGAGCGCTGCGTCCCGACGGGATTACTGAGAAGAAACGTGCAATCGACCCTCTCTGCTCGGTTCCTAAGCCAGGCCACGGGAGTCGACAACTCTTGGCGCTTTTCACCCGGCAATGTGTCGGTCTCTCCAGGGACCACACGTCCGTTCCTAACCCCATCGTTGGAGACGTCACTTCTTAAAACAATAGTCGTTAATAATGCCGGTTTAACACAACCATTCCCATCATTGCCATCCTATCCCAGGCGGCACTTATGAACACCGCGGTGTCATCATCAGCTTTAAGCACCCGGCGCCACGAGGCGCCTTAAGGTCTCGAGGATAGCGTATCCTCGCCAAGGCTTGCGGTCTGCAGGCGCCACACGCCCTCGTATAGTTGACAACTCGAATTACCGAGGCACCACACGCCCTCGTATGATTCACGCAGCGGCCCGGTTTGAGGCGCCGCACGCGCCCTCGTCGGTGTCAGCGAATCCGGTTTGAGGCGCCACTTTGCGCCCTCGTAAGCTCCAACGCTCCGGGTCGCGCGCCGCACGCCCTCGAAGGTTTTAGGGATCCCGAGGTCCGAGGATGCCTCACAATAGTCTCCATTCAGTCCCGGCGATGGTCTCCGTTGAGGCGCCTCGCAAGCGGTCTCGCTCGGAATGGGGGTCCCCGCGCGCGGCTCCTTTGCGGCTCGTGAACTACGATCGGCTTGATTCCGCTCGGGATACGTAGGAATCCTTCGCTAAGGTGTCCGGCCATTTGATCGCCCGAGATCTCTCCATAAGGCATCTCCCGATTTGGGATCCTTATCTTTTCGACGACCCCACTTCCTTCAGAAAGTGACGTCGCCGAGGAATGCGTAGCTGTAAGTACTAGTCCCAAATCCGGATCGTAGAAATCCGATTTAAAAGTCAGCAGAATCCGTTAAGTTCCCCGTTCTCGAGTCAACGGAGACATCCCGAGGACTTCCGTGCATCCGACATCAAAGCATACTCAACACACGTAAAAGTAGCTTTCCCCAAAAAACGTACTCTTTTCGGGGTCTTAGGATTCGATTTCCCATTTTCGAGCGTCTCGACCTTCCGGAGGTCCATAACTCCCCTCTCATACGAACTCCGTTTTGGGCCCACCACATATCAAATCGAACGCGAGAGAGATCTACGCATATGGCTAGTTCAATTAGGAAATATAGCCAATTTCAGTGTATAAGTCCCGGCCGGACTACTTTCTGCCAGCTTAAATTAGTGTACGTGTTTGAAAACGTGTCGGCTCAAGGCGGCAAATGACCAAAATGCCCCACAAACAGCAGGTATCAGTACCGGCCGGACTCTTTCTACCTGCCAAGGCGAGAAAACCATCCAAGGCTAATGGCAACCTTGCTTCCTCTACTAAGCAAAGAAACTTCACTCCCCCAAGGTTCCTCCCCCTCCTCCTAATGATTTTCAACTATAAATACTCCCCTCCTTCTTCTCATTTTTACACATTTTTCTCCTCTCTCTCCTCCCCTAGCACAAAACGCTTCCGTCTTTCTTCCGCTCTTCGAGGCCCTCGTGCTGTTTTCGTCCGCGGAGTTCTCTGCTGTCGAGCCCCTCGGTCTATTCGTCGGTAGAATCTCGATGCTCAAGATTAACGGCACACAAGTCGAAACGCCACTCCAAATTCCTAGGCTTCTAAACACCAAATAAAAGGGGAA